>JAHZTW010000001.1:136094711-136129829 GCA_020283515.1 Alliaria petiolata | reverse complement strand
TTTGGCTCCCTTCTTCTCTTCCTCCATGTCATCCAACTCTCCAAAGAGGTCCTCCAAGCCTCCTTAGTACCTAATTAGGACTCAATATGCACAATATGCAACAACCTAAGCTAAAACTTGCTAAATCCTAATATGAATGCAATTTGGACTAAAAGTGACTAAATGAATGCATAAATGAATGCAAAGCTATTTAAAATGGGTGCTAAAACATGCTAATTTATGAGTATATCATGTGGTTTGATACTTGGACTAGCAGAAGAGTGGTAAAAAAGGAAAGAGAGTCCAAGTGAAATCTATGAGTTATTTAACATATATGAACAAGATAATTAAATTTTCGGTTTAACGGTTCATGTTCATTAGGGAAATGGTTCATTAGACCGTCATCCATTATCTCCAGCTCCTTGGTCAGGACAACTCCACATTCTTTCCTTGCAAAGAAGGTATGGGCAATGGCTCTTTGCACATATATCAAGGCTGGGTGCCTTATCCTGGTGCTCTTGTTCACTCCGGGCTCCTCCATAGTGCCTCCAGCTCCTCCCATTCGATGTTGAGGGTCATTTCGCGCATATCGCCTTGGCTGAAATGACATCCGGTGAGTCTCGCTTCCATACTTGAAGCGGATATAGCCATCTCCATCTTCCTATGGAGTCTCCTCTCCCAAGGCATAGAAGGTCACTTCCAGTGTTGCCAGGAACTGGAAGGTTGCCTCGTCATGAGATGCATAGGCATTCTACATGAAACGCCTTAGACCCATTGCGTTGAAAAGGATTTGGCAGTCTTCGTAGATGCCCAACTCGATCATTGTTTCCTCGTGGAGGTAGCGAGTGGCCTTGAACTCCATTCTCCTGAATGATGCACGCATATCGGCCAATGTGGGTCGGGAACTCGTATTCCTCCTTCCCGACGCACGTGTGGGTAAGCGAACTGTTACAGCTTGGCTGGAACTTTCCACTGGTCTTTTTCCATCTCTCTTCTCCGTTTGGTAATCCCTTGATCTTCCAAGAACTGCCCCGCTTCTTGTTGCTCCTACCATTGTACCTATCAACCAAAACCACTCGCAAGTGTGTAAGTACAAGGGAAAACATCAAGAGCAAACATTATCTTGCATATGTGTTTAAACCTAAGCAGCCCTATTCATGAGTAGGGAAACTCAAGCAAACACATTCAATTTATATACTAAATCGGGATAAATCTTAAATCGTGAAGGGTAAAGAATTACAAATTGTTCTTCACGGATTCAGGTTTTTACACAAGCATGCATTAATCAGAAGGTGAGAAAGGGGATTTTCAGAATTCTAGAATTTCAAAAGAGTTCAGCCGTGAAGCTATTCTCTCAAATAGAAATGCCAAAATTCTAGAAAATCCTACAAAAAACCCTAAGTTCAATGCAAAATTATCTACCAAATGCTTTCTCCATCAACTCTCAAATCCTAATTGCAACGAAACCAAACAATCCTAGACAAGATTCAATCAAAACTGTATCGTTCAAGAGTAAATAATTACTTAGCACGATTTTTGCAAAGATTCCTTGGAAGTAAATTGCAGAGGATTAGGTCGCAGAATTTAAAAGCTAAAAACAATTTTCCGGATTTGAGAGCAATGGAGGATGAAAACGAGAGAGGTGATAATGATAGCTCTTATTAAGAAGAGACAAGGAGAGGAAAGGGGTTTGACTAGGGTTTCTCGGTTTGGGGAATAGCTGTCGGCTAACCCCAACCAAGTGTTTTTGCCTTATCCGGAAAAGTGGGCCATGAATTTGAGCGCTTTTCTCGGATTGGCTGAATCCAAAAACCCTATTACCTGGACGGCCATATCTGATTGACCCCGATATGGTATGAGTGACGGTTTGGATATCGGCTTGTTCCCGATATATGCCCCTAGTAAGGATTGTCTGGCTTGGACTTCGTTCTATATCGACTTCACACCGTTGTGCCTACTCGACATAGAATGCCCAGGGATGATATCACGGTATGCCTAACTGATATTGCATCCCGTTGCCATGCTAGACAATCCTCACATTGGCTTTTGTTCCTCTTTGCGTGCAAGTGACCCGCCTTATCTCTCATGGGATCCTGAAAACATTAAACTTAAACTAGAAAAAGAATTAATATGTACATGGATAAGCTTGGGGTGCCTTAACCACCGAGATGAATTCAGCCAGAGATACATTGAAGGTTTCCTCTTTGCTTACCTTAGAACCCTCTTGATCGGTCAAGTCGGTGTCTTTTATCACCTTAAGGTAAGCAAAAGGTCTAACCCTTCCTTTGCATTTCGGCTTGTATATCATCTCACTGCCAGCAGAGAGAACAGATTTGAGAGTCATACCTTCCAGAAGATCACCGAGGGTTGGTCGTTGCACATAGGATTTCTTGCAAGTGATCACGTCTTTTGGTTCTTCTTGGACTTCTTCTGGTCTCCCCTTGAACATTGCATTGAGAGAAACTCCATCAAAGTTAGCTCCGTCGTAGCATATCTTCTCAATCGCCTTCTTGAGCTCAAGGGAGTACGCATGCTCCTTTTCGTCGATCCTCTTCCCTTTTGTGTCAAAATGCATTACCAAGCTCCCATTTAGTCTCAGCTCTACCTTGCCGCTTCTACAATAAAACATGTAACGGGCAGACGTTAGGAAAGATCTTCCCAACAGGAGGGTTTCCTTGACATCCTGGTCCATTTCTATTACCAGGAAGTCACTTGGCAGTAGCACATTTCCAATCATGAGAGGCAAGTCCAGCAGCTTCCAACCTGTCTTTCTTTCACTTCAATCGGCCAGTGATAACGGCTTCTTACAGTCGGTATAAGTGTCATAGCCGAGACACTTAACCTTGGCTAGACTCATAACGTTGATGCTTGCACCGATATCACACAAAACAATTGTCAAAGGTGATCCCTCCGAGTGTGCATGGAATATCCTGGATCCTCGAGCTTCGTCACTACTAAGGTTTCTTCCTTAGGTTTGTCTTCACGAGCAGCTGCATTCCTTCCTATGGTTGTCATTGCATCAGCATAGAGCTTGTCCTTCAAAGTTACTAGGAAAGCTGGAATAGGCTTTCTTTTGTCACCACTGTTGAATAGATCTTCAACCTTTTTCAAGGTTTCAATAAATTCGGCCTCTTGTCCCTCTATGAGACGCTTCTTATGCTTCTGGGGGTATGGCATTGGCGGTTTGCAGACGCGCAGGAATGGTGCTTTTGGTGGATTAGTTGTTGTTTTCTCTTCAGGGGCTTCCAAATTTTTCGAGCTCCCTCCCTTTCTTAGAATGTCGATGTCCTCATCCACCTGAGCCTGATTTGGTGAGCTGATTTCGGGTAGGTCCCGTTTTTCTTCCTCGAAAGTGGTTATCATTTGGCAATACTCCTTTGGATTCATGACGGATTTCCCAGGAAGGTTGCTTGGCAGACTTGTTGATGCAATGCCTTTGTTGTTTCCAAGCGTCTTGACACGAGTTGCCAAGGCTTCAATCTTCCCGGATAGTTCCGTGTTGACACCATCAATTTTGTTATGCACTTCAGCAAAACGTTTGTGTATATCCACCTGGATATGTGTTTGACCTTGGAGTAGTTGCTTCAGGGGTGCCTTCCAAGTGAAAACCAACTTGAGCACGTGGGTTTCCTTGTTGTTGTTGGAAACCAGGAGGTGCACCGGCTTGATGTCGTGGCGGGTAGCCGCCTTGAAATGGGAATCGTGGTACAAAACCTTGTTGATTCGTGTAAGTCACGAATTGTTTTGCTCCTCCTCCTTGCTGCTGAGGGTAGGTCTGGTCCTGTGGATTTACGACATTTGTGCTCCGGTAAGAAAGGTTGTTGTTGGGTCTCCAAGTGTTGTACCCTCCTTGAGCGTTGATGTAGTTAACATCTTCATACTGAACGTCCTCCCCTTCTTGGACTTGAGTGAGTTCTTCCACGAAATGGACCTCTTTTTGAGTTTGGACAAGTAGTAACTTGTCGAGTTTCTCGTTGAGCTCCTTGATTACTCTCCGGCTTCCATCCACTTCTTCTTTGGAACATAGGTTGGATCTGTCAAACTCTTCGTGGTAAGAAGAGTCACTCTGAGCTAGGTTTTCGACCAGATCAAGACCATCGTCAACATCCTTGGCTAAGAAATTTCCATTACTCGCCGTATCGAGCAGTATCCAAATCTTTGGTATGACACCTCGTATAGAGTGCTGAGGAGGGATTCTTGGCTGAATCCATGGTGAGGCCACTGAGTAGTGTATCCCTTGAATCTCTCTCAGGCTTCACCGAAGGTCTCATTGGATTTCTGAGTGAATCCACTGATTTCGTTTTTCAATCGGGCAGTCCTCGATGTGGAAAAGAACTTCGTCAAGAAAGCCTTTTTCCATTCTGCCCACGAGGTAATGGATCCGTGGGGGCAGAGTCTTCTCCCAGACGTGTGCTTTGTCTCTTAATGAGAAGGGAAACAACCGCAGCTTGAAACCGTCTTCGCTTACACCGTTGATCTTTGTCATGGCGCACACACGATCGAACTGGTCGAAATGGTCGAGTGGATCTTCCAAAGGCAGACCGAAGAATCTGTTATTTTGCACCATGGAGATGAGACCACTCTTAATGTCGAAGTTGTTATTCTGCACTGGTGGTGGCTGGATACCGTGTCGGCTTGCGGTCGATATCGGTGCATCTTCCGCACCGATTTGTCTAACAGCTCTTGGAGCAGCTGCAGCACCAGGCTATCCTTGAACTCCTTGTACGCCGTGTGGACCCTGAGGTCCTTGGTGGCCTTGTTGGCCTTGTGCACCAGCTGCGCCCGCATGTCCTTGAGCACCTTGTTGATTCTCCATCGTCACACGGTTTACAGTTTCGGTTTGTTCACGATTTCGTCTAGCTGATCTTTCTAGCAGGTGTATTTCGTCGATTTGGGGAACAAGATTTGTTGTACCGTGTGAACGTAGGTTCATGTACCTGTTTCAACAGAGAAATCACGGTAGAAGTGTTAAATGTTTTGAAAGTTAAAAACTTGTCCTTGTAACAACCAAGAAACGAAATGACTAAACTTAACCCCAAATGGCAACAACGCCAATTGATAAGTATAGTGGTAAGTATTCCCGCCTGTCACGCGGGTGACCCGGGTTCGATCCCCGGCAACGGCGCCAATTGATATACACTTGGAAAACAAGCTTGTTCCAGAGGATGGAGTGGATATGCTTAAGCTTGTAGCTGAGGAGGATCAAGAATTTATCAAAGGTCCCATGACCCATTCTAAGACTAAGGCATTAATTCTATAATGCCTTAGAGACATTGCTAAATCAAATACAAGACGGTCCATATGATGAAGTGAAGGCAAGACATATCACAATGATATGTATTCAAGCCGGTGAATGATAAATGGGCTAGTAACATATCTTATGCTCTTTTTCCCTTAGACAGTTTTGTCCCAATGGGTTTTCTCTTTAAGATTTTTGACGAGGCAAGTGTGTTACTTTGTCTTTTCCCATTTGATAATTCACTTGTCCAAGCCCACTTCTTTCTATATATATCAACTTGGAAGTTCATGAGTCTTTTCTACAGTTAGTTGTTTTGCGAGTTGTGTTTTGTTTTCAAACTTTAGTCGTATTTTGAATGATTAGACAAGGGGGTTTGTCCCGACAGTGACTCATTCATTTCTCCCTTTGGTTTTTTGTATCTTCTCATCTCTCTTTATAACTTGGCTGAGAGATGAGTTTAGGTTTATCTTTCTTTTAATCAAAATCCTTTTCTAAGAAGATCATCTCTCTTGGTGCATAATATCCTTGAGAAAATCTTGTTGAATCTCTGGTGCGTCATATCCTTTGATTCATTCGGTTGTATACAAGAGTCATCTGCATCTCTTGTATGCTTTTCATCATTCATTCTTCCCCCAAAATCCCCAAAACCGTTTCAAATCCTATCAAACAGAACGAGTCGATCATTTCATCGGATCTCTTGGTGTTTAAATTAACTTGTAAGGTTAAGATCATTGGAGGAATCATATTAGCTACCCAGAGATATCGGCTAAGTGTAACGGTAATAAGCCGTTTTCCTTTGTCAACCACCTAACCTATTGTTGATTCGAGTTGTGAGNTATGTTATCAAATACAAACAAGGTAAGGATAATGTGGTGGCAGATGCATTATCAAGGAGGTACACTCTTCTCTCTACTTTAGAAACTAAACTGCTCGGTTTTGATCAGCTTAAAGAGTTATACAAGCAAGATGATGATTTTTCAGATATTTATGCTAATTGTTCTAAGTCTCCTTCGGGTAAGTTCTTTAAAAAGATGGGTTTCTCTTCTATGAGAACTGTCTTTGTGTGCCTAATTGTTCTATGAGGGATTTGTTTACCAGGGAAGCACACGATGGAGGCTTAATGGGACATTTTGGTATAGCCAAGACTTTGGAGATCATGAAAGATCACTTCTACTGGCCGCATATGAAAAGATATGTTGAGAGAATCTGTGGGAAATGCAATACTTGTAAGCAAGCAAAATCTAAGGTTCAACCTCATGGTTTGTATTCCCCCTTACCTATTCCGTCTCATATGTGGCATGATATATCAATGGATTTTGTCTTAGGGTTGCCTAGAACTAAAACAAGGAAGGACTCTATCTTCGTAGTTGTGGATAGGTTTTCAAAAATGGCTCATTTCATTGCTTGCCATAAGACTGATGATGCATTACATGTAGCTAATCTTTTCTTTAAGGAGATAGTTCGCATTCATGGCATGCGTAAGTCCATTGTTTCTGATAGAGATACTAAGTTCCTGAGCTTCTTTTGGAAAACGCTTTGGTTTAAGTTAGGAATTAAGTTGATGTTTTCTACTACTTGTCACCCACAGACTGATGGTCAAACTGAGGTTATTAATAGAACCTTAGGAACGTTGCTTAGAGCTTTGATTAAAAAGAACCTAAAGTCTTGCGAAGATTGTTTTCCACATATAGAATTTGCATATAATCATGCTGTGCATTCTGCTTCCAAGTACTCGCCCTTCCATATTGTTTATAGTTTTAATCCCATCTCTCTTTTGGATTTAATGCCTTTAACTTTGAGTGAAAAAGTTAGCTTGGATGGTAAGAAGAAAGCAGAGCTGGTGCAAGCAATACATTTAGATGCTAAGAAGAATTTGGAGGAAAAGACTAAGTTATATGCTAAACATGCGCATAAGGGCAAGCATAAAATGGTATTTGAGGTTAGAGATCAAGTCTGGGTGCATCTAAGGAAGGAACACTTTCGAGCTGAAAGACAGTCCAAGTTGAAGCCTCGGATTGATGGTCCTTTCACCATAACAAAAAAGATCAATGAAAATGCCTTGACCTCCAAGGTAACTATACGATTACCTCAAACTTTAATGTTACTGATTTACTCCCTTATTTTGTAGATGAGTCGGATTTGAGGTCAAATCCTTTTGAAGAAGGAGGGGATGATGTGATCATGGACGATATACACTTGGAAAACAAGCTTGTTCGAGAGGATGGAGTGGATATGCTTAAGCTTGTAGCTGAGGAGGATCAATAATTTTTCAAAGGTCCCATGACCCATTCTAAGACTAAGGCATTAATTCCATAATGCCTTAGAGACATTGCTAAATCAAATACAAGACGGTCCATATGATGAAGTGAAGGCAAGACATATCACAATGATATGTATTCAAGCCGGTGAATGATAAATGGGCTAGTAACATATCTTATGCTCTTTTTCCCTTAGACAGTTTTGTCCCAATGGATTTTCTCTTTAAGATTTTTGACGAGGCAAGTGTGTTACTTTGTCTTTTCCCATTTGATAATTCACTTATCCAAGCCCACTTCTTTCTATATATATCAACTTGGAAGTTCATGAGTCTTTTCTACAGTTAGTTGTTTTGCGAGTTGTGTTTTGTTTTCAAACTTTAGTCGTATTTTGAATGATTAGACAAGGGGGTTTGTCCCGACAGTGACTCATTCATTTCTCCCTTTGGTTTTTTGTATCTTCTCATCTCTCTTTATAACTTGGCTGAGAGATGAGTTTAGGTTTATCTTTCTTTTAATCAAAATCCTTTTCTAAGAAGATCATCTCTCTTGGTGCATAATATCCTTGAAAAAATCTTGTTGAATCTCTGGTGAGTCATATCCTTTGATTCATTCGGTTGTATACAAGAGTCATCTGCATCTCTTGTATGCTTTTCATCATTCATTCTTCCCCCAAAATCCCCAAAACCGTTTCAAATCCTATCAAACAGAACGAGTCGATCATTTCATCGGATCTCTTGGTGTTTAAATTAACTTGTAAGGTTAAGATCATTGGAGGAATCATATTAGCTACCCAGAGATATCGGCTAAGTGTAACGGTAATAAGCCGTTTTCCTTTGTCAACCACCTAACCTATTGTTGATTCGAGTTGTGAGCCAACGTCTACATGAGAATCTAACCTTGTCAGCCTAAACCTAACACTTTTTGCCTAAGAAGATTCAAAAATGATGCAAAGGCCTCACATACGCTCACAAAAGTGTTTATGGTTTCAAACAAAGATTAAGGTTTGGGTATTGTCTGGTACTTGGACTAGCAAGAGGATGGTATAAAGGAAGAAGAAAGTCCAAGTGAAATCTATGAGCTGATGAATAAGTATGAACAAGAAAATTAAATTTTCAGTATTTACGGTTCCAGTTCGATAGGGAAATCGTTCAAATCAGAATGCATTAGCAAAGACTGAATTTTACAGGATGAATTCCAAATGTGGTGCAATTCGGTCTAATTCAGAATGCATCAAACAAATTAGAACCAAAACATTGACTTCATGACTTAAAAATGACTATTTACAAGGATAGACTACAATTTACACCTTATGTGAATGCTATGATTCCTATATGAATGCATCTAGACTCAATCCTAAAATGAAAATGCAACTAAATGGTTTTCTTTTTGTTGGATAATTTTTCAAAATTTTTCAAAAAATTTTTTCTATGCAAATAGATGTATGCATGCTATCCTAATCTAAGTGTGAATGCATGTATATGTACTCCCCCAAACTTAAATCACACAGTACCTGTGTGATAGAAGAGAGGATGAATACATACACCTAAAAATGCAAAATTCAAACAAAAAGCAAAGCAATCAAAATAAAAATGCTTATGTACAGAGACATGGAGTGGTACCTCAGGTTTCGGTGTGATGTGAGGACGTGGTGTCCTCACTGGTCGAGAGTGATGGGTCATATTATTCAGGAATCGGGGACTGAATTGCTCATCTTTTCTTCGATATGCTCCCCTCATGGTAAGAGGATCTCCCTGGCTCGCTTACCTCATGCTCCCTTGGCATGAATGAGAAAGAGTGCCTCTCCTGGAGCGTTTGGCTGTATGCTTACTCAGATCCTTCTTTTTCTTCTTCTTCATCTTTTGGCTCCTCGGGTGATTATCCCCTTCAAGACGTGGCGAGGATGTCGACCCCTTGAACTTGGCCGAGAGGATCTTGATCTGGCTTTTCAAACTTTTCACAAGCCCCTTAATTCCCTTGACTGTGGAGACGAGCTTGCGAATCGACCGGTCTTCCCACTTGCAGTACCGCTGGAGCACGTTAATGCGATTATGTGATGTCTTGAGGGTTCGTTGTGTACCACTCGTGATCGGATCGAAGTGGTAGCCCTCTGCTCCATAGAGCGAGAAGCCATACTCATCTGTTGCTTCCATCTAGCATTCCTCTTCATCTTCTGCAACACCGATATCAGCTTCTTCTCGATATTCTTCCTCGTAGTCCCCTTGGAAGTCAGCTCCATAGGGGAACAAGTGCTCTTATTGTGGCTCGAAATCCAGGTTCAGTGGCTCTCGGATCGTAGTCAGGTACGAGTTTGACAGGAAGAAGACGGCTGCTCAGTTGGAAGGGAGGTGAACTGATATCGGTGTCTATACTGATATAGCTTCCCGAGAAATAGGCACTTCTTCAATATGGGATGTCAATCCATCGAATCCAGTGCGTTGCCTCCTCCAAATTAACTCCAGCTCCTCTAGGGATAGCAGTCACAATCCCTCCACAGCCAACTTGAGGCATGTCGCTTGGTGTAGAAGTCATCCACGACTTGTAGTGGAGGAGCACCGTCTTGAACAAAACCACAATCAAGACGATGCTCCTCCTGCTTCCTCTCAACTCAGTCCCGTTTCGGGTTTCTTGGATGATTTCCACGAGCTCGTCATCCATAATCTCCAGCTCCTTTGTAAAAACAGCTACACACTCCTTGCTTGTAAAGAATGTATGTGCAATAGCTCTTTACACATACTGCAAGGCAGGATGTCTGATCTTGGTGCTCTTGTAAATCCCTGGCTTGTATGAGCCTACTTTGATATGACCCCACATCGCATCCAGCTCTTCCCTCTCAATGTCGAGTGCCATTTCACGCATATCGCCTTGGCTGAACCCGAATATCGACTCGAGTTCCCGAAATGACATCCTGTGTGTCTCGCTTCCGTACTTGAAACTGATGTATCCATCTCCATCTTCCCATGGACTATATATGCTTGTAGACCTACTTTTTTATGACGATCCGATTTTTATCCTCTTTGTTTTTCTTCTTTGAGCTTAGACTCCATTGTTAAGATTTTATGCTTTTCTTAGTTTGTAATCTTGAATCTTCATCTTGAATCTTAAGCACTTATCTCTTAATCTTATTCTTAAACGTTAATGATATTTAGCGCTTCTTATCTCATGATTTCGGAGTGCTTAAGCATGATTAGCGAGTAGTTTGTTTATGGTTTGAGGCCGAGGGGTTTAGGGAGGTTTTAAGAGGTTAAATCTTGAGATTTAACATGTTTTTAACCCTTAACTCTTTTTGGATTTGGACGAATTAATGCCAAAGATTCTCGCTGGATATCTTTGGGTTCCTAGAGATTTCCTTATCTCATGAGGACTTAGGAAATATCATAAGCACAAACCAAGAAGCTAGCTTCTCCAAACCCACAATGGTGGAAGATTTGGAGACCAGTTAAGCCGAGTTAAGATCTGTGATTCTTACTCATCCACCGTCCTTTCCACCACACACTATGGGTTTGGAGGGAAGGTTGATGAAGTGATCTTTACCATACACCATGGAAAAACTTAGTTTTGTTTCTTAGGCTTGGAGTTAGCTCATATAATGTGTAGATGCACTTTTATTAATCCAAGATCGAGCCTTGAACCTCACTTATTATGACCCTCAGCCTTGAATATCTCTTTAATATATGATAACCTCGAAGTAATCTGTAACATCCGACTCTTACTTCTCCGAGAAGGCATGTTACTTATAACTCAAGAAAACCTCTTTCACGTCTAAACGCTTTTCTTATTCCAATAATCGTTTCCAAAACGTCTCAACAATAAATCATTTTTAAAACATTCTTAAATAAAATAGATTAAAACTCATTCTTAAACGTTTTAAGAAAATAAAGTACATAAATAAAACTCTTTTATTCCCGAAATCCAGCACCACATCGACCCGGCTCCTCCAGCTACTCCTCACGCTCACCTGCAAGAGAGAGGGGTGAGTAATTAAGATACTCAGTGAGAGCGAGCTTTAGAGCCCACGAATCCACCATACACGAATGCAACTACGACTATCACCAATCCGAGACTAAAACAAGAAGTCAAAAACGTGTCCTACGACACCCACTCATCAATCAATAATTTCTATACTATAGTGCATACACGCCCACTTTCGCCACACCTTCACGGTTCTAATGGACGCCCCATTTCTGCGGTTCTAATGGCCGACCCATTTCAGATGATTTACGCGTTGACTCGCTACATCACACGGTTCTAATGGCCGCCCCATTGGCTCGCCAGCCTGTCATGGTCATGATGCTCACAGCACTACTAAACCAACACACAACAACCGCCAAGTAAGAGAACTCTCGCTCTTAACCGCAGTCCCTACCGCGGCATACCCGCTATAGGTGCTCTTAGCACACTATACACGCATATATATATTATATATATATTTAAAATCACCAAACATCATACATCTCAACATCAATCTTCACATCACCATTTTTATCATCATATAATAAAATATTACATTTTTATTTACGCTTAGATTCACACATATATATTTATAAATATATATTATAAATCAGTTACCAACCAAATATATATTATGTCATTTATAGCATAATATATAGGTATTCTTGGTTTAATCAAAAACTAAGTAACAGAACGCAGCAACACACTTGCATGAGGAAAACACGTATTCACGTCCTCAACTTAGTCTCGGATGAAGATGACGGAAGATGGCGGTGAGATCTCCCAGCAGCAAAACAACACAGATCGGCAATAACTTAATCAAAGGCATATCTCAGATGACGTTAGTGGCTCGCGGACGTGGAGGAAACTTCAGTGATGGACGATGGTGGTGGTGACTCGGTGACGTTGGCATCGTGATGGTGCAGCCGTCGCGTCTCGGATCCTCTCCTCACGCACAGTGAAGACGAACAGAGGTGGTGATGTCGTGATGGTCTCCTTCTTCACCCTTTCTCTTCTCTCACTTTCTCTTCTCCTCTCACGCTTCTCTCTCTCTTTGGTTGCAGGTGCAATGCGGCTGGTCTTCACGTGAAGGAGGAAAAAGATAAACCTAAAGCTAAACGCATAGCTTTGACCAAGGTGGAGACTAGGTGGGCCTTTTTGGGCTTTAGGAGGAAATTAAAAATTGGCCCATTTCTTTTAAAACCGGTTCGTTACATAACTTCTCTTAGTTTCCAAAGTTTCTTGTTTAAGTTGTTAGAAATCTCTTAGTTTCATTAATAGTTGCATTTAGAGTTTTAAATTCATAAAGTTTGATTCTTGTTATTCCATAATTTTAAAATTTGCCTTAGAGCATTGTTTAGTAGCCTAGTTATCACTTAGAAGTCATTTAGTTTTCATAAGTAGTTTTAAAAAATCCATTTCACTCACTTAAATCTGAATATGGTTTAGATTTATTATATTATTGCATTCTTAGTGTGCTTTACTCCCAACTTGGATTGATAACCTCTAACTACTACGATGACATTAGTGGTGTTGAGTATTGAAAAAGAGTACAAAATACTACTTATCAATTGGCGCCGTTACCAAATTGGGATTGTGAAAGCACTAGGATTTGGAACTTTGTAAAGACTAAGTTTTTCTTTTATTTTGGTATCTAATTTTTCTACTTTCTTGCTTGTATTTTCCGGTACATGAATTTGAGGTCTAGAGCAGACAACAACTTACTTGAACCTCTGGACAACATTCACCAACTTGGAAGTGCTTGCTTGAGAAGGGAAAGACAACAAACGTTTGAAGAAGAGTTTGTGCAAGAGGTTATGGCTGATCAAGACGAGGTTGCACCTCCACATGCTGGTGCTGGTAGGGGTAATGGAAACCCCAACCACGTCCCACGACCACCAAGGATCATTGGTGCGGGTGATGCACCAAACACTCATACCAATCATTTTGGCATCACCCCTCCACCGGTACAAAACAATAACTTTGAGATCAAGCCCGACTTTGTGTCTATGGTCCAAAACAACAAGTTCCATGGTCTTGCAATGGAGGACCCATTGGAGCACTTAGACAACTTCGAGCAAGTGTGTGGCATGATCAAGATCAATGGGATCTCAGAGGATAGCTTCAATTGAGTTTATTCCCATTCTCTCTTGGGGATGAGGCTCGACATTAGGAAAAGACTTTGCTTCAAGGGACTATCACTTCATGGGCTGATTATAAAAAGACATTTATGTCCAAGTTCTTCTCAAGTACAAGGACAGCTCGCGTGAGAAGTGAGATCAGTGGATTCACGCATAGGCACAATGAGACTTTTAGTGAAACTATGAAGCGATTGAAGGACTATACTATCCAATGTCATCACCACGGTTTCACTGAAGAGACTCTCTTGAGCACCATCTACATAGGAGCTTTGCCAGAGATTTGAATGCTCTTGGACACGGCAAGTAAAGGAACCTTCCTTGACCAAGATGTATCCGCGAGTATGGAGCTTATAGAGAACTTGGCATTGAGTGATGGGAACTGTGATGAGGATTATGATAGAGCACCGAGAGGGTCTGATCTTGAGGCACACAAGAAGGAGTTGAAATCACTCTATGAAAAGATAGACAAGTTGGTACTTGCAAATCAAAAGCATGTACCTTTGTGGGTGAGGCTACGAATATTCTAGAGGAGCTAGAACAATGCCGCGAGGAAGCTAATTGGGTTGTTGGTCAAGACTATCCAAGACCACAAGGCTACTTTTCCAAGTACCAAGGCAACAACAACTTGTCCTATAGAAGCAACAATGTTGAGAATCCACAAGACAAAGTGTATCATCAACAAAAACAGTTTGTGAACCAAGGTGGATATGTGAACAAGAACACATATCGAGGTCTAAGAGAAGGGAACTTTCAAGGTCCACAACAGCAAGAAAACAAAGGGTATCCCCCTGGTTTTGTGCAGCCACAACAAGCTCAAACTTGTACTCAAGATCCGGTTCAAGCAATGCTCAAGCAAATCTTGCAAAACCAAGCGAATATGGAGTTGACCTTGCAAAAGAAACTTGCTGAGATGAATGTTAGGCAAGACAACTCCAACAATGACCTTGCTAACCAAATCACTAATCTCAACAACAAGCTTATACAGTATGAGAAAGGCAAAGCCAACATATCAACGCAAGGCATCTTACCGGGCAAGTGTGAAGTGAATCCGAAAGAGTTTGCTCACATGATCTCTCTTAGAAGTGGGAAAGTGGGAAAGTTGTTCAAATGACCAAGAAATCACCAGCCATGATGTGTATATTGAAAGGCCAAGAAAGGGCAAGGAAACGGTTGAGGAGGAATTGTTGGAAGAAACAAGCAAGAAGCAAGAAGTTGTTCTTCAACCCTACAAACCGATGCTTCCGTTTCCAGCAAGGTTCAAGAAGCAGCTTGTTGAAAAGCACAAGGCTTTGTTTGAAAAAAGTATTAAGGACATAAAGATAAAGATGCCCTTACTTGATGTTTTGACACTTGTGCCGAAGTGTGACAAATTCCTAAGAGAGGTGATATCTAAGAGAGCCAAGGAGCTAAAAAAGGCTGTTGTTGTGAGCAAGGAGTGTGATGCAATCACTCATAAGAGGATCACACCAAAGAAGGTTGGAGATCCCGCTTCTTTCACATTGCCTTGCGCTATAGGTACTCTGTGACTTGGGAGCAAGTATAAACCTCATGCCATACTCCATTGCCAATAAGTTAGGTCTAACAGAGTTCAGGGAGTGTAATGTCTCCTTAATCCTAGCTGATAGGAGCATTAGATTACCGAAGGGGTTGCTTGAAGACTTACCCTAGAAGATAAACAATGCAACCATTCCAACCGACTTTGTTGTCTTGGATATGGATGAGGAAGACAAGGATCGTCTTGTCCTTTGAAGGCCATTCTTAGCTACTGCTGGTGCAATAAAAGATGTGAAACATGGCAACATTTCTCTACACTTGGGAAAAGGTGCAAAGTTTAAGTTTGGTATCAAGGATGGTGTGAAGAAACCAACGATCAATGGTCAAGTTTTCCAAGTGGACATCACGGGTGAGCTGCATCCATACAAAGAGGAACCTGATGGAGAGTCTTTGCTGGCCTTTTTCAGCCAAGAAGAAGGAGAGGGTCCCAAGAAGATAACACCAGTGGAAAAAGACAAGAAAGAGAACCCTTTTAAAGTTTTCTATGAGAATACTAAGGAGAAGCCTAGCAAAGAACGTGTGCAGCCTAAGCATACCATGAGCTTGCATCCATTTGAGCTCAAGGATGGCTCCATAATGTACAAGGTCAAGTGCAAGGGAGGCTCAAAACCATTTGCTAAGGCAAGAGCCTTAATCCCACCCAGTTTGATGGAAAGAGGAGGAGAGAGGATAATGGAGATAATGAGCACTGTCTACACTGTTTAGATTCAACAAGGACCAAGCTCAATCTTATCTCCAGCCGCCCAATCCACCTCGAACCTACGTTAAAAGAAAGTAAGGAAAGTCGAGCTAAACGACGTTAAACAAAAGCGCACTTGAGAGGCAATCCCATGTCTATCCCTGTACATATTTTTATTCAATTTTATGCTTTTAGGTCTCTGTGTGTAGGTACAAAGAAATGGTGAGCAGAAACCATGTTCTTGGGAGTGTGAAAAGCAAAAGAAGGCGAAAAGTAGGAAAGAAATCGAGGCTTAAATCGACCAGATGTAGCTTGATCTTTACTAGATCAAGCTATTAAATCGGGTGGTTTTGGTCGATCTTATCCAGATGATCGAGTACACAACTCGATTTCGAGAGGATGACCCACCCATGAGTTCAAAACGAGGTTAAAACGGGGTGTGAATCGAGGAAGTTCACTCGATCGAGGAAAATAAATCGATGTTTGGATCGATCATTTGCATCGATCTTAGCTGAAACGGTCACAAGAATCGACCATGGAGCTCGATCTGAGGGGCACTGCCTTGATATCGAGGGACCGGGAAACGAGGAGAAAAATCGATCTTCGGGTCTATTTAAATCGAATCGGGACAACGATCGATCCGGACGATCGATTTCAAGCAGAAAAGGCATGAGATCGAGGTCAAGATCGACCAAATTGACTCGATCTCATGCCGATGTAAGTTTCAAAATTTCCCTCTCTTTCACCTTCCCGCTCATTTTGAATTTGAATTTTGGTCAAGGCTGTCACCTTTGACAATGAGAAAAGTGCCTTGACAACAAATTCTTATGCCACTTGCATGGATGTGTCGATTGATATGAAACATTAGGGAATGTGTTTAATTTTTGAAAATATCTATGTTTGGGGTATATTCTGGATTTTGCAATGCTTGAAAAAGATTTTCTCCTAGATTTAAACATATATTTTGGAATATTCTCTAAATTTTGGAAACATTGCATAGATTTTGAAGGTTATAAATCCTCTTGTTTGCTTCGATTTCTTCTAGCCGTCACTCTCTTCTCATTCTCTTGTCAAGCCTCTATTTTCTGGCACCATGGCACTGATATCTCTGTAAATTGCATCGTTTTAGCATATATTTCATACTAGTTAGGACCCAATTCATGCACTTTCATCTTATCTTTTATCTAATTTTCACTCATATTCGGTCTAGATGCATTAGGTTAAGTCTTTGCATATTCTTGCATGTTTTAGAGTGTTTTCCAAGGTGCTTTGTGAACGAGGATGGTCCGAAGAAGAAATCATGGAGAGAGATCTTGAAAGGAGGGTGAACAGATGATATCGAGCATGGATCACGACCCCTTGGCCGATATGGGCAAGCGCATGACGAACCCCGACTAGAAGCAGCGACTTGGTCCTGAAAGACGCACCCCAGAACAAAGGTCCAGTAAGAGGATTCACTGAAGACGGATATCGGAGCAAGGCAACGGGAAGACCCCGATCCGAGTAGAAAGGAAGACGAGTCACCACGGCGTTATCCCGAAATACTTGCCTGATATAGAGGTGGCTCGAAGAATCACAAGAAGATGGCATATCGGCTTGCTTCCCATGACGTAAAGCCGATTCGCTACAGTCCAAAAGAGTACCATTTCGGGAAAGTGGTCCCAACGTTTTAGGTTTTTCCTCTTTTGTGTATAAATACTTTGTTCCCCACACCTATCTCTCTCTCTCTCTTTGCACAATCTATTTTTCTGTCTTTCTTGTAACCAAAACCTTTAGTCTTTATCCATTGAAGCTTGTTTCTAAAGATTGAACCTTTTATGATTTTTTGAAGTTATCAAGTCTTGTTTCATAGCATTTCTTGTAAAAGCTTCATCTTCTTCTTGTTTTTCACAATCTTACAACCCATGAGTAACCTTCTTATCCTTATGGATCTTGAGGTTTCTCAAATGGCGCGTGAGTAGTCACTTTTAGGATTTTGATGGGGTAAAAGAACCAAGGGATTCTCGGATTTATATTTCTTGCTTAGGTAGAACATAAAGTTAGATTCTTTCTTGTTTATCATTCTCAAAACTTAGTCTAGCTTAATCATTTAGTCTAAAAATTTCAGGCGGCTTGACATGAAAACAACATGCTTGCTTAGCCGAAACCATAAACAAGAGTTTGATTCCTTAGGCTCGGACGATCCATCTGTCTAAGGGTCTTACGGTTTAATAGGGACGTTTTAGCATGCTTGTTTCTTTTATTGTACCGCTACGCGAGAGCTAGTCTATGGTGATAGAGATACAAAGAGTTTAGACCCAAAAACCATGGGCTAAACGATTTGAGGATCCTTTTACCTAAGAATCACCATCTAAGACCATGTCTTGATGTGATCTAAAAGCTTTAGCTTGATAAATGATCCAAGAGTTACCTAGTTCATAAAACCCATCTTGATCCTTCTTTTACTTAGAAAGCTTATCTTTTAACCGTTTAAATCTTTACTTCTCATTCAAGTAGTTTAAATTTCACATATTTATGGTCTTGAGTGACACAAGATCTAGTCTTTAGTCTTTTCTAGTAGTAAAGTCTCAATCTTTCACCATTTCAAACTTGACTTATAACACCGGTATAACTGATTTGTCCACGAAACACTCCCAAAATGGATTGATACCCCATACATTATACTGCATACGGTTAACAGTGTTGGGTCATTGACCTAACAGGTAAAAAACCTGTTATCAATTGGCTCCGTTGCCATTTGGGGGTGAAGTTTAGTCATTTCGGTTCTTGGTCGTTACAAGGACAAGTTTTTAGTTTCAAGTTATTTAACACTTCTACTGTGATTTCTCTGTTTTAATAGGTACATGAACCTACGTTCTCACGGCACAACAAATCTTGTTCCCGTAATCAACGATATTCACCTGCTCGAAAGATCAGCCAGACGAAATCGGGAACAAGCCGAAACCGCAAACCGTGTGACGATTGAGAATCAACAAGGTTCTCAAGGAACTGCGGGCGCAGCTGGTGCACAAGGCCAACAAGGCCACCAAGAACCTCAAGGTTGATATCTCTGTAAATTGCATGTTTTTAGCATACATTTCACACTAGTTAGGACCCCAATCATGCAATTTCATCTTAGTTTTTATCACGTTTTCACTCATATTAGGTCTAAATACATTAGGTTAGGTCTTTGCATATTCTTGCATGTTTGGAGTCTTTTCTCAGGTGCTCTATGAATGAGGATGGTCCGAAGAAGAAATCAAGAGGAGAGATCTCGAAAGGAGGGTGAACGGACGATATCGAGCACGGAATACAGCCCCTTAGCCGATATGGACAAGCGCATGATGAACCCAGACGGCTTGGTCCCTAAAGAAGCACCCCGGAACGGAGATCCAGCAAGAGGATTCCATAAAGACGCATATCAGAGCAAGGAAACGGGAAATCCCTGATCCAAGTGGAGAGGAAGACAAGTCACCACGACATGATCCCAAAGCACTTGCCTGATATGGAGACTGCTCGAAGAATCACAAGGAGATGGCATATCGGCTTGCGTCCCACGATGTGAAACCGATTCGCTAAGTCCAAAAGAGTACCATTTCAGGAAAGTGGTCCCAACGGCTTATGTTTTTCCTCTTTTATGTATAAATACTTTGTTCCCCACGCCTATCTCTCTATCACTCGTTCCAGATTTAGTTTTTTTCTGTTTTCTCTTGTTGTGATAGGGCTCAGGTTTTACCCTAATAAAACTACTGCAAGTGCACAACAAAAGCAATCGTAGTATAAGGGGTATCGAAATCCCAAGAGAAGTATGCTACACTAAGGTTTCTAAGTTCAAATTATGCTAGATCAAATCAGATAAAAGTAAAACAAGGCAAAGAAATAAATGAGTATCACGAAATAGGTTCTTAATATCAGGAGACTAAGGCGCTATTGAACCGGCCATTCTTTGATATAACCCAATGTTTTTATGCTTGGACCATTGCTGATGAATGTAGCTTCTTCCCGCGGCTGGTCACTTGATTCCTTGGCGCGTCTTAAGCCGTGATCGTCTAGCTCGGCATTGGCTATGGAGGCTTCTCTCGAGATGCTTAGCTTGTCGAGTTGAGAAGTGATGGCTTGGAGCTCTTTGTTGGTGATAAGTGTTTCCACGGCGTGATTAAAGCTCTCGGCCAAGTCTTTAGTTCCGGACCGCGTCCTTGGTGTTTGTCTCATGATAGGAACGAGGCTGGCCAGACGGATGCTGGTATCTAGGTCTGTATCATCCTCTCCCTCTTGTGGAGGTTCTGTCCTCAGAACTGATTCTCCTGCATCGACAGGTAGCAAATCAGAAACATTGAAAGTGCTAGAAATGTTAAACTCACCTGGCAGCTCTAACTCATAGGCGTTATCATTGATCTTTTTGAGGACTTTGAAAGGGCCATCTCCCCGCGGTGCAAGCTTGGATTTCTGCTGATTTGGAAACCTCTCCGTCCTCATGTGTAACCAGACCCAATCTCCGGGTTCAAAGGTTACTTCCTTGCGTCCTTTGTCAGCATTCTTCTTGTAATGCTCATTTCTCCTCTCTATGTTTTCCTTGACTTTCTGGAACATCTTCTTCATGAGCTCGACCTTGCTAACTCCATCTTGATTCACTTGTTCTCTCGGTGGCAGGGGTGCAAGGTCTATGGGAGCTATCGGCCTGAAACCATACACAATCTCAAATGGCAAGATCTTAGTAGCAGAGTGTGGGACACGATTGTAAGCAAATTCAATGAATGGTAAACAATCAAGCCAGTTTCCGAGACAATCGTTCTAGGTAGCCCATGTATCCTCACTATCTCTTTGAAGAAGAGATGAGCAATCTGAGTAGCGTCGTTGGTCTTGGCACAAGGAATGAAGTGCGCCATCTTTGAGAACCTGTCTACTACTACAAAGATCGAATCCTTGTTCCTGNATGAGCTCGGCCTTGCTAACTCCATCTTGATTCACTTGTTCTCTCGGTGGCAGCGGTGCAAGGTCTATGGGAGCTATCGGCCTGAAACCATACACAATCTCAAATGGCAAGATCTTAGTAGCAGAGTGTGGGACACGATTGTAAGCAAATTCAATGAATGGTAAACAATCAAGCCAGTTTCCGAGACAATCGTTCTAGGTAGCCCATGTATCCTCACTATCTCTTTGAAGAAGAGATGAGCAATCTGAGTAGCGTCGTTGGTCTTGGCACAAGGAATGAAGTGCGCCATCTTTGAGAACCTGTCTACTACTACAAAGATCGAATCCTTGTTCCTGATCTTTGGTAAGCTTAAGACAAAATCCATAGAAATGTCTACCCAAGGTAGGTCAGGAATAGGTAAGGGAATGTATAAGCCGTGAGGATGTGACCTGGATTTGGCTTTGAGGCAGATGACACATTTGGAGCAGAAACGTTCCACATCACGTTTAAGATGAGGCCAGAAGAAGTGCTCGGCCACAATGCTCAACGTCTTGTCCCGGCCGAAATGCCCCATGAGTCCTCCTCCATGTGCTTCTCGGATGATCAGGTCACGCATTGAGCCTTGAGGGATGCACATCCTCTGTCTTTAAACAGGAACTCCTCATGCTTAAAGAATGATCTGAAGGCTCCTTGGGTGCATTGCTTGTATAGCTCGCCGAAGTCAGGGTCATCTCCATATAACTCCTTTAAATGCTCAAAGCCCATGATCTTGGCCTCCATTGTAGAGATTAACGCATGCCTCCTAGACAGTGCGTCAGCTACAACGTTCTCCTTTCCCTTCTTGTACTTGATGATATAAGGGAAGGTCTCCACGAATTCTAACCATCTGGCATGCCTTTTCTTCAGAGTTGTTTGGCCTCTCAGGTACTTAAGAGTCTCATGGTCTGTATGAATAACAAACTCTTTAGTTAAAAGGTAATGCTGCCAAGTTTCCAGTGATCTTACCAGGGCATATAGCTATTTGTCATAGGTAGGGTAGTTAAGCGTGGCTCCATTGAGTTTCTCACTGAAGAACGCCACCGGCTTTCCCCCTTGAGTTAGTACTGCACCAATGCCAGTCCCTGATGCATCACACTCCACCTCGAATGTCTTGTCAAAGTTCGGTAGAACTAGGACAGGAGCATGCGTGAGGCATTCCTTGAGCTTTTGAAAAGCCTTATCCTGTTCGGATCCCCAAGCAAAGGCCTTATCCTTCTTGATGACGGATGTCAAAGGAGCAGCAATGGTGCTGAAGTCCTTGACAAACCTTCGGTAGAAGCTCGCTAGGCCATGGAAACTCCGGACGTGACCAATGGTGGTGGGCGTGGGCCAGTCCTGGATGGCCTTGATCTTATCTTCATCCACCTTTAGACCCTATGAACTAACAACAAAGCCTAAAAATACCAATTGTTCAGTGCAGAAAGTACATTTGCTAAGATTCGCATATAATCCTTCTAGACTTAATGTGTCTAGAACCTTTTCAAGATGCACAGTATGATCAGCTAAGATTGAGCTGTAAATCAATATGTCATCGAAATAAACAACCACAAACTTAAAGAGATAAGCTCTTAGAACATAGTTCATAAGGCGCATGAAGGTGATGGGGGCATTGGTGAGACCGAATGGCATGACTAGCCATTCATATAGACCTCTCTTGGTCTTGAATGCTGTCTTCCACTCGTCGCCCTCCTTCATTCTGACTTGATGATAACCACTTTTCAGGTCTATTTTTGAGAAGATGGTGGCGCCACTCAACTCGTCCATCATGTCATCTAACCGTGGGATTGGATGCCTATACTTGATGGTAATGTTGTTGATGGCCCGACAGTCCACGCACATTCTCCAAGTACCGTCCTTCTTGGGCACTAGCAAGACCGGTACAGCACAGGGGCTTAAGCTCTAGAAGATATATCCTTTGGCCATCAGCTCCTGGACTTGTTTCTCTAGCTCATTCGCCTCCTCCGGATTCACTCTATAGGCCGGCCTATTGGGTAAAGGAGCGTCGGGGATGAGATATATCTGATGCTCAATGCCTCGGATGGGGGGTAGACCGGCTGGTATCTCGTCCGGGAAGACGTCCTTAAAGCTGTCTAGCAGCGTGCTAACTTCGGGTGGCAAGTCTTTCTCTCCTTGTCCTGAAATCATACCTTCCTTAAAGATCATTAGTAGCACCTGTGTTTTATGATCTAAGACTTTTAAAACCGTGCTAGACGATACAAAAAGGCTGGCTTTACTTATCTTGGATACTTTGTCCATGGCCTTATGCAAGTCAAAGACCTCCTGCGGGGTAAGTGGGGCCAGGTTGTGCTTGCGCTTGTTATGTGTAAAGCTGTAGAAGTTGGTACGGCTGTTGTGCTGAGTCTCTTTGTCGAATTGCCATGGCCTGCCGAGCAAGATATGGCCGGCTTGCATAGGGACTACATCGCAAAGGACTTGATCCGCATACTTCCCTATGGTGAATGGCACAAGGACTTGTTCTCCTATCTTCAGCTCCGTCTCATCATTCAGCCACTTAAGTCTATATAGTCGGGGATGCTTTGTCTTCTCTAGACCTAGCTTGTCTACCAAGTATTTGCTCGCCACATTGGTACACGATCCTCCGTCTATGATCAGGCTGCATATCTTGGAGTTGATGGTACACCGTGAGTGAAAGATGTTCTCCCGCTGCAATGTCTCAGGATCAAAGAACGTGCTGAGTGATCTCCTGGTGACTAGTATTTCTCCCTCGTCCGGATAGTCGGTAATATGATCCCTCTATTGATCTTAACCTTACAAGCTAATCTTAGACAACAAAGGATCCGATGAGATGATTGATTGTTGCGGTTTACTTGAAGATGAAACGCTTTGGGGGATTTTGAGGAAAGAGTGAAGGGCGAAAAGCATACAAGAGATGCGGATGGCTCTTGTATACAACTGAATGGATCTAAGGATATTACGCACCAGAGATTCAAACAGGATTTCTCAAGGATATGACGCACCAAGAGAGAGGATCTTCTTAGAATAGATTTTTGATAAAAAGAAAGATCAAACTAAACTCATCTCTCGGCCAAGTTATAAAGAGAGATGAGGAACACGAAAACAATGAATGCAAGAGTCAGTCTCGGGACAACCCCCTTGACTGATCATGCAAGACAACGATCAAAGTTTGAAAACAAAACAAAGCATAAAACGACTAAGTGTAGAAAGTGTCTTATGAACTTCCAAGCCGCGGGGATAGAAAGAAATGGGCTTGGACAAGTGAATGATCAAATGGGCAATGACAAAGTAACACACTTGCCTCGTTAAAAACCTTAAAGAGAAAACCCAATGGGACAAAACTCTTTAAGGGAAAAAGAGCACAAGATATGTTACTAGCCCATTTATCATTCACCGGCTTGAATACATATCAATGTGATATGTCTTGCCTTCTCTTCTTCATATGGACCGTCTTGTATCTGATTCAGCAATGTCTCTAAGGCATTATGGAATGCCTTAGTCTTAGAACGGGTCATGGGTCCTTTGATGACTTCTTGATCCTCTTCCTCAGCTACAAGCTTAAGCATATCCACTCCCTCCTCTGGTACAAGCTTGCTTTCCAAGTGTATGTCGTCCATGATCATATCATTCCCTCCTTCTTCAAAAGGATTTGACCTCAAATCCGACTCATCTGCAAAATAAGGAAGTAAGTCAGTAACATTAAAGCTTGAACTAATCGTATACTTACCTTGCAAATCCAGCTTGTAGGCGTTTTCATTGATCCTTTTTGTTATGGTGAAAGGACCATCAATTAGAGGCATCAACTTAGATTTTTTTTCAGCTGGAAAGCGTTCCTTCCTTAGATGCACCCATACTTGATCTCCAACCTCAAACACCATCTTATGCTTGCCCTTGTTCGCATGCTTAGCATATAATTTAGTCTTTTCCTCCAAATTTCTCTTAGCATCCGAATGTATTGCCTGCACCAACTCTGCTTTCTTCTTTCCATCCAAACTAGCTCTTTCACTCAAAGGTAAAGGCATTAAATCCAAAGGAGAGATGGGATTAAACCCATAAACAATCTGAAAGGGCGAGTACTTAGATGCAGAATGCACAGCATGGTTATAAGCAAATTCTATATGTGGCAAGCAATCTTCCCAAGACTTAAGGTTTTTCTTAATCAAAGCTCTAAGCAACGTTCCTAAGGTCCTATTAACAACCTCAGTTTGCCCATCAGTCTGTGGGTGACAAGTAGTAGAAAACATCAACTTAGTTCCTAGCCTAGACCAAAGTGTTTTCCAAAAGAAACTCAGGAACTTAGTATCTCTATCCGAAACAATGGACTTAGGCATGCCATGAATACGAACTATTTCCTTAAAGAACAGATTAGATACATGCAAAGCATCATCAGTTTTATGGCAAGCAATGAAATGAGCCATTTTTGAAAACCTATCCACAACTACAAAGATAGAGTCCTTCCCTGTTTTAGTTCTAGGCAGCCCTAAAACAAAGTCCATTGATATATCATGCCATGGATGAGATGGAATAGGTAAAGGAGAATACAAACCGTGATTTTGAACCTTAGATTTTGCTTGTTTACATGTATTGCATCTCCCACAAATTCTCTCAACATCTCTTTTCATATGCGGCCAATAGAAATGGTCTTTCATGACCTCCAACGTTTTTGCTATACCAAAGTGTCCCATTAAGCCTCCACCGTGTGCTTTCCTGGTAAACAAATCCCTCATAGAACAATTAGGTACACAAAGACGGTTCTCATAGAAGAGAAACCCATCTTGTTTAAAGAAGGCCATTCTTTGATATAACCCAATGTTTTTATGCTTGGACCATTGCTGATGAATGTAGCTTCTTCCCGCGGCTGGTCGCTTGATTCCTTGGCGCGTCTTATGCCGTGATCGTCTAGCTCGGCATTGGCTATGGCGGCTTCTCTCGAGATGCTTAGCTTGTCGAGTTGAGAAGTGATGGCTTGGAGCTCTTTGTTGGTGATAAGTGTTTCCACGGCGTGATTAAAGCTCTCGGCCAAGTCTTTAGTTCCGGACTGCGTCCTTGGTGTTTGTCTCATGATGGGAACGAGGCTGGCCGGACGGATGCTGGTATCTAGGTCTGTATCAAAATCTCTTTGCGAATAGGTATTTTGCTCATCTAACATTAGTTCAGGCAATCAATAATACTCTCGCATCTATTAATCAACCTAAGATCAGATTCTAGGTCATGAAGCTAAAATCAGCATTAAACACAAATCCAGATGAAGAACTCTAATGATTTTATCCTAACAATTTAATTCAACCTAACAATTCATAATCACCTTTGAAAAACCCTAAACCTAACTAGCAAACTACACAGACATGGTGAATGAAGAAAACATCATGAATAAAGAAGATTGCATAAAAGATATCAATAGAAACAAAGGAGTTCCAAATTTGCTCTGAAGGAGACAAATTCTTCTCTCTAAGTCTCAAAGCAGAAAATAAGAATAATAGTTGGTGGCTAAACAATGCCTTGAAAACTTGTATTTATAGGCAAACTCGCGTAAGGG
Source organism: Alliaria petiolata (assembly GCA_020283515.1). Lineage (NCBI taxonomy): Eukaryota > Viridiplantae > Streptophyta > Magnoliopsida > Brassicales > Brassicaceae > Alliaria > Alliaria petiolata. The sequence goes on along the minus strand of JAHZTW010000001.1, from coordinate 136,103,589 downwards.
GCAAACTTGTAAATACTTGAAACTTCTTGTGATTTCCTTTTCCTGATGGAAGTTTGTGAAACTTGGCGGTCTCGATTGGTGTCGATCGACACTAGGTGGTGTCGATCGACACCTTGCGTGTAAATCCATCTTCTGACTTCATCACTTTGCAACTTCTTCCAGAATGCTCCAAGAAACTACAGAATCTCCAACTTTGCTCCAATCGTAGTCCAACCTGTAAAGACTCTAATAGGACTCTAAAAAGACCAAAAGACTCTATAAAAACACTTATATCATGGTCCAAAAATGGGTAAAAACCATGATATATCAACTCCCCCAGACTTATCTTTTTCTTGCCCTCAAGCAAAACAGAAACAAAGTATAGAGTCGAGGTTTGAAAACAGAAACTTCCAACTAATATTTCAGAACGCCACAATCATTAACACTCTTGAATCCACCTGCAATAGAACCAACCTTAGGTAATGTTCAGTGTACTTACCACAAGCTTAACAATCTCTCAGTTTGAATCCAGATCCTTTCCTTAGTGAAATTTCGAACTCTATCAAATGGTATGACCAAAGAACTTTCCAGATTCTTTCCTGATGTAGAAGTTTTTAAGCCTTAACTCAATCCTCAAACACACATGTCATTGTAGTATGTGAGGTGTCAATCCAGCCTAGGTGTGAAAGATACTAGGAATGCAAGAGCAAAGTAAAGCTAAGTCATTTTCGGGTAAAAGGGAGGAGAAAATCAAAATAAACTACTTGCAATCACTAAACGACCAGGAAAACAATTTAAAACAATCCCTATGAAGGGTTAACTAACTACCAGACGACTTCTACAAATTTAAATGAGCAAGCTACTGATTATGAAAATTTGAAATCTAAAAATAGGCGAATAAGGCTATTTCTAGCAACCTAAAGGAACAAACTTTAAATCTAAAGGAGAAAGCTTTTGAAACGACTTATATGACAAGTAACAGATTCTAGGTTGGGAATCATTCTTAGGGAGGTTGAAGATTCGAACTTGGGGTTTAAAAATATAATTTTTACTCTTTTAGCAATTTCTCTAAACCTTAAGAAACCAATTTAGATTTATCCATGATGTGTGGTATAAACCCTTTCCTCACCCTTTCCTCCTAACCCATGATGTGTGGTGGAAAGAAAATGTGAAGAACATTAAGAATGAATCTTAAAACGGTTTAACTAGCTCCCTAAGCATCCATGATGTGTGGGAAAGGATGAGCTAGTCTCTTGGATTTGGTTTTAAGGGATTTCCTAAGTCTTGTTAGGATAAGGAAATCCCTAGATTAAAGAGATCTCCATAGAGAATCTCTAGACCTTAAAACCCCCAAATCCAAGAAGAGAATTTAAATGAAGAACAAGATAAAAACAAAACCAAGATTTTAATCTCCAACCTCCTTAATCATCCCAACCTCAAACCTTAGGCGGTTTACTCACAAATCATGTTCTTACCTCTTTTAAACATAAGTTTAGAGTTAAGGAACATGATCAATGGGGTTAAGAAGAAAGACTTGAAATTTATTTAAATACTTGTGGAAGATAATAAAATACAAGAATTTCCACAAAGATCTAAATAAAAATTAAGAAGAAAGATTTGACATTAGAATAACTTAAATTCGAAATATATATAATAAAAATAAGAGTTTTTAAAGAAATAAATAAGAAGAACTATAGTACTCAAGAACAAAGGAAAGCTTACAAGAACACTAAGAAGACTTTGAAAGTGAGAATATAAAGACTTGATTGAAAGCTTAATGAAAAACTGAATGATTATTACAAGCACACACACACTCCTTATATAGAGTTTTAAACATGGCTATTGGCCTTAAAAGAGGGGTCAAGGGGCAAGGGACAAGGGACCTCTCTAATCCCACTTTTACTAAAGCATAAACACTTTTTGGAGCACTTGCAAGTGGTATCTTTTGGTTCGGGTACATGGATTGATNCCCCCAAACTTGAATGACACCGTCTCGGTGTTAAACAAATTCAAGAGAAGAAACACAAAAATAAAAATAAAAATGCATGTTATATACAAAGTTTGGCGTTTTTGGTACCTTGAAGTTTATTGTGCTTAGGCCTTGTAGGCTCGGTTCTTGGTTCTCCATTTCACTTGTTCCTGCTCACACACACTAAAAAGGATAATTTAGAAAGAAAATTGAAAACATATACAGAAGGAGAGACATGGGGTTTTCAGTGTACTTACCACAAGCTTAACAATCTCTCAGTTTGAATCCAGATCCTTTCCTTAGTGAAATTTCGAACTCTATCAAATGGTATGACCAAAGAACTTTCCAGATTCTTTCCCTTCCTTAGTGCCTGAACAAGATTCTTTTCATACATCTCTCCTATTTTCTCTTCCCTTAGTCAACTGCTGCCCATTTTCAGGGTGTTCTAAGATCTTTTCATTGACTCTTTCTTATTCTTTTGAAGCCTTGGAATAGTGCTACTCTTTACTTGTGTTCCTTGTGAGGAGACAGGTTCATGAGCTCTCACTAATATTGTTCCTTGTAAAGAGACAGGCTCATGAGGATCTTTGCACAATTCCTTGGTCAGACTTCCTATTTCTTTTCTCAATGGAAGATCAAGGAGAGACTACAACTTGCTTATCTTGTTCAGAGCCGAAAGAGGAATCAAGTTCAATGCATACCTAGCTCTTATAAGGGGATCTGAACTATATATGTTAGATTGATCCACTTGCAGCTTTCTACTTAGTAAGACCTACAATCAACTGCTATAGCAATGGTCCCTTAAGTGTCAACAACCTGCGGTTAAGTTCCTAGAAAAACTGAAAGTTCCAACTGGTTTTAACTCAATAAAACAAATTTTTGACTCAAAACACACTCTCAAAACAAAACACAATGTTAGCAACTACCTCCCCCAGACTTGAATAACACTGTCCCCAGTGTTACTAAGCATGAGTTCGGATAGAAAAATATGTGTTAAACTGTTACAAAACAAAGAGAAAAATCGGATTACTTGACTCTGCGTGCAGCGTCGATCGACACAGATGGTGTCGATCGTTGCTGTGTATGATGTTGGTGACGATCGACACTCTGTCTGTATACAGAGTTCAGCCACTCGAACATGAATGTTGTTAAGTCAGATTGTTGTTAGAGTCATCCTAGCTGTTAGAAAACTCAAACAAACCGTTAAAAGCACAAGATAATCCAATAAACTCAATGAGTTCAACAAGTTGGAAACAAATTACTGAAGCAAATGGAAGCAAAATGCAGACTCAAGAGAAAAAGAAAAACTGACTCAAAATACTATAAGGAATAGAGAATCACTCGTCGTCATCAAAACGTGGTGGAGAAGAGCGTGGTGGTGTGGGAGGGCGAACGCAGCTACAGATGGACACAGTAGGAATGACGTTCCAAATGGCCTGGAAGCTCTGCACCACATATCTCTGGAAAACATCTGGCTCCATAGGAATCTCGGGAGCATCAGGAAGGTGATGAGTACCAATAGGCAACGGTGGTCTGCTGCGCCTCGAACAGGAAGGGCGTGTGGGATCCTCAGCTGGTCGGGAGGAGGCGCCTCTGCGACTGGCAATGGGAGCAGTCCTGAGCTTGCTCGGGCTAGGCTGAAATGCGAGGCGGCCTGGATCTGACATGATGTGAGTAACGTCTCTGTCAGGTAACAGCACTAAACGCTGCACTCTCTGCTCGTCGCTGAAAACCCAGAACCTCTCTGGCTTCACCCAATGAGCTCTCCTAAAGTACTCCATATCAACCAAAGCACGTGATGTGTCAATGGTGCAGCTGGAAGTGTCAATCCCGAAGTGCAGGAAGATAGGAGTAAGAAGACTTCCTATAGTCTCGGGCTTGGTTTTCGTACCAATGAAAGGCTTCGTCTTCAAGGAAGCCAAGTGATGAGCAAATACTGCGCCGAGGTTAGTGTTCTCTGGCACGTCAGAATCCTCATAGATCTCAGACCAAAGAGCACGATAGAGCAGCACTAACTCAGACACGCACATCTTCCCCGGCTCGTGCTTACACAGAAGTGTAGTAGAGAATAGGCGGACCAAGTAGCGAAGGGTAGGATGGCGAATGCCTGTCTGTGTGGAAGTCTTAGAGTCATACCTCCCATTTCCGAAGTGTGACCAGAAATCCTGGTTGTCCGGAAGTTGCGTCTGAAGAGAGACTCCGGTGCCATACTCATTTGCAAACCCATAAATGCCACAAAGATCTGGAAGTGAGAGGCGGTAGCGGATTCCGCGAATGAGAAATGTAAGTGTCCCTTCCAAAGCATTGCAGACTATCTTATTCCTGTAGTAGACGCGGGCTGTGGCGATGAACTGGCGGACTAGATCGGGATATAAATCATACTGCCGCGTCGCCATAGTGCCCATCCCAATCCTGTTCATCAACTGCAGGATGTCATCTTTGATGCCCAACTCTGACATCGTCTTCTCACATGCAAAACGAATCGGAGCAATTTCCACTCTCAGCCATGCATTGTAGAACAAGGTGTCATAATCATCCCAAGTCTCGTTGACACCTCGGTAAAGACACTCGTCTTTTGCAACTTCCTTAGCTGGTGAGTCTTCCCAATTCCGTGTAACCCGAATCTTTGACTTTCACGCTTTGGCCAAGGAGGAAGAGAGGGAATCGCCCTATCATTAGCAGTCCCAGAGGCGGACGCTTCAGTGTGGCGTGGTCTCTTAGTCACTGGAGGCATCTGCAATGAAAATCAAAGAAAAATCAAATCCAAAATCCAACAAATAAAATGCAATGTGTCGATACTAGTCGGGTGTCGATCGACACCAAGCGTGTAATCGCAGATCGACATCAAATCATGATCCTAAGCTCAATGGTACCTCAAATAGCTTTGCAAATAATCTCAATATCATTAAACGACCTAGTTTAAACCATCAAACCCAAGAAAAACTCAAAAAATTTGCAACATGCATCATCAATCTCCAAATTTTCGAAAATTTCAAATTGTGCAAATTAGAGGATGAAAATCAGTTGGGTAATGATCTAAATCTTGATAAACAACCTAAATGAGCATCATTCAAACAAGAAATCAAGCGAAATATGCCGAATTCGAATTTTTTCACCTTAGGGTCGAAAATGAAATTGGGAGATTTGAAGAACATACCTTGGCAAATCTAATGAATGGATAATGGATTATGAAAGAGGGATAAAATCCGCACGGATTAGAGCAAATAATCACTCAATTTGGTTAAGAAACGAAGATTTGTCGATTTGGAAAAAAAAAAATCCTCTCTAAAACTAGGGTGTTTGAAGTTATGAAGGAAGAAGAAGGAAAATCGGGTTGTGAAGAACTTACCAGTGTTCCCGCGTGGTGTCGATCGACATAATGGGGTGTCGATCGACACTGCCTGTCATCGTGCCTCCTCTTCCTTTTTTTTTTTATAAAATAAAATAAATATTAGTAAAACCAAAACCAAATTAAAAATAAAAAGAAAATGTACCAGTGGGTTGCCTCCCACTCAGCGCTCGTTTAACGTCAATAGCTTGACTGTTCACGCATTTAGGTGGATGGTACATCATCCAGAGACACAATGTGTCCTGCTGGAATCTCGGCTTGAGTCCAATAGTGTTTCACCATTTGCCCATTCACAGTGAACTCTTCTCCTTTGGAGTTTGTCAAGACAATTGCTCCATATGGTCTGACTTCTTTGATGGTGAAAGGACGTGACCAACTTGAACGCAATTTACCACGAAACAATTGTAAAAGAGAGTTGTATAAAAGTACCTGGTCATTTGGTTCGAATTGTCTGGAGACAATATTTTTGTCATGATATGCCTTTGTCCTCTCCTTGTAGAGCTTCGAGTTCTCATAGGCGTGATGGCGCAGTTCGTCGAGCTCATTGAGTTGTATTAGGTGCCTCTCTGCAGTTGGCTTCAAGTCGAAATTCATCTTCTTGATAGCCCAATGCGCCTTGTGTTCCAATTCCACTGGAAGATGGCAAGATTTGCCATAGAGCAGCTGGAATGGTGTAGTCCCAAGTGGCGTCTTATATGCAGTCATGTAGGCCCAAAGTGCATCATCCAGTTTCGCGACCCAATCTTTCCTTGTCTTGCCCACTGTCTTCTCCAGAATTTGCTTGATCTGTCTGTTGGAGACTTCGACTTGTCCACTCGTTTGGGGTGATACGGAGTAGCCACACGATGTTGAACACCATGCTTCTTCAGCACCTTGTTGAATACCTTGTTGACAAAGTGAGAACCACCATCACTTATAACAATCTGAGGCACTCCGAATATAGGAAAAATGATGGTCTGGAACAGCTTAAGAACCACAGCAGCATCATTGGTCTTAGAAGCAACTGCTTCCACCCACTTAGAAACATAGTCTACAGCCACCAAGATGTATTGCATTCCAAAGGATGGAGGAAAAGGGCCCATGAAGTCAATACCCCAACAATCAAAGACTTCAACTTTAAGGATGAAGTTCTGTGGCATCTCGTGTCGCTTGCTGATCTTTCCTCTCCTTTGACAAACATCACATTGCGTGATGAACAGCTGCGCATCCTTGAACATAGTAGGCCACCAAAAGCCTGCTTGAAGAACCTTAGATACTGTCTTGAAGGTTGCAAAGTGTCCAACATACTCAGAACCATGACAAGGGAATATGACATCACGGACCTCACTCTCTGCAATGCATTTTCTGTAAACATTGTCTGAACAATGCTTGTATAAGTGAGGTTCATCCCATTAGTATCTCCTAAGTTCCCTTGTGAACTTCTTCTTCTCATAGTTCTTGAGATGTTTAGGCTCAATGTCAGCAGCAAGGGAGTTCACTATGTCAGCATACCATGGTCGATTCGCATCATTAATGGCAAAGATTGGCTGTCGAAACACGTCATCTAGGATCCTGCGAAGTGAAGCTCTCGTCGGGTGTCGATCGACACTGGGTAATTGCCAATCTTCAAATTTTCGGACATGGTGTCAATCGACACCCGCCTGGTGTCGATCGACTCTGAGCATTGTTCCGAGAATGTAGTTGATTGAAAGCGAGTTTCAACAACGTAAAATATTCTCTTCAGGTAAGAAATCATCAATGGGTACGTCATCTTCTATCCTGATCCTTGAGAGATGATCAGCTACTCCATTTTCAACTCCTTTCTTGTCTTTAACTTCTATGTCGAACTCTTGAAGAAGTAGAATCCATCTGAGCAATCTTGGCTTTGCATCCTTCTTCTGCATCAAGTTCTTCAATGCAGAATGATCAGTGTGAACAATCACCTTTAAGGCAACAAGATACTGGCGAAATTTCTCAAAGGCAAAGACCACAACTAGTAATTCCTTTTTCGTAGTTGCATGGTTCTTATGAGCATCATCCAACGTTCTGCTGGCATAGTAAATGGCGTGAAGCTTCTTGTCCTTCTTCTGTCCTAACACTGCTCCTACTGCGAAGTCGCTGGCATCACACATCACCTCGAAAGGTAAATCCCAGTCTGGAGGTTGAACAATTGGAGCACTTACTAAGGCTTGCTTGATCTGTTCAAAGGCTGAAAGGCATTCTGCAGTGAACTCGAACTTCATGTCTTTGCAGAGAAGAGCAGTGAGTGGTCTCGCGATCTTGCTGAAATCCTTGATGAATCTTCTATAAAACCCAGCATAACCCAGAAAACTCCTCACTTATTTCACAGAATCAGGTGCTTTCAAAGTCGTCATCACTTCAATCTTGGCGCGATCCACTGCGATTCCTTCAGCTGAAACATTGTGTCCAAGTACAATCCCATCTGTGACCATGCAATGACACTTTTCCCAGTTCAAGAGTAAGTGTTTCTCTTCACATTTCCGCAGTACAGCACACAAGTTCTCCAAACAGTCTTTAAAAGATGACCCATAAACAGAAAAGTCATCCATAAAGACCTCCATGAACTTCTCTATCATATCCGTGAAGATGGACATCATGCATCTCTGGAAGGTCGCAGGAGCATTACAAAGTCCAAATGGCATTCTGCGATATGCAAATGTGCCATAGGGACATGTAAAAGTGGTCTTCTCCTGATCATCCGGATGGATATGAATATGGAAGAACCCTGAATAACCATCAAGGAAGCAGTAGTAAGGATGATTCGCCAATCTCTCCAGCATCTGATCGAGGAAAGGCAAAGGAAAGTGATCCTTTCTGGTCGCGCGGCATTCAGCTTCCTGTAGTCAATGCACATCCTGTGTCCAGTCACAGTCCTTGTAGGAATCAGCTCGTTCTTCTCATTCTTCACCACTGTGACTCCCCCTTTCTTAGGAACCACGTGAACCGGACTGACCCAAGCACTGTCTGAAATGGGGTAGATGATCCCAGCTTCCAATAACTTCATGATCTCCTTCTTGACAACTTCCTTCAGGTTTGGATTCCACCTCCTTTGATGTTCAATCGATGACTTAGTCTCATCTTCAAGGAGAATCCTATGCATGCACAAGTCTGGTTAGATACCTGAAATGTCATCAAGAGAATAGCCAAGAGCTTTGCGATACTTGCGCAGCTTGCTTAGCAATAAAGTGAGCTCTGCGTTGTTTAAGGAAGCATTTACAATGATAGGATAAGTTGAATTAGGACCAAGAAATGTGTACCTTAGCCCGGCAGGGAGCTGTTTAAGCTCAACTTTAGGTGCTTTGGCCTCGCTCCAATCGCCAAGTGTTGCGTTTTTGGCTGATTTCGCAGGGTGTCGATCGACACTAGTAGGTGTCGATCGACACTAGTAGGTGTCGATCGACACAAGTCCTCTTGGGCGACTAGCTGCAGCACTTGCTCACTAGCATCCAACATTTTTGTGTAACCTGCAGCTGCATCGTCCAAGTGCTCAATGTCCTTTGTAGAAGTCGTCAATGCTCGTTCCAAAGGGTCTGTAGGATGGTCCTCTTGGAAAATCTCTTCAGCAAGGTTGGTGAGGGAAT
>JAHZTW010000001.1:136022112-136084992 GCA_020283515.1 Alliaria petiolata | reverse complement strand
AGAATGCTCCAAGAAACTCCAGAATCTCCAACTTTGCTCCAATCGTAGTCCAACCTGTAAAGACTCTAATAGGACTCTAAAAAGACCAAAAGACTCTATAAAAACACTTATATCATGGTCCAAAAATGGGTAAAAACCATGATATATCATGTTGTCGAAAACTCTTAGTATTTTCACCATTGAAGCTTGTTTCAAACGTTGATCTTTTATGATATTTTGAAGTTTGCAAGTATTGTTGAGTAGCATTTCTTGTTAAAGCTTCTTCCTTCTCATCCTTATGGATCTTGAGGTTTCTCAAATGGCGCGTGAGTAGTCTTTTTTAGGATTTTGAAGGGTTAAAAGAACCAAGGGATTCTCGGATTTAGATTTCTTGCTTAGCTAAAACATAAATTTAGATTCTTTCTTGTTTATCATTTTCAAAGCCTAGTCTAGCTGGATCATCTAGTCTAAAGACCACATGCGGCTTGACATGAAAACCACGTGCTTGCTTAGCCAGAACCATGAATAAGAGTTTGATTCCTTAGGCTCAGACGAACCATCTGTCTACGGGTCTTACGGCTCAATAGGGACGTTGTAGTATGCTTGTTTCTTTTATTGTACCGCTAAGCGAGAGCTAGTCTATAGTGATAGAGATACAAAGAGTTTAGACTAAAAAACCATGGGCTAAACGATTTGAGGATCCATTTACCTAAGAATCACCATCTAAGGCCAAGTCTTGATGTGACCTATAAGCTTTAGCTTGATAAATGATCTGAGAGTTACTTAGTTCGTAAAACCCATCATGATCCTTCTTTTACTTTGAAAGCTTATATTTGTACCTTTTAAATCTTTAATTCTCGCTGAAATAGTCTTAAGTTCACATATTTAGGGTCTTGAGTGATACAAGATCTAGTATTTAGTCTTTTCTTGTAGTAAAGTTTCAATCTTTCACCATATCAAACTTGACTTATAACCCCATTATAACCGACTTGTCCACTAAACACTCCCAAAATGGATTAATACCCATACACTATACTGCATACGGTTGACAGTGTTGGGTCATTGACCTAACAGGGAAAATACCTGTTGTCAATTGGCGCCGTTGCCGTTTGGGATTAAGTTTAGTCATTTCGGTTATTGGTCGTTACAAGGACAAGTTTTTACTTTCACGTTATTTAACACTTTTACTCTGATTTCTCTGTTCTAATAGGTACATGAACCTACGTTCACACGGCACAACAAATCTTGTTCCCCAAATCAACGATATCCACCTGCTCGAAAGATCAGCCAGACGAAATCGGGAACAAGCCGAAATTGCAAACCGTGTGACGATGGAGAATCAACAAGGTGCTCAAGGAGCTGCGGGCACAGCTGGTGCACAAGGCCACCAAGGACCTCAGGGTCCACAAGGCGTACAAGGTGTTCAAGGAGAGCCTGGTGTTGTAGCTGCTCCAAGAGCTGTGAGGCAAATCGGTGCGGGAGATGCACCCATATCGACTGCAAGCCGACACGGTATACAGCCACCACCAGTGCAGAACAACAATTTCGAGATCAAGAGTGGTCTCATCATCATGGTGCAGAACAACAGATTCTTCGGTCTGCCTTTGAAAGACCCACTTGACCATCTCGACCAGTTCGACCGTGTATGCGCCATGACCAAGATCAACGGTGTAAGCGAAGACGGTTTCAAGATCCGGTTGTTTCCCTTCTCGTTGGGAGACAACGCACAAGTCTGGGAGAAAAATCTGCCACACGGATCCATCACTTCGTGGGCAGAATGCAAAAAGGCTTTCCCGACGAAGTTCTTCTCTACATCGAGGACTGCCCGATTGAAGAACGAAATCAGTGGATTTACTCAAAAATCCAACGAGACCTTCGGTGAAGCATGGGAGCGATTCAAGGGATACACTACTCAGTGCCCTCATCATGGATTCAGCCAAGAATCATCCTCATCACCCAATACCGAGGTGTCATTCCCAAGATTATGATGTTGCTCAATACGGCAAGCAATGAAATTTTTTAGCAAAAGACGTAGAAGATGGTCTCGAGCTGGTTGAAAATTTAACTCAGAGTGACTCCTCTTACCACAAAGACTACGACTAATCCAACCATGATTCCAAAGACGAAGTGGAAGGAAGCCGGAAAGTGATCAAAGAGCTAAAGGAGAAGCTTGACAAGTTACTACTTGTCCAAACTTAAAAAGAGGTCCTTTTCGTGGAAGAACTCACTCAAGTCCAAGAAGGGGAGGACGTCCAGTATGAAGATGTTAACTACATCACCGCTCAAGGAGGTTACAACAATTGGAGACCCAACAATAACCTGTCTTACTGATATGTCTATATTTTGCATCATATTTCCTTCCATTTAGTGTAAGTTTCTTATCATTTAGGAACCTAATTTAGCATCATTGTATTGCATTTTGATCATATAGAGTTCTAGGTGTCTTTGCATATTCTTTGCATATTTTGTTGCATTTGGACTCTTGATCAGGTGATATGGATGCTATGGAGGCATGAATGGAGTTGGAGAAGGATGGCATAGCACTTGGAGGAGCAAGGAGTGACCAAGAAGGATAAGGAGAAGACTTCTCGCGCTGGTTCGACGAGTTGGTTCGAGCAAGACGTCGAACTACTTTTCCAGGACGTCAGTTCGACCAGGCAGTTCGAGCAAGACGTCGAACCAAACCCAGAAGCCAAGAAGAAGAAGCCAAGAGACCAGGGACNGACGTTGTAGTATGCTTGTTTCTTTTATTGTACCGCTAAGCGAGAGCTAGTCTATAGTGATAGAGATACAAAGAGTTTAGACTAAAAAACCATGGGCTAAACGATTTGAGGATCCATTTACCTAAGAATCACCATCTAAGGCCAAGTCTTGATGTGACCTATAAGCTTTAGCTTGATAAATGATCTGAGAGTTACTTAGTTCGTAAAACCCATCATGATCCTTCTTTTACTTTGAAAGCTTATATTTGTACCTTTTAAATCTTTAATTCTCGCTGAAATAGTCTTAAGTTCACATATTTAGGGTCTTGAGTGATACAAGATCTAGTATTTAGTCTTTTCTTGTAGTAAAGTTTCAATCTTTCACCATATCAAACTTGACTTATAACCCCATTATAACCGACTTGTCCACTAAACACTCCCAAAATGGATTAATACCCATACACTATACTGCATACGGTTGACAGTGTTGGGTCATTGACCTAACAGGGAAAATACCTGTTGTCAATTGGCGCCGTTGCCGTTTGGGATTAAGTTTAGTCATTTCGGTTATTGGTCGTTACAAGGACAAGTTTTTACTTTCACGTTATTTAACACTTTTACTCTGATTTCTCTGTTCTAATAGGTACATGAACCTACGTTCACACGGCACAACAAATCTTGTTCCCCAAATCAACGATATCCACCTGCTCGAAAGATCAGCCAGACGAAATCGGGAACAAGCCGAAATTGCAAACCGTGTGACGATGGAGAATCAACAAGGTGCTCAAGGAGCTGCGGGCACAGCTGGTGCACAAGGCCAACAAGGACCTCAGGGTCCACAAGGCGTACAAGGTGTTCAAGGAGAGCCTGGTGTTGTAGCTGCTCCAAGAGCTGTGAGGCAAATCGGTGCGGGAGATGCACCCATATCGACTGCAAGCCGACACGGTATACAGCCACCACCAGTGCAGAACAACAATTTCGAGATCAAGAGTGGTCTCATCATCATGGTGCAGAACAACAGATTCTTCGGTCTGCCTTTGAAAGACCCACTTGACCATCTCGACCAGTTCGACCGTGTATGCGCCATGACCAAGATCAACGGTGTAAGCGAAGACGGTTTCAAGATCCGGTTGTTTCCCTTCTCGTTGGGAGACAACGCACAAGTCTGGGAGAAAAATCTGCCACACGGATCCATCACTTCGTGGGCAGAATGCAAAAAGGCTTTCCCGACGAAGTTCTTCTCTACATCGAGGACTGCCCGATTGAAGAACGAAATCAGTGGATTTACTCAAAAATCCAACGAGACCTTCGGTGAAGCATGGGAGCGATTCAAGGGATACACTACTCAGTGCCCTCATCATGGATTCAGCCAAGAATCATCCTCATCACCCAATACCGAGGTGTCATTCCCAAGATTATGATGTTGCTCAATACGGCAAGCAATGAAATTTTTTAGCAAAAGACGTAGAAGATGGTCTCGAGCTGGTTGAAAATTTAACTCAGAGTGACTCCTCTTACCACAAAGACTACGACTAATCCAACCATGATTCCAAAGACGAAGTGGAAGGAAGCCGGAAAGTGATCAAAGAGCTAAAGGAGAAGCTTGACAAGTTACTACTTGTCCAAACTTAAAAAGAGGTCCTTTTCGTGGAAGAACTCACTCAAGTCCAAGAAGGGGAGGACGTCCAGTATGAAGATGTTAACTACATCACCGCTCAAGGAGGTTACAACAATTGGAGACCCAACAATAACCTGTCTTACTGATATGTCTATATTTTGCATCATATTTCCTTCCATTTAGTGTAAGTTTCTTATCATTTAGGAACCTAATTTAGCATCATTGTATTGCATTTTGATCATATAGAGTTCTAGGTGTCTTTGCATATTCTTTGCATATTTTGTTGCATTTGGACTCTTGATCAGGTGATATGGATGCTATGGAGGCATGAATGGAGTTGGAGAAGGATGGCATAGCACTTGGAGGAGCAAGGAGTGACCAAGAAGGATAAGGAGAAGACTTCTCGCGCTGGTTCGACGAGTTGGTTCGAGCAAGACGTCGAACTACTTTTCCAGGACGTCAGTTCGACCAGGCAGTTCGAGCAAGACGTCGAACCAAACCCAGAAGCCAAGAAGAAGAAGCCAAGAGACCAGGGACATTGTTCGACCAAACAGTTCGACGAAGTCGTCGAACCACTGCACCAGGGGTTTAGTTCGACGACTTCGTCGAACCACTGCACCAGGGGTTCAGTTCGACGACTTTGTTCGACCAACTCGTCGAACTGAACCCAGACGATTTCTTTTTGTCACTTTTATGGGTCCCTCCTATAAATACTCTTTAGACCTAATTTTTATGATAACTTTTATTCTCTCTTGTCTTGTCAAAAACTTTTATCCTCTTTGGGAGAAAAACCTTGTATTTGCTTTGGATCTTTAAGTTTAATGTAATATCTCTCTTAAATTTCTTGTTTTCATTTCTCTAATCATGTTTAGCTTATCATTTATCTTTGATTTGATGGGCTTAATCATGATTAGTGAGTAGTTCCTTAGGAACTTGGGGATGGGTTAGATTTAGGGATTTCTAATGGTTCAATCTTGCAATCTAGGATAGATTCTTTCATCTCTCTTCTTATAAAGTAGTTTCTAATGCCAAATAGCTAATCTTTGCTATTTTGGATCATAGGCATTTCATACACCCACCAAGTGTTTGATGAAATGCTTGAACCAACTTTATAAGAGATTTACATTCCTAGCCTAAAACATCATTAGTTGTCTAGGTTGTTTATCATGCTATTAGACTTGTGATTAATGCTTGCTAATCATTTTAATGCTAAAACATCATTAGTTCATTAGAGTGATTTGTGAAGGGATTATTGCCACACATCATGGATTAGTCTTTATTAAGTGTTCTAGGCATAGAGATAGCTTGATTAGTTGCTTAAATGATTGCAAGATTGTCCATTTAGTTTCCCAAATCAATGATTCCATCCCTAGGTTTCGTTTTTAGTTAGTTGTCAATCTTGATTAGTAGTTAATTGCTTAATTAGTACTTGATTAGTGATAATTAAGGCTTAGTTTCCTATAATTGTTCTTGTAGTATCTTCCTTAACTAGTAGTTTTCTTTTAATTGTTGCTAGTCACTTCAAATGCAAATTTAGCTTAGCTTTGACCAAACTTTGTATTCTTATTGAATCAAATTCTCAAGATGGATTGATACCTTAAGTATTGCAATGATATGAGCAATTGAGGAATTGCAAACAAGACTAAAAATACTTGTTTCAATTTGGCGCTGTTGCCATATTGGGATTGTTTGATCATTAAGATTTGAGTTTAGTTTGAGACTAAGTAATCCTTTTGTGTTTATTGACCATTCCTTTTTCTAGATTTCAGTTTACCTTGGATGCACCTAAGATCACAAGGAGACAACAACTTCCAAAGCTTTCAAGAGATTGATCAGTTGGAAAGGGTTGCTAGGATTGCAAGAAGGGAGGCTGCAAGGTTAGAAAGGTTGAGAATGGAAGAACAACAAAGAGATCAACACCCTCCACCAATAGCACGTGCAAACCCTCCTCATAATGGAAATGAGGAAGCTCAAAGGGGCAATGGAAACCCCTTGCATGCGCCTAGACAAGGGAGAACCATTGGGGCTGGTGATGCTCCAAATATTCATCAAAATAGATATGGTATTCAGCCTCCACCGGTTCACAACAACACCTTTGAAGTGAAGCCAGCTTTCATCTCCATGGTTCAACAAGACAAGTTCCATGGTTTGCCTATGAAGGATCCCCTTGATCACTTGGATAACTTTGATAGAGTTTGTGGGTTGTTCAAGATGAATGGTGTGAGTGAGGATGCTTTCAAGCTAAGACTCTTTCCCTTCTCTCCTGGGGATAGAGCAAGACAATGGGAGAAAAATTTGCCTCAAGGTACCATCACCTCTTGGGATGAATGCAAGAAAGCTTTCCTATCTAAGTTCTTCTCCAACTCAAGAACCGCCAAGTTGAGGAATGAGATCTCTAGCTTCACTCAAAAGAACAATGAGTCTTTCAATGAAGCATGTGAAAGATTCAAGAACTACACTATGCAATGCTGATGAGGACATCGATCTAGCCGAGACCAACGAGCTAATACCGGAGGTCAAGTCTTCACCAATGACACGGTCTAAGACCAGGAGGCTTAGGGAAGGGTTCAATGTAGCTGTGGAGACCCTCCTCAACACAATGGAGTTGGGAGACACGTTCAGAAATCCATCACCACGAGCCGGCCTCAAAGATAGCTCCAACGCGCCCGATATAGACATCATGGAGGAATTTGCAAGGCTGAGCCTCAAAAATGACCAGCCTCGACCAAACCAAGGTATGACTGATTACTTGACAGATAATAGAGTCCAATACAACAAGAATCCCGTGGAGATCACATCTCAGCCTCAAGATACCGCGGAAACAAGCCTAGAAGCCGAGAGAGAGCAAATGGAGCAAGAAGACGTTTTGAGAGCCAACCACGGGAAGGAACTTGAAGATTGCTATCAGCTTGACTTCACTGGACATCAAGAAGCTGGAATTATCAAGAAGCCAGTATGGAACGGACCAGGACTAGACACAACCACCAAGGAAGCATTTCCGGACATCGCGCGCCAAAACCAGGTATACACGTTTTATACAATTTGTCCAACTAATCTGACTTGTCCCAGCGGTTCTTAGCCCATCCAAGAGACCAAGGTTCGAGCCCCAGAAGAAGGCCACGCAGAATAGGCTTAGTTTTTATTTTCTTTTAGTTTAAGAGAACTTTCCATTTTCATGTATTTTTGCCTTTTTGCGTTTTGTTTCTTTTAGCTTTTCTTGTATTGTCGTTTTGCTTTATGTTTTCGGCCTTAGGGCTAGCTGACGAGCTGTTTATAAAGCTCCCCTGCAGCGTTGTATTTTTGGTTACCCTACATTATCAATAAAATAACGCAGTTCAACCTAAGCTCAAGCCGCCGCTTGTTCTTGTCTTTGCTTTTGCCTTTGCGTGTGTGATTCACCAAGGCTGAGTATCCGTGCAGTATCAGAGATCTTTCATCCCTCTGTGGTGCCATTCGATCCACCATCACTTCCCCATTAAGCCGTCCAACAAGAGAGAGCGTGAAAGCCAGCTTGTTTGACACCGTTCGGCTCAAAGACTTGTGGATTCAAGCCTTTGTTCTACCATCACCATCCCTTGATCTAGAAGAGAGAGCGTGAAAGCCAGCCTCTAGATCCCATCTTCCGCCTGCCTTAAGACTCACACCGAGTCTTACATCATCTGGTATCAGAGCCAAAGGTTCTGCCTTTGGTTTTTCTACCCCTATCCTTTTATATTCTTTGTTTCTGTTTATTTAGCTTTCTGTTTATGCTTTGTTTCAGTAAGATAAAAAAACCCATAAAAATCGTGTCTGCTTGTTTATCTAGGTTGCTTAGTTTCTGTTTAGTTATAAAAGAAAACCCCAAAAGAATAGTCTTAGATTGCTTGCCGATCTGTTTCTTGTTTTCATTAAAACCTAAAAACCAAAAGAATTTCCGTTTGTTTAATTTGCTAGTTTCTTTGTTTCTGTTTTGTCTTGCTGCGTTTAGCATTAATCAGAAAAGCATAAAAGGTTTCGTTTTGAGTTTTGGTGTGTTGGATTAGTTTGTTTAGACAATTGTTGCATCCGCTTGATTGTTTAAGTAGGCTAGTCGTTTCCGTCGTGTTTGAGTTTTGTTTGTCGTGGTGCTTTGATCTGTTTGTTGAGTCTTGCAAGGTCTAGCAGCGCCGAGGACAACATGACTGATGGAGAAGGAGTACCCCAAGACGCCATGGTACAGATGTTAGCTGCCTTGAGAGAGGAGCTACGGAACATGGGCCAGCAGGTGGGCACCATGCGCCAGGAGTTCGGCGCCAGGATTGACCGGATGGAGGCTCCACCGAGGAGAGCTCCGATCAGAGGAGAGCCTCTACAACAGAACGGCCAAGAAGAGGAGATGCCGGACTTGGAGGATGATGTCCAGGACCCTCTCATTCACCGAAACCAGAGGAGACAAGATCCTCTAAGGAGAAATCCAGCAAGAGAAGTAGATTTCCGTGAACAGAACCATGAGATTAAACTAACCCCTCCTACTTTTGCAGGAAAATCAAATCCAGAAGTATATCTGGATTGGGAGAGACGTCTAGAGCACATCTTTGAGTGCTATGGATACGTGGAGCGCAAGAGAGTGGCTGTAGCTGCCGCAAATCTCACGGAGAACGCGCTTGCGTGGTGGGACAGAAGCGTAGCCGAGAGGAGAAGGCAACGTTTTGGTCCAGTAGCTAATTGGAGTGACATGAAGTTCCTCCTAAGACAAAGGTATGTCCCTGAACATTATCATAGAGACTTACAGAAACGTTTTCGTAAGTTATCTCAGGGAACCAGGAGCGTTGATGAATACTTCGAGGAATTTGAGAAGCTAATGAACTCTCTTGAGTTAGAAGAATCCGAGGAGGCTTTGATGGCCCAGTTCATTGACGGCTTGCAAGAAAGGATTGCAAGAAAGGTGGAGAGACTCCAATACAGTGGAATGCATGAGCTATTGCATCTTTCTGTGCAAGTAGAGCAGCAGATCAAACGCAAGACATCTCTCACCAGCCGCAACAAATCATCTCAACCGTGGGCATCAAGTAGTTCTAGACCCCTAGACAAAGGAAAAGCCGTGGAGATTGATTCACGTTTCAAAGGGAAAAACGCCGAGGCTCCTAAGTTCAACCGACCAGAGCAAGGTAAGTTCCCTAGCACTAATCAGAGGACTCGTGACATAACTTGTTTTAAGTGTCAAGGCAGAGGGCACATGGCAAGGGAATGTCCGAACCAGAGGGTGATGATCCTCACGCCTAGTGGAGACTACGAGTCTCAAGATGAGCAAGAGGATGATGCTAGTGATCATAGTGATGACATTCAGTACCCTGACACCGGCGAGATGCTAGTGACCAGACGAGTACTAAGTGTTCTCATCAACCCCGAAGAGAAAGTACAAAGAGAAAACATCTTTCACACAAGATGTACCATCAAGGGAAAGGTATGTAACTTGATCATAGATGGTGGTTCTTGTACTAACGTGGCTAGCAAGTATATGGTGGATAAGCTAGGACTTGAAAAGACTAAGCATCCGAGACCATACAAGCTACGGTGGCTGAACGATCAAACGGAGTTAAAGATCGTGGAGCAAGTTTCTGTGCCATTCAGCGTGGGCAAGTATCAAGACCAAGTTACTTGTGACGTAGTACCAATGCAAGCTGGGCACATTCTGCTGGGAAGGCCGTGGCAATTTGACCGAGCTTCTCACCACCATGGCCGCACCAATCACTACTCATTCACGTTTAAGGACAAGAAGTATAACCTTGCGCCTCTCACTCCATCTGAGGTACATGAGTTGCAAGTCCGAATGAGCAAGGAAACCGAGGTAAGTAAGTCTAGTCTATACTTATCTACAAATACAATTCATAAGACCCTATATACAAAGGGCACCGTGCTACTAATGCTATTCAAAGAATGTCTAAGTTCAGGAACCATTGAGTTAGAGCTTCCTGCCGAGGTCATAGCTGTTCTAAACAAGTTCAAGGACGTGTTTCCTGAAGAGATACCATCTGGATTGCCACCAATCCGAGGCATAGAGCACCAAATAGACCTTGTTCCCGGTTCTGCCTTACCCAACAAACCAGCATATAGGATGAATCCGGAGGAAACTAAGGAACTAGAGAAGCAAGTGAGAGATTTGATGGACAAAGGCTATATCCGAGAGAGTCTCAGCCCCTGTGCCGTGCCTGTGCTTCTAGTTCCAAAGAAAGACGGTACATGGAGGATGTGCGTGGACTGCCGAGCTATAAACAACATCACCATCAAGTACAGACATCCTATACCGCGTCTAGATGACATGCTGGACGAGCTAAGTGGATCCACTGTCTTCTCAAAGGTCGACTTAAAGAGTGGATACCATCAGGTCCGAATGCGTGAGGGAGATGAGTGGAAAACCGCATTCAAGACCAAACAAGGCTTGTACGAATGGCTTGTCATGCCTTTCGGCCTGACCAATGCCCCAAGTACATTCATGCGCCTTATGAACCAGGTTCTGCGTTCTTATATAAGTAAATTCGTAGTAGTTTATTTTGATGACATACTTATATATAGCAAGAACTTAACTGATCATCTCAAGCATCTCGAACTAGTGCTTAAATCACTTCGCAAGGAAGGCCTTTATGCTAACCTTAAGAAGTGCACCTTCTGTACTAATCAGCTTGTGTTCTTAGGCTTTGTAGTGAGTGAACAGGGACTACAAGTAGATGAGGAGAAGATCAAAGCGATCAGAGAATGGCCTACACCGACTACAATCGGCCATGTAAGAAGCTTTCACGGCCTAGCAAGTTTCTATAGGCGATTTGTGAAGGACTTCAGCACAGTAGCTGCACCACTCACGGCTGTTATCAAGAAGAATACACCATTCTCATGGGGATCAGCTCAAGAAACAGCTTTCAATACGCTAAAAGAGAGGCTCACGCAAGCCCCGGTTCTAGCCTTACCAGACTTTGATGAGATGTTCGAAGTGGAGTGTGATGCATCTGGTCTAGGGATTGGAGCTGTGCTACATCAGAGGAAGAGGCCAGTAGCGTTCTTTAGTGAAAAGCTCAGTGGGGCTACACTAAACTACCCTACGTATGATAAAGAACTCTATGCCTTGGTTCGGGCATTAGAGACTTGGCAGCATTACTTGCTGTCCAAGGAGTTCATTATCCATACTGATCACGAGACCCTTAAGCATTTGAGAGGACAGACTTCACTCAAGAGGAGGCATGCTAAGTGGTTAGAGTTTATAGAGACGTTCCCGTATGTAATCAAGTACAAGAAAGGGAAAGAAAACGTGGTAGCCGATGCACTTTCAAGGAGACACGCACTGATCACTACCATGGAAGCAAAGGTGCTGGGCTTTGAGCATCTAAAGGAGCTGTATAAAGATGATCCAGAGTTAGGAGAAGCTTATCAATCCTGCGGTAAAGGAGCTTTCAGCTCATTCTACTTACACGATGGGTTTCTCTTCAAGGACAAACGCTTGTGCATCCCTCAGAGTTCAATGAGAGATTTAATACTCAAGGAAGCACACGGTGGAGGTCTAATGGGTCACTTCGGCGTGGACAAGACATTGGCAGTGGTATTTGATCATTTCTATTGGCCGCATCTAAAGAAAGATGTAGAGAGGCACTGCGCCAGATGTGTTACTTGTCATAAGGCCAAATCCAGGTTACATCCTCATGGACTTTACTTACCTTTACCTATTCCTAACGCACCATGGGTGGATATTTCTATGGATTTCGTGCTAGGTTTGCCTAAGATCAGACACAAGGATTCTATCTTTGTTGTTGTGGATCGGTTTTCAAAGATGGCACACTTTATACCGTGTGACAAAACCAATGATGCTACGCAAACGGCCGATCTGTTCTTTAAAGAAGTGGTACGCTTGCATGGAATACCGAGGACCATTGTCTCTGACCGAGACACGAAGTTCCTAAGCCACTTTTGGAGAACCTTGTGGAGAAAGCTTGGTACTAAGCTTCTGTTCTCTACAACTTGTCATCCACAAACGGATGGACAAACTGAAGTGGTAAACCGTACACTCTCTGCCTTACTTAGAGTTACACTCGGTAGAAATTTAAAGACGTGGTTAGATTGTTTGCCGTTCATTGAATTTGCTTATAATCATGCCACTCATTCTGCTACTAAGATGTCACCATTTGAAGTAGTATATGGTTTTAATCCACTAACCCCTCTTGATCTCTCGCCAATTCCCCAAGTTGAGCAAGTTAACTTAGATGGCCTCAGGAAAGGAGAATTCGTTAAGAAACTACATGAGAAGGCCAGGGAAAACATCTTAAAGAAAACCGAGGGATACAAGAAACAAGCAGATAAGGGACGCAAGGCATTGACATTCGAACCAGGAGAGTGGGTTTGGCTACACATGAGACCAGAAAGGTTCCCACGTCAGAGGAGTTCCAAGCTTGCACCGAGAGGAGACGGTCCATTCAAAGTGCTAGAGAAGATCAATGACAATGCATACCGCTTGGAGCTGCCAGGTGAGTTTAACATTTCCCATAGCTTTAATGTTGCTGATCTATCTCCTTATGATGCAGATGAAACCGTTTTGAGGACAAAACCTTTTGAAGAGAGAGGGAATGATGAGGACATCGACCTAGCCGAGACCAACGAGCTAATACCGACGGTCAAGTCTTCACCAATGACACGGTCTAAGACCAGGAGGCTTAGGGAAGGGTTCAATGTAGCTGTGGAGACCCTCCTCAACACAATGGAGCTGGGAGACACGTTCAGAAATCCATCACCACGAGCCGGCCTCAAAGATAGCTCCAACGCGCCCGATATAGACATCTTGGAGGAATTTGCAAGGCTGAGCCTCAAAGATGACCAGCCTCGACCAAACCAAGGTATGACTGATTACTTGACAGGTAATGGAGTCCAATACAACAAGAATCCCGTGGAGATCACATCTCAGCCTCAAGATACCGCGGAAACAAGCCTAGAAGCCGAGAGAGAGCAAATGGAGCAAGAAGACGTTTTGAGAGCCAACCACGGGAAGGAACTTGAAGATTGCTATCAGCTTGACTTCACTGGACATCAAGAAGCTGGAATTATCAAGAAGCCAGTATGGAACGGACCAGGACTAGACACAACCACCAAGGAAGCATTTCCGGACATCGCGCGCCAAAACCAGGTATACACGTTTTATACAATTTGTCCAACTAATCTGACTTGTCCCAGCGGTTCTTAGCCCATCCAAGAGACCAAGGTTCGAGCCCCAGAAGAAGGCCACGCAGAATAGACTTAGTTTTATTTTCTTTTTAGTTTAAGAGAACTTTCCATTTTCATGTATTTTTGCCTTTTTGCGTTTTGCTTCTTTTAGTTTTTCATGTATTGTCGTTTTGCTTTATGTTTTCGGCCTTAGGGCTAGCTGACGAGCTGTTTATAAAGCTCCCCTGCAGCATTGTATTTTTGGTTACCTTTTGATTATCAATAAAGAGACGAACTTTCTTCTAAACCTAGCGGCCGCCGCTTGCTTAGAATTGTGCTTGTGTTCTTGCGTGTGTGATTCACCAAGGCCAAGTGCTTGTGCAGTATCAGAGAAACTCCATCCCTCTGTGGTGCCATTCGATCCACCTACACTTCCCCTCAGATCGTCCAACAAGAGAGAGCGTGAAAGCCAGCTTATTCGACACCGTTCGGCTCAAGTCTTGTGCGAGCAAGCCTTGTTCTATCACCGTCCATCCCCTGATCTAGAAGAGAGAGCGTGAAAGCCAGCCTCTAGATCCCATCTTCCGCCTGCCTTTAAGACTCACACCGAGTCTTATATCAAATGCCCTCATCATGGCTTCACACAAGAGTCTCTCCTAAGCACCATCTATAGAGGTGTCCTTCCAAAGATTAGAATGCTTCTTGATACCGCAAGTAATGGAAACTTCTTAGGCATAGAAGTAGAAGATGGTTTGGAGCTTGTTGAGAATCTTGCCTTTAGTGATGGTAATTACAATGAAGACTATGATAGAGCTCCAAGGGGAAGTGAATATGAGTCTACAAAGAAGGAGATGAAATCTCTACATGACAAGATGGACAAGCTCATGTCTTCCAATCAAAGGCATGTACATTTTGCTGAAGAGAATCAAGAGGATTGTGATGATCAAGTTGAGTATCAAGAGGGTCAAGAGGTGGTAAATTTCGTGGGTGGCCAAGGAGGCTACAACAACTACTCCAACAACAACTATAAGGGGAATAACAACCTCTCTTATAGAAGTACTAATGTAGCCAACCCCAGAGACCAAGTCTACCCTCCACAAGCTACTCAAGGCAAACCTTTTGTGCCTTAAAACAATCAACAAAAGGGTTATGCACCAGGGTCTAACTACTCAGGCAACTTTGGTGGGCAAAAGTATAACCAAGGAAATGCTCCACCGGATTTTACTCAACCTTCACAAGGTCCTCCACAAGACAATGTTCAGCTAATGCTTCAACAAATACTTCAGGTCAATCCAATAATGATGCTAATATGGGAAAGAAGATTGCTGAAATTAACACAAGGATCGATTCTTCACTTAATGAACTTGCTACTCAAATAGGAGGTCTTCAACAAAAGTTCAAGCAACTTGAGAAAGACAAGGCTTCTAGCTCCAATTCTCAAGGCACTCTACCGGGAAAGTGTGAGGCAAACTCCAAGGAATACATCAATGTTATTACTTTGAGAAGTGGAAAGGAGTTGCCTCCAAGGACAAGTCCTTTGATCAATGAGGACATTGAAATTCAAGATGGTGAGGATAGCTTTGAAAAAGCTCAAGATGCTATAACTTTTGATGATGTGTATATTGCAAAGAGAAGCAAGGAAGTTGTAAAGGAGAAGCCAAAAGAGGATGTGCAACAAAAGGAGTCCACCTATATTCCTCCACCTTACAAGCCTAAGCTTCCCTTACCCGGGAGGTTTAAGAAACAATTGGTTGAGATTTCAAGTCAAGGGCAAGAGGAAAGGCTAGAGGCACTTGGAGATGGCAAATTGGCAAGAGACCTTGATGAGGATTGGAGTGAACTCAAAGCTCCAAATGTGGAACTCAAGCCACTTCCCATTGGACTAAGGTATGCTTTCTTAGGCCCTAACTCTTCTTACCCCGTCATTGTAAATGAAAACTTAAGTGATGATGAGCTCAACTCTCTCCTTAATGAGTTGAGAAAGTATAGGAGAGCTATTGGTTACTCTTTGAGTGATATCAAGGGCATATCTCCTATACTTTGTACTCATAGGATTCACCTTGAAAATGAAAATGCTTCCTCAATTGAACACCAAAGAAGATTAAACCCAAACCTTAAGGAAGTAGTGAAAAAGGAAATCTTGAAACTTTTAGAAGCTAATGTGATCTATCCTATTAGTGACAGCACTTGGGTTTCCCCGGTGCATGTTGTCCCTAAGAAGGGTGGAATCACTGTGATTAAGAATGAAAAGGATGAATTGATACCAACTAGAACTATCACCGGCCATAGAATGTGCATTGATTACCGAAAACTTAATGCTTCTACTAGAAAAGATCATTTTCCTCTTCCTTTTATTGACCAAATGCTTGAGAGATTGGCTAACCATCCCTTCTATTGTTTCCTTGATGGATATAGTGGGTTCTTTCAAATACTCATTCATCCTAATGATCAAGAGAAGACCACTTTCACATGCCCTTATGGTACCTTTGCATATCGAAGGATGCCATTTGGGTTATGTAATGCTCCAGCTACCTTTCAAAGGTGCATGATGAGTATCTTCTCCGATCTTATTGAGGAAATGGGAGAAGAGTTTAAGGATGACTTTTCTTTGTATTGTTTCTCTTTTTCTGCATGTCTTTCTAATCTTTGCAGGGTTCTACAAAGATATGAAGAGTCTCACTTGGTTCTTAATTGGGAGAAGTGCCACTTCATGGTCAACCAAGGGATTGTATTGGGTCATAAAATTTCTGAAGATGGTATAGAAGTGGAGAAAGCCAAGATAGTTGTTATGGTCAAGATGGCGCCACCAACCAATGTGAAAGGCATAAGGAGTTTTCTTGGGCATGCGGGATTCTATAGGAGATTCATCAAGGATTTCTCCAAGATTGCTAGGCCTATGACAAGACTCCTTTGTAAGGAGGTGGAATTTCAGTTTGATGAGGAGTTCTTGCAAGCCTTTGAGACAATCAAGAAAGCCCTTGTGAGTGCCCCCATTGTGCAAGCACCAGATTGGAGTCTACCATTTGAGATTATGGCGGATGCTAGTGACTATGCGGTTGGAGTTGTTCTTGGACAAAGGAAAGAGAAGAAGCTACATGTGATCTACTATGCTAGTAGGACACTTGATGAGGCTCAAACCAAGTATGAAACCACGGAAAAGGAACTCTTGGCGGTGGTGTTTGCTTTTGAGAAATTCAGATCTTATTTGGTGGGTTCAAAGGTGATAGTCTACACGGATCATGCTGCATTGCGCCACATCTATGCAAAGAAGGAGACTAAGCCAAGGCTCCTTAGATGGATCTTGCTTCTTCAAGAGTTTGATATGGAGATAGTTGATAAGAAGGGTGTGGAAAATGGTGTAGCTGATAATTTGTCAAGGATGAGGATTGAGAATGCTTTGCCAATCAATGATTCCCTACCGGAGGAGCAAATTATGATGATCAAGAGCATTGCTAGTGCACATGGAGTTGGAAGGAAGCTTGAAGAGATTCAAGGTCTAGAAGACAAAGCTTTGCCTTGGTATGCCGACATTGTTAATTACTTGGTGTGCGAAGAAAAACCCACTCATCTCAACACCTATCACAAGAAGAAGTTTATGAGAGATGTGTCACACTTCTATTGGGATGAGCCTTATCTCTACAAAAGATGTAATGATGGGATCTATAGAAGGTGCTTGGCACAAGAAGAGGTTAAGAGTGTGATTTTTCATTGCCATGGGTCTAAGTATGGAGGTCATTTCGCCACATTCAAGGAAGCTACAAAGGTTCTTCAAAGTGGATTTTGGTGGCCTATATTGTTCAAGGATACTCATGACTTCATCAAGAGGTGTGAACCTTGTCAAAAAAAGGGGAACATAAGCAAGCGAGATGCCCCAAAACCCAATCTTAGAAGTGGAGTTGTTTGATGTATGGGGAATAGACTTCATGGGACCCTTCCCATCTTTTTATGGAAACAAGTACATCTTGGTAGCTGTTGATTATGTCTCCAAGTGGGTGGAGGCCATTGCAAGTCCTACTAATGACTCCAAGGTTGTGGTGAATATGTTCAAGAGTATAATCTTCCCAAGGTTTGGTGTACCAAGAGTTGTGATTAGTGATGGGGGGAAGCCATTTCATCAACAAGGTCTTTGAAGGGTTATTGAGCAAGCATGGTGTCAAGCATAAGGTAGCCACTCCTTACCATCCTCAAACTAGTGGTCAAGTGGAAGTCTAGAAAAAACTGTGGGTATAACAAGAAAGGATTGGGCAATCAAGCTTGATGATGCTTTGTGGGCTTATAGAACAACTTTCAAAACACCAATCAGAAGGTCTCCTTACAACCTTGTGTATGGGAAGGCTTGCCATTTACCAGTGGAGATTGAACACAAGGTTTTGTGGGCTGTGAAGCTTCTGAACTACAACATAAAGACAGCCCAAGAGAAGAGATTGATTCAACTCCAAGAGCTTGAGGAGATTAGGCTTGAGTCTTATGAAAGCTCAAGGATCTACAAGGAGAGAACCAAGGCTTTCCATGACAAGAGGATTGTGAAGAAGGAGCTGAGTGTTGGTGACAAAGTTCTTCTCTACAATTCAAGATTGAACTTGTTCCCGGGTAAGCTCAAGTCAAGGTGGGGAGGCCCTTTTGAGATTCAAGAAGTGTTGCCTTATGGAGCCATCACCTTGGTTGGCAAGAATGGGGAGAGTTTCACAGTCAATGGCCATAGAGTCAAGCCATACTTGGTGAATGAGTCTAAGGAAGAGGCAAGCTCATGTTCTCTTCAAGATCCCCCTCTTGCCTAAAAAGGTTTGAAAAGTCGAGCTAATGACGTTAAACAAGCGCTCTTGGGAGGCATTCCCATGGTTATCCTTGTATATATTCTTGATTTAGTTCAATGATTTTGTTTCTTTGAGTTTTTAAAAGTTTTAGGTTGAGTATGGAGGAATTTGACTTGAAGAAAAGAGTGAGGAAGAAATCTTTAAAGATGGTTCGACCAACTAGTTCGACGAGAAGGTCGAACCAAACTTCCAGGGCCATGGTTCGAGCAGTCCATTCGACGAAGTCATCGAACCCATATTCCAGGGCCATGGTTCGACCAAACGGTTCGACGAACACGTCGAACTACAATAGCAGGGGTTCGGTTCGACGAAACAGTTCGAGCAACTCGTCGAACCATGCCTAAAAACAGGTTTGCTTGACTTTTCCTCCTTCCTTTGACCGGTTTAATGTTGACTCCCTCACTTAGATTAAACCGATTTTAGGGGATTAAAAAACTTTTTCTTCCCCAAACTTCATCTCATCCACGAAATTCACTCTTTCATAAGGACAAGAACTTGTTTTTCACTTTTCTCTCTCAATTCTTCATCAAATCATTTGATTTCAAGTGTTATAATTTCGAAATTCTGTGCTAATCTTGATTCCTTAGTTGATTTCGGCCTTGCACTTGCGTGGAATCAAGGTTTGTCTTCTCATCCTCTTTTTTAATCTTTGATTTTTCCTTGAGAATGAATTGGAAGATTAGGATTGATAAGTAGACTTTGAATGGATTGATTGAGTTGGGTATAGTAGAATATTGCAATGGGTGATGATTGGTGAAGATTTCCAAGGAATTACATGGGAAAATTTTGATTTTTGAACATTTTTTCTATAGGATTTTCAAGGGGTGCGAAAATTCATGTTTATGCCTAATTGATGTTCAGATTTTCAATTATTGGTTTATTTAATCTTGTTTTCCCATGTTGTAATTAATTAGGGTAAAATCCTCTTGAATTTTAACTTGTTATCAATTAGAGGATGCTTAATTTGAAAAATTCCTTGTTGATTTCTTTGGGTGCTAAATGAGGAGATTAAAAAGAATAATTCTTGCTATTGATTCATTGCCATGAAATTTTACTTATTGGAACCTTCATGGAGTCTTATGATTGCATGTGTGTTGCTTTCAAGGGATAAAAGTTCACCTTGTACTCACTTTTGTTTTTCAAGAATTCGAATTTTGTAGGTAATATGAGAAGAACAAGGAGTGAAGCTAGCAAGAGACATGGCAAGCGGCCAGTTGAGGTGGAAGAAGAAGATCTCGAGGAGAGTCCCCCGGTCATAAGGAAGTTGTCTCAAAAGAGAGACATTAGTAGGGAGAANTCTTCTCATCCTCTTTTTTAATCTTTGATTTTTCCTTGAGAATGAATTGGAAGATTAGGATTGATAAGTAGACTTTGAATGGATTGATTGAGTTGGGTATAGTAGAATATTGCAATGGGTGATGATTGGTGAAGATTTCCAAGGAATTACATGGGAAAATTTTGATTTTTGAACATTTTTTCTATAGGATTTTCAAGGGGTGCGAAAATTCATGTTTATGCCTAATTGATGTTCAGATTTTCAATTATTGGTTTATTTAATCTTGTTTTCCCATGTTGTAATTAATTAGGGTAAAATCCTCTTGAATTTTAACTTGTTATCAATTAGAGGATGCTTAATTTGAAAAATTCCTTGTTGATTTCTTTGGGTGCTAAATGAGGAGATTAAAAAGAATAATTCTTGCTATTGATTCATTGCCATGAAATTTTACTTATTGGAACCTTCATGGAGTCTTATGATTGCATGTGTGTTGCTTTCAAGGGATAAAAGTTCACCTTGTACTCACTTTTGTTTTTCAAGAATTCGAATTTTGTAGGTAATATGAGAAGAACAAGGAGTGAAGCTAGCAAGAGACATGGCAAGCGGCCAGTTGAGGTGGAAGAAGAAGATCTCGAGGAGAGTCCCCCGGTCATAAGGAAGTTGTCTCAAAAGAGAGACATTAGTAGGGAGAAGGCCAAGAAAAGGCAAGCCGAGAAAGCTACAGCCGAGCCTCTAACACCCTCGGATGTGTACAAGGCCCTTATGGAGATCCCTTTCAAGGGAACCACATACCCGGATCACGAGTTGCTAGAGGATTTGGGTCTCTTGGAGGATGTGACCGCGATTTTCCGGAATTTGGGGTGTGAGAGGTGGTTCAACCAATCATACACAAGCTACCAAGAGGAGACATGCCAATTCCTCTCTACTTTGAAGGTGACAACTTCGAGTTTGGGGGAGGTTAATGGAGAAAGGGATGGCCTCGGTTTCATCCAATTCCTGGTTCGCAACAAATCTTACAAGATGGGCTTCAAGAAGCTAAGTAAGGTGCTTGGCTTTGATGAGGGGACCGGTGCGGGCTCACGCTTGGATGTTAGAAAGGTGGAGTTGGAAAAGCTTTGAAATATGGTTGGTAATGGGAGCTACAAAACCTGTAGAGTTAAGAGTAAGATTATCTGTCATCCCGCGATTCGCTATGCTCACAAGGTGCTAGCCCACACCTTCTTTGCTAAGAAAGAGACCGTGGTTGTAACTACC
Source organism: Alliaria petiolata (assembly GCA_020283515.1). NCBI lineage: Eukaryota > Viridiplantae > Streptophyta > Magnoliopsida > Brassicales > Brassicaceae > Alliaria > Alliaria petiolata. The sequence continues at coordinate 136,064,214 of JAHZTW010000001.1, read as the reverse complement.
GAAGAGTGGAAAATGCTTGATGTTGGGCTCAAGAACATCATCCGTTTCTTTGATGACAACTCGGAAATGAGAGGTGATGCTATGGGAAATGGTATGGTGCAGATTTGGGTAGCTCATGCGGCTAGTTACTATGGACTAGCGACAGCCAAGAAAGATCGGTCACACCAAATCGCCATTGGGGGTATGATCACGCCTATACTTGAGGAGGTTGGCGTCAACTTGGGCCACCCCTCGGCCGGGAAGCAGTACTTAGACTCCGCATATCTCCATAGGGCTCAATTTTTTGTTAAGGAAGGAAGTGGCTTCAAGGACAAGTTCAATGTGGCAAGGCTCAAGGAGACTACAATCCTACTCCCTTGCATTCACCTCACAAGCCTTAGGGAAAGGTCTAATGCCTCTTTCACTCCATCCGACGAGCATCTAGGCGACAAAGAGACTTTCCCGGTATGCTCTTGGGACGACTACCACGAGCCTTATCAAGCTCCTCCGGTCTATGGTAGTGATAGGTACAACTTTGAGCTTTATGAGGGAGCTAACCAAGGAGAGCCTTCTAGACAAGCTCACCAACACATCAAGCTTCTCCAAAGATGGAACAGATGGCAAGATAAGACCATTAGGAAGCTTGTGAAGACTGTCAAGGAGATGAAGAGGCAAATCAAAGACCTCACGACCAAGGTTGAAAGAGCTTCCTCATCAAGACATCAAGAAGAGCAGCATGAGGATCAAGAAGGGGACAGCCATATGGTAGAGAGACGCCACTCCTTTCAAGGAACCCCAAGTGCACCAAGCCATGAAGATGAGCCACGCCCCTCCTCCTATGAGACAAGGAGGCATGAGAAGAGAGTCATGCGATCCCCCACTCCTCAATCAAGCAATCCATCATACTCCATGGATTCATACTCCTCCTCCTCCATTCGTTTTTGATCAAGGTACCACTCTAAAACCATTGTAAATACCATTTAGTTTTTATTTTTCCATTTTGAAATCTTCTCCAAGTTTGGATTACACAAGGGACTGTGTAATTTAAGTTTGGGGGAGTATGGTATTGGACTTTGTGTTTTGTGATCTTATTTTTCTTTAGCATGCATATTTGAGTCTCATCTAAGGCATAGAAAAACCAAAAAAATAAAAACAATTTCAAAAATTTCAAAAATTTTTTATCATGTAGCTTGCATTTGCACTTGTTAACATTTTAGGATTGATTCTTGAATTTTTCTCATTTAGGTTGTTTGCATATGCATTGGGAGCAATGATGAGCCTATCCTTGTAGATTTTTAACTCTTGTAATCAATTCAATACCCTAGTTAGTAGTTCTTATATGCTTGTGAATTCGATTGAAAGTAAGGAAGAACCATGCTTGGACCACCTCATTTGTCACTAGATTTTGGTCGAAATAGGGTCTTGAATTTGATAGCCAACTCTACTCACTTGAACCGAATTTGGAGTTTTAATTATCATGCTTGCATTGAAAGTGAATTCATGGATTGAAAATACTTGAGCTTTCTTACTCACTTTGCCACCCTCTTGCTAGCTCAAGTAGAACTCCTACCAAACCTTACCTCCTTTGAAGCCAATTGTTTTTGTGTGACTACTTGTGAGGCCTTTATTTCGATTGAACTTAGCATAAAGTGTTAGGTTTGAGACGACAAGTATAGACATTCATGTAGATTCTAACCTTGCATTTTGAGGTTAGCTTTAGGCTTAGGTTTTGAGGGTTTGATTGGTTGTGGTAATGCTTGTTGAGTTGTGGAAAGATTGGGAAGAAGGATATGTTGAATAACGGTTTGGAGAAAATTAAGGGGAAGCATAGTTTGAAATGGTGAAGCTCATGGTTAAAAAGATATAGCTCAAAGTCGAAAATGCTGGGTAGTCTCGGAATAAGAAGAAAAGAAAAATCAAAAGAGCCAAAAAGAGGCCAAGAAAAGAAAGGCTACTTAGAAAAAAAAAAAGAGCTAAGTAAAGAAGTTAGAGGTTACACCATTCGCTATGAGCAATAGGTTAAAGAATTTTCCCCCTAAGAGCTTAAAGAGAAAAGAAAATGTTTGTGATTCACGGTTTGGGGCAAGGCACAAAAAGCCTTGATATAAGGGTAGATTCTAGAGGGTTGAGTGAGCTAAAAAAAAATGAATGAGAGGGGTGTAGGATCATTGATAGTATTTCGGGTAGATGATAGTCTATCCTTGTATGCATCGCTTGTTTCTTACCTTTAGCATTATGCATATGGTTCAATCTTTTTGAGTGTTACCCTTACTTAAATGCAAAACCGGATGAATTGAGATCATTTTTATCTCAAAACCCAGTCCCTAAACCAAATGAATTCACTAGCCTTGCAATGTCATGATTCATGGTTGTGAACTTAATGAATGTTAAAGAGTTGGTTTGATAGGGAGACTTATCTAGATTAAAATTTTAGTGAATTTGAATGATGAGATGGGCATGGCTAACTCTTTTGGAGTAGGAAGTATTCACATGCATTATAGAATTAAGAACTAGGATATTGAGTTGATTATTATTGTTAACTATCTTGGATATTGAGCTCCCACCTTCAAACCTCTCTCCTTAGCTTGTGTTTCATTTGCTTGGGGTCAAACCAAAGGCAAGTTTGGGGGAGTTGATATGTCTATATTTTGCATCATATTTCCTTCCATTTAGTGTAAGTTTCTTATCATTTAGGAACCTAATTTAGCATCATTGTATTGCATTTTGATCATATAGAGTTCTAGGTGTCTTTGCATATTTTGTTGCATTTGGACTCTTGATCAGGTGATATGGATGCTATGGAGGCATGAATGGAGTTGGAGAAGGATGGCATAGCACTTGGAGGAGCAAGGAGTGACCAAGAAGGATAAGGAGAAGACTTCTCGCGCTGGTTCGACGAGTTGGTTCGAGCAAGACGTCGAACTACTTTTCCAGGACGTCAGTTCGAGCAAATGGTTCGAGCAGTTGGTCGAACTACTTTTCCAGGACGTCAGTTCGAGCAAATGGTTCGAGCAGTTGGTCGAACCAAACTTCCAGGACGTCAGTTCGACCAGGCAGTTCGAGCAAGACGTCGAACCAAACCCAGAAGCCAAGAAGAGACCAGGGACTTTGTTCGACCAAACAGTTCGACGAAGTTGTCGAACCACTGCACCAGGGGTTCAGTTCGACGACTTTGTTCAACCAACTCGTCGAACTGAACCCATACAATTTCTTTTTGTCACTTTTATGGGTCCCTCCTATAAATACTCTTTAGACCTAATTTTTATGACAACTATTATTTTCTCTTGTCTTGTCAAAACCTTTTATCCTCTTTGGGAGAAAAACCTTGTATTTGCCTTAGATCTTTAAGTTAATGCAATATCTTTCTTAGATTTCTTGTTTTCATTTCTCTAATCATGTTTAGCTTATTATTTATCTTTGATTTGATGGGCTTAATCATGATTAGTGAGTAGTTCCTTAGGAACTTGGGGATGGGTTAGATTTAGGGATTTCTAATGGTTCAATCTTGCAATCTAGGATAGATTCTTCCATCTCTCTTCTTATAAAGTAGTTTCTAATGCCAAATAGCTAATCTTTGCTATTTTGGATCATAGGCATTTCATACACCCACCAAGTGTTTGATGAAATGCTTGAACCAACTTTATAAGAGATTTACATACCTAGCCTAAAACATCATTAGTTGCCTAGGTTGTTTATCATGCTATTAGACTTGTGATTAATGCTTGCTAATCATTTTAATGCTAAATCATCATTAGTTCATTAGGGTTATTAGTGAAGGGATTATTGTCACACATCATGGATTAGTCTTTATTAAGTGTTCTAGGCATAGAGATAGCTTGATTAGTTGCTTAAATGATTGCAAGATTGTCCATTTAGATACCCAAATCAATGATTCCATCCCTAGGTTTCGTTTTTAGTGAATTGTCAATCTTGCTTAGTAGTTAATTGCTCGTTTAGTACTTGATTAGTGATAATTAAGACTTAGTTTCATATAATTGTTCTTGTACTATCTTCCTTAACTAGTAGTTTGCTTTTAATTGTTGCTAGTCACTTCAATTGCAAATTTAGCTTAGCTTAAACCAAACTTTGTATTCTTATTGAATCAAATTCCCAAGATGGATTGATACCTCAAGTATTGCAATGATATGAGCAATTGAGGAATTGCAAACAACACTAAAAATACTTGTTTCACTTACCGGAGCACAAACGTCGCTAACCCACAGGAGCAGACCTACCCTCAGCAGCAAGCAGGAGGAGCAAAACAATTTGTGACTTACACGAATCAACAAGGCTTTGTATCAAGATTCCCATTTCAAGGCGGCTACCCGCCACGAGAACAAGCCGTTGCACCTCCTGGTTTCCAACCACAACAAGGGAACCCACCTGCTCAAGCTGGTTTTGACCTGGAAGGCACTCTAAAGCAAGTTCTCCAAGGTCAAACACATATCCAGGCGGATATAGACAAACGTTTTGCTGAAGTACATAACAAGATAGATGGTGTCAACACGAAGTTATCCGGGAAGATTGAAAACAACAAAGGCATTACATCTACAAGCACTTGAAAACAACAAAGGCATTGCATCTACAAGCCAACCAAGCAACCTTCCGGGTAAATCCGTCATGAACCCAAAGGAGTATTGCCAAATGATCACCACTTTCGACGAGGAAAAACAGGATCAAGCCGAAATTACTTCTCCACAACGGGCTCAAGTCGATGAGGACATCGACATCCTAAGAAGGGGAGGGAGTTCTAAAACTTTGGAAGCCCCTGAAGAGAAAGCAGCGACGGATCCACCAAAACCGCTATTCCGGCGAATCTACAAACCGCCAATGCCATACCCCCAGAAGCATAAGAAGGGTCTCATAGAGGAACAAGAGGCCGAATTGATCGAAACCTTTAAGAAGGTTGAAGATCTATTCAACAATGTCGACAAAACCAAGCCTATTCCAACTTTCCTAGTAGCTTTGAAGGACAAGCTCTATGCCGACGCAATGGCAACTATAGGAAGGAATGCAGCAGCTCGTGAAGAGAAACCTTGATAGTGAAGAAGCTAGAGGATCCAGGATCATTCACTCTCCCATGCACACTTAGAAGGATCACCTTTGATAACTGTCTGTGTGATATCGGTGCAAGCATCAGTGTGATGAGTCTAGCCACGGCTAAGCGTCTAGGCTACGACACTTATACCGACAATAAGAAGCCGTTATCGCTAACCAATGGAAGTGAAAGAAAGACATTTGGGAAGTTGCTAGAGTTGCCTCTCATGATTGGGAACTTGCTACTGCTAAGTGACTTCCTGGTGATAGAAATGGACCAAGATGTCAAGGAAACCCTCCTGTTGGGAAGACCTTTTCTAGCTTCTGCCGGTTGCATGTTTGATTGCAAAAGCGGCAAGGTAGAACTGAGACTAACCAGTAGCTTGGTAATACATTTTGATACAAAGGGGAAGATGATCATTGAAAAGGAGGATGCATACTCCCTTGAGCTCAAGAAGACGATTGAGAAGACCAAAGATCCATCCTTGGAGATATGCTATGATGGAAATAGATTTGATGGAGTCTGTCTCAATGCAATGTTCGAGGGGCAACCCGAAGAAGTTCAAGAAGAACCAAAGGAGGTGATCACTTGCAAGAAGTCCTATGTGCAAGGACCAACCCTCGATGATCTTCTCGAATGTATGACTCTCAAACCTGTTCTCTTTGCTAGTGGTGAGATGAGATACATGCTGAAATGCAAAGGAAAGGTAAGATCCTTTGCTTACCTTGAAGTGAAAAAAGACACCGATTTGACCAATCAAGAGGGTTCTAAGGGAAGCAAAGGGGGAACCTCCAGTGTATCTCTGGCTGATTTTATCTCTGTGATCAAGGAAAGTAAAGATCCTCCCACAGGATCGAGGGGTGCTCATTTCCCCCTTTCACTCTAAAACAAAGCGCTCTTGGAAGGCACCCCAAGCTTATCCATGTGCATATTAATGCTTTTTCTAGTCTAGTTTAATGTTTTTAGGATCCCATGAGAGATAAGGTGGGGTCACTTGTACACAAAGAAGAGCAAAAACCTATGTGAAGATTGTCTAGCACAGCAACATGATGCAATATCGGTTTGACATCGAGATAACATCTCAGGGCATTCCATGTCGAGCAGGCATAACTATGTGTAGCCGATATGGAACGAAGTCCAAGCCAGACAATCTTTACCAGGGTCAAATATCGGGAACAAGCCGATATCCAGACTGGCACTCATACCATATCGGGCTCAATCCGATATGGCCATCCAAGTAATAGGTTTTTTAGACTTAGCCAATCCAAGAAGAGCGCTCAAATTCATGGCCCACTTTTCCGGATAAGGCAAGAACACTTGGTTGGGGTTAGCCGACATCTATTCCCTAAACCAAGAAACCTTAGTCAAACCCTCTTCAACCCTTGTCTCCTCTTTAAAACGCCATTTCTATAGTCTCTCTCTCTCTCTCTCTTTCAGTTCCCATCACTCTCAAACACAGAAAATTGTCTATAGATTTTAAATTCGCAACTTGAGTCTCTGCACTTTTCTTCCAAGGATTTTTGCAAATATCATGCTAGGTAAATGTGTACTCTTGATCGATATGATTTTAATTGAATATTGCTTATGATTGTTTAGATTCGTTACATTAAGGATTTGAGAGTTGATGAAAAAGCATTTGGTAGACAATTTTGCATAAACACTTGGGATTTTTTGTAGGATTTTCTAGAGTTTTGGCATTTCTATTTGTGATAATAGCTTCACGGCTAAACTCTTTTGAAATGTCAGAATTCTGGAAATCTCCTTTCCCACCCTTGATTAATGCATGCTTTGTCTAAGAAATTGAATCTGTGAAGAACCACTTGTAAGAATAAAATCTTTGCCCTTCACGATTTAGGTTATTCCCGATCTAGTATGTAAATCGAGTATGTATGCTTGAGTTTCTCTAGTCATGAATAGAGTTGCTTTAGTTTAAACATACATGCAAGATAACTATTGCTTTTGATGGTTTTCCTTGTACTTACACACTTGCGAGTGTTTTTGGTTGATAGGTACAATGGTAGGAGCAACAAGAAGCAGAGCTGTTCTTGGAAGATCGAGGGATTACCAAATGGAGAAGAGAGATGGAAAGAGACCAGTGGGAAGTTCCAGCCGAGCTGTAACAGCCGAGCTGTTACAGTGCATCGGGAAGGAGAAGTACGAGGAAACAATGATCGAATTGGGCATCTACGAAGACTGGCAGATCCTTTTCAATGCAATGGGTCTAAGGCGATTCATGGAGAATGCCTATTCATCTCATGACGAGGCAACCTTCCTATTCCTAGCAACACTGGAAGTGACCTTTTGCGCCTTTGGAGAAGAGACTCCAGAGGAAGATGGAGAGTTTATATCCGTTTGAAGTATGGAAGCGAGACACACCGAATGTCATTTCGGGATCTCGAGTCGATATTCGGATTCAGCCAAGGCGATATGCGCGAGATGACCCTCAATATCGAAAGGGAGGAGCTGGAGGCACTGTGGAGGCACATTGGGGTGGGCACTTACAAGCCCGGAGTGAAAAAGAGCACCAGGATAAGGCACCCAGCCTTGAGGTATGTGCAAAGAGCCATTGCACATACATTCTTTGCAAGGAAAGAATGTGGAGCTGTCCTGACCAAGGAGTTGGAGATAATGGATGACGGTCTGGTAGAGATCATCAAAGAGACCCGGAATGGGACCGAACTGAAGGGAAGCAGAAGGAGCACCGGGTTGATCACGATTTTTCTCAAGGAACTCCTCCATTACAAGTCGTGGATGATTTTCACGCCAAGCGAAAGGCCTCAAGTAGGCTGTGGAAGAGTCGTATATGCCATCCTGAGGAGAGCTGGTGTTGGTATTGAAGAACCAACGCACGGGATCCATTGGATAGACATCAGGTACTTGAAGAAGTGCCAGTTTCTCGGGAAGCCATATCGGCATGTACACCGATATCAGTTCACCCTTCCATCAGAAAGAGCAGCCGTGCTATTCCTGCCAAACCCGTACTTAACTTCGATAAGGGAACCTCTGCATCTGGATTTCGAGCCGCAGGAGGAACACCTTTTCCCCTATGGAGCTGACTTTTATGGGGATTACGGGGAAGAATATCGGGAGGAAGTCGATGCAGTTTCTGAAGAAGAAGAAGAGGATGAAGACGGCTATGAGGAGCCTACGGATGAATATGGTTTCCCTCTCTATGGAGCAGAGCGTTACCATTTTGAGCCAATCACGAGAGCAACACATCGAACCCTCAAGCAGGCTCATGATCGGATCAACATGCTTCAGCGGTACTGCAAATGGCAAGATCGCTCGATTAAGAAGTTGGTCTCCACGGTGAAAGGAATTTAAGGGCACGTGAGAGGTCTGAAGGGGCAGATCAAGTCACTCACCTCGAAGCTAAAAGGGTCCACATCCTCGCCACGGCTTGAAGCCAATATGTCACCTGGAGAACAAGAAGGAGAAGAGGAGGAAAGGTCTGACGAAGCGGACAGCCAAGTGCCCCAAGACAGGCACACCTTCTCATTTCTGCCAAGGGAGCACGAGGTAAGTGAGTCAGGAAGGTGTTCCTGCAACGAAGGGAACATATCAAGGAAAAGACGTGCAAGTCAGTCCCCGATACCGGAATCGGACAACCCCTCTTTTTCGACCAGTGAGGACACCACGTCCTCACATCACACCGAACCATGAGGTACCACTCCAGAACCACTGTACATAAGCATTTTTCATTTTTTTCATTTTTTTCTTTTTGCTTGACTATTTTGCATTCTCTTAGGACCGTATTCTTCCTTCCTTCTATCACACAGGGATTGTGTGATTTAAGTTTGGGGGAGTATGTAGTACATGCATTCACTTAGAGTAAACACCATGCATTCATCAAATATGCATAGAAAAACACAAAAAATTGAAAAACTTTGAAAATTTATCCCAGAAAAAGATTCATGTAGTTGCATTTTCATTGTAGGATCGAGTCTAGATGCATTCATTCCGGATTCATAAGCATTAGCATAAGGTGTTAAGTATGATGAATCCTTGTAAATAGCCATTTTTAAGTCATGAATTCAATGCCTTAGTTATTGTTTGTTTGATGCATTTTGAGTTAGACTGAGCTTAAGGCAGCACCACATTTGGAACTCGTCTTGTGAAATTCGGTTTTAGCTTGATGCATTTTTATTTGAACCATTTCCTTAATGAACTTGAACCATTAAACTGAAAATTTAATTATCTTGTTCATGTTTGTCGATCAACTCATAGATTTCACTTGGACTCTCTTTCCCTTTTTACCACTCTTCTGTTAGTCCAAGTACCAGACCACACCTGAAACCTAAACTTTTGTTTTAAAGCACTTTTGTGAGAGCATATGAGGCCTTTGCACCATTTTCGAATCTTCTTAGGCAAAAAGTGTTGGGTTGAGGCTGACAAGGTTGGATTCCCATGTAGACGTTGGCTCACAACTCGAGTCAACACTAGGTTAGGTGGTGTAGATACTAAAACAGCTTGATACTGATATCTGAAGCAGATATTGATGGTTAGACTAGAAAAGAGGGGTGGGTTCCGATTGTTTACACTTTAAAAGAAAGGGAAAGGAAGAAAGCCATTGAGTCAGACGGGGACATGTATAAAGAAGATGGCGGCGACAAATGAGGCGCGAAACCAAAAGAAGAAAAGGCGATTCCAAAAAGAAACAAAAGAGGGCCAATCAACAAAGTCTAAATCCGGCCAACAACACCAAAGGTGAAACGCACGGAATGCACATAAGGAGCTAGAAAGCCGAAATCGATCTCCAACAAAGAAGAAGGGCCAAAGGAAAGGGTAGCTTAGGAAGGAGCAGTTTAGACTAAGGAAGAAAACGAAATAGATGTTTTGGGTAGATGGAAATTTACCCTTGTATGCATCCATTGGTTTTTACCCTTAGCATTTTGCATTGAGAAGATTCCTTTCATGAGTGATCCCTTTTTAAACATTTAACCCGTTCGCACTACGAGTTCATCTTTAGCTCGTGATCTTACCCTGAACCAAGTGAGTTGATTGATAGGCAAGAATGAGATCCACGCTTTAAATTTTCTAATGAATGTGAAAGGGAATTGGGAATTTGAATGTGCATCTAAGGTGAGATTGATTCTCCTTGATGTTGCGATAAGTGTGGCTAAGGCTTTTTGGTTAGGTAGAATCCAACTTGCATCCTAGAAACCTGAACTTAAACATTGAATTGATTTCTTTTAAATGGCGTTTTGGATTCAAACTTACACCTTTTCTTTCAAAACCTCACCCCTCCGGTTGGCTTTTGCTTGAGGACAAGTAAAAAGGCAAGTTTGGGGGTGTTGATATCTTTGTAAATTGCATGTTTTTAGCATACATTTCACACTAGTTAGGACCCCATCCATACATTTATCACGTTTTCACTCATGTTAGGTCTAGATGCATTAGGTCAGGTCTTTGCATATTCTTGCATGTTTGGAGTGTTTTCTTAGGTGCTCTATGAATGAGGATGGTCGGAAGAAGAAATCAAGAGGAGAGATCTCGAAAGGAGGGTGAACAGACGATATCGAGCACGGATCACGGCCCCTTAGCCGATATGGACAAGCGCATGATGAACCCAGACGGCTTGGTCCCGAAAGAAGCACCCGAGAACGAAGATCCATCAAGAGGATTCCATAAAGACGCATATCGGAGCAAGGTAACGGTAAATCCCCGATCAAAGTGGAGAGGAAGACAAGTCACCACGACATGACCCCAAAGCACTTGCCCGATATGGAGACTGCTCGAAGAATCACAGGGAGATGGCATACCGGCTTGCTTCCCACGACGTGAAGCCAATTCGCTACAGTCCAAATGAGTACCATTTCGGGAAAGTGGTCCCTACGTTTTAGGTTTTTCCTCTTTTATGTATAATCACTCGTTCCAGATTTAGTTTTTTTCTGTTTTCTCTTGTTGTCGAAAACTCTTAGTCTTTTCACCATTGAAGCTTGTTTCAAAGCTTGATCTTTTATGATATTTTGAAGTTTGCAAGTATTGTTGAGTAGCATTTCTTGTTAAAGCTTCTTCCTTTTCTTGTTTTTGACTATCTTGCAACCCATGAGTTACCTTCTCATCCTTATGGATTTTGAGGTTTCTCAAGTGGCGCGTGAGTAGTCCTTTTTTAGGATTTTGATGGGTTAAAAGAACAAAGGGATTCTCGGATTTAGATTTCTTGCTTAGCTAAAACATAAATTAAAATTCTTTCTTGTTTATCATCCTCAAAGCTTAGTCTAGCTTGATCATCTAGTCTAAAGACCACATGCGGCTTGACATGAAAACCACGTGCTTGCTTAGCCGGAACCATGAACAAGAATTTGATTCCTTAGGCTCAGACGAACCATCTGTCTAAGGGACTTACGGTTCAATAGGGACGTTGTAGTATGCTTGTTTTTTCTATTTTACCGCTAAGCGAGAGCTAGTCTATGGTGATAAAGATATAAAGAGTTTAGACCCAAAAACCATGGGCTAAACGATTTCAGGATACCTTTACCTAAGAATCACCATCTAAGACCAAGTCTTGATGTGACCTAAAGGCTTTAGCTTGATAAATGATCCGAAAGTTACTTAGTTCGTAAAACCCATTTTGATCCTTCTTTCACTTTGAAAGCTTATCTTTTTACCGTTTAAATCTTTACTTCTCGCTAAAATAGTCTTAAGTTCACATATTTAGAGTCTTTAATGACACAAGATCTAGTATTTAGCCTTTATTGTAGTAAAGTTTCAATCTTTCACCATATCGAACTTGACTTATAACCCCATTATAACCGACTTGTCCACTAAACACTCCCAAAATGGATTGATACCCATACACTATACTGCATACGGTTGACAGTGTTGGGTCATTGACCTAACAGGCAAAATACCTGTTGTCAAGGGTCTGCAAGGCGTATAAGGCGTTCAAGGAAAGCAGAGGCAGAAGATCGACTGAAAGATCGAGTGGAATCACTCGATCGTGGAGCCAAGATCGATCAAATGATTGACCAGTTCACTCGATCACGACCCAAACGACCTTGAAACGAGGGCCTTAAACGATCTAACACTCGATTCAAATCAGATCGACCACCCAATCAGGCTAGCAACTCGATCACGGAAAAATAGGCGTGCGATCGAGTGATAGATCGACCCGTTTCACTCGATCTCGCGCCAAGAGAAGTTTTCAAATTTCCCTCTCTTTCTCCTTCCCTCTCAATTTTGAATTTGAATTGTGGCAAATGAGGCTCCTTTGACCATAGATAACTGTGCTTTGACCACAATTTAAAATTCCCACTTGCATGCTTGTCCAAAACTTTCCTTCTTTATAAAACCACACATCCACTTTCTCCACTCCTTAGCTACAAATCGATTTTTACAAAATAGAGAGAGAGTGAGTTTTTCTGGTTTTGTGAAGAAGAAGAGCATCTTATTTCCATCAACTTTCAAAGGTATTTCAAATTTTTACGTGGCATATTCGGATTTTGAAAAATTACCTTTTTAATTTGCATGGATGAATATTATTTGCTAGGGATAATGATTAATTTTTAGAAATATCTAGATATTAGGGAAATTTTCTTGATTTATTCTTATCTCAAGAGATTTTCATCTAATATTTATTGATAAATCCGAAACTTTCCCGAAAAATCTAGGGCTTAAGCAAAAATTATTATAAGGCTCAAATCTCTTGATCTTGTATTTCTCTCTTTACCGTCACCTATACTCATCTTCTATTTGAGATTTTGAATTTCAGGTACTATGGCACCAAGGAAGAGAAGCAGAGATTTGGGAGCACAAGAAGAAATACAGCAAGCGGTTGAAGAAACGGTTAAGTGGAGCAAGGAAGAGAAGAAAACAAAGAGGAGGCTAGAGAGGTTGCGGTTTGAGCCCACGAAATTTGCAAGTAGGGAGTTCTTGCAAAAGATAGGATTGTTGGAGGAGTTTGATGAGCTGCTCAAAGATATGGGGCTTGCATGCCTTTCACAGATGGATTGTCCCACTTACCCCGAAGCCACGCTTCACTTCCTCTCCACCTTGGATTTCGCATATGAAGATCCGAGCATTCAAACTCCAACCGAGGGTCTTGTCACATTCAAGATAAGGAAGCAAGCTTACCGCCTCTCTATACCTGAGCTATGCCAAGCTTATGCTCTCAATGCTGCAGCCAACCTTGTGGAGTTCCCACAGTTCAAATCCGCAAGCGATCTATGGGATTTAATTAGTGATGGAGACTACAAGTTCAACACCGCCAAAATCAAGAAGGTGTGAAATCCCTTGCTAATATACACTCTCAAGCTGCTAGCCAAATCCTTCAGTCGGAGATCCACGACAGCAACAATCACCAAGAACGAGCTATGTTTCCTTTTCCAAGGAGTTAAAAACGTTCTATGCGATAGCTAGGTGAATGACGAACCGATGGTGGATGGTTTTGGAGACGACGTGAATTATGGGTGCATCTTGGCTACATCCTTGGTCAAGTACAAGGCTTGGGCTATTAAATGCAAGGCAACTTCAGCACTCATTGGTGGCTTACTCACGCCACTGTTCGTACAAGCGGGAGTACCCCTTGGAGAATTCACACCTTGCGCGGAGCGTGCTTACATGGATCAGGTCTACATGACTAACACATATTCCTTGGGACCTACTCCAGCTCCAGGCTACTACGCATACTTGTTCTACAATGAGAACCGTGAGAAGAAGACTTGCATCTTACCCATCCCGGAGGAAACGCTAGTTGATAGCGTAGGCAACATTGAATTCTTGCCGACTGATGAGGAATGTTATGCACCTCTCGGAGGCGTGGAAACAGCACCCCAGCCTGCCCAATCATCCCCGGAATCACCACCCACGGATGCTGAATAGCCATCAAGCTTTGATCTCCCCAAGCTAGACTATGAGCCACAGACAAAGGCTGAGAAGTTCCTTGCCTCGGTTGTGGAGATTCAGCGCAAAGTAAACAAGTGGCAAGACAAGATGATCAAGAAGCTGGTGAAGAAGGTCAAGGTTCTCCAAGGGAGAAGCTCCTCAGAAATGACCTTGAGTGATGAAGCCGAACAAGTAGCCGAGACGTTGGGAAGGCACTCAACCGGAGGGATAGAAATCCGTGAGCCACAAGATTATCAAGCTGGACGTCCTTCTCTCCAAGACCGTCCAACCGGGAACAAATACAAGGGACTCCTCCATGACACTCCAAGAAAGAGCAGGAGGACCGGAGCAACCTCAAGCTCTGGCCATCTCTAGCTCCAAGGTACCGAAAACTCCAACCTTAGTAAATAACATGCATTTTTAATTTTTGCTTTGTGAATTTTAGTCTCCTCTTGAATTTGTTTGACACCGAGACGTTGTCATCCAAGTTTGGGGGAGAATGTGTGCTTTGACATATTTTTATTTGGATCTTATTTTGCTTTTGCATATTTGTGTCTTCATGCATACATAAAAAAATTTGTATAGAAAAATAAAAAAATAAGGAAAAAAAAACTCTTAAAAATTTCAAAAAAATCCATATAGCTTGCATTTGCATTGTCAAAAATTGTAAGATTGAGTCTAGATTTTTATCATATAGGTTGCATCATTCATATGCATAGGGGGCAATGATGAAAAATTTTCCTTAAAAAGTGTTTTAAGCTCATGTATTGGTTCATGGCCCTAGTTAGTAGCTCTTTGATGCTTTGCTCAACTTTGAAATTAAGTTCTAACCATACTTGGATCATTTGACTTGATTTTCTTGGCTTAAAGTTGAAACAAGCATGAATTGAACCCTTTCCTAAAAATCGGAACCTTAACATGAACATCTAATTATCATACTTGTGCAATTTGGGAAAGAATACATGGATTATAAAAAAATATATATATTTAGGCTTTCTTACTCACTTCACCACTCTCTTGTAAGCCTAAATAGAATACCACACCTTGACCCTTGCCTTATTTCAAGCCAAATTTCTTTTGTGATTGCAAATTGTGAGGCCTTATTTTCTGTTTCAACTTGGCATAAAGTGTTAGGTTAAGGGCGACATGTTTAGGCTCTCATGATAATGCTAGCTTTGCATATTAAAGCTAGTTTTAGGCTTGATTTGGGATTGGGAGTTCACGAGTTTGAAAATGAGAAGGTGTTAAGGAAATGAATGAAAAAGGGATAAATAGTTCTAAGTGGTTGGTCTTGAATTGTATTGTTAAAAAGCTCAAGTTAAAAGAAAAAGAGCCCTAGAGGCCAAATGCATAAAAGAAAAAAAAATTAGAAGAGGGCTATTTAAAGAAAGAAAAGAGCTAATATTTGTGACCTTACCACTAGCTATAAGCAAGGTAGAAGAAGTTTTCCTAAAAGTAATTGTGATTGATGGAGTTCTTGTGGGTTTATGCTTGGCGTGTCTAGCCTTGTTGATTTGGGTAGTCTCTAGAGGGTGAGTGAGCTTGGAAAAGAAAAAAATGAATGAGAAAGGGATTAGGATCATTGTTAGTATACTTGGGTAGATGTGAGTCTAGTCATGTATGCATGCATTGCCTTTTACCTTTAGCATTATGCATAAGTTCAAACATTTTTGAGAGAAACCAACGCTTGGAGTACCCACTTGAATGAGATCATTTTTATCTCATAACCTTGTCCCTTGCCAAATGTATTCGGTTTTAAATACACAAGTGTGATTCACGGTTTGAGCTCTTAATGAATGTTAAAGGTTAGAACTCTTGGATTGCTTGGAATAAACAAGTCATGATTTGATTTTTGATATGTGATGATTATGGCTAAGTTCTTTTGAGTAAATGCTTGTGTACTGCATCCTAGAACTGAGAACTAGTACCTTTGAATTAATACATTTGAAAAACACTTTTGGATTTGAGCCCTCGCTTTTAATCATCTCTTCCTAGCTTGAATTTAGTTTGCTTGAGGGCAAGCAAAAGGCAAGTTTGGGGGAGTTGATAAACTCATATATTTCGCATATTTAGCATGCATTTGGAATAGGTTTTCATGCATTCATCATTCATAATAGGCTAGTTTGCATCATTTATCTCATTCTAAGTCCTAGAACACTTTGCATTAGCATTTGCATGGTTTCTTGCATATTTGCATCTTTTTCAGGTTGTTTAGAGTACTTGGAGATGTGGAGAATGGATGGAGCTCAAGAAAGTTCAAAGGACAGCTTGGAGATTTATGGAACCACTTAGGAGAACTCGGACAAAAGCAAAGGAGCCAAGATCGAGGAGCAGATCGAGTAGAATGACTCGATCTAAGAGAGATTGACTAGAAGATCGACCAAGCCAAGTCGATTCAACCACGATCGAGACGAAGATTGAGCATGATGACTCGATCTAGGAGAGATCGAGTGGACGATCGACCGGCCAACCCGAACCAAGCGCAGATCGAGTCCACGATCGACCAATCTGACTCGATCTTCCAAGCCAGGCGCAGCAACCTCTTCTCAACTTGAGTGATTGTCCTCTAGTGAGGGGACCACTTTGGCATGAAAGTCTTCTACAAGACAAGAAGCCCTGTTTTAGGGAAAGAGTGGACAATTTCATAATATTCTCCCTATGACTTCTAGGGGAGGAAGATTTTTATGGATCCATTATTCACACACTCATCATATTTTTACTTTCACTTGTCATATTCTATTCTAGGCATGAGAGAGAGAAAACAGTGTGTTCTTGCTTGTTCTTGAGTGTTCTTCCTTGTTCTTACTTTGTTCTTGCAAGTTCTTGATTATTCTTGTTTTGTTTCTTGTTTATTTCTTGTGTAAAACTCTTCTATTTTGCATTTGATTCAAGTATCTTTGTTTTCTTAAAGCCTAATCTTTCATCTTGTAAAAATCGATCATGTTCATCAGCTCTAAACTTATGTTTAAGAGAGGATTTGAACATGATTTGTGAGTAAACCTCCAAGGTTTGAGGTTGGGATGATTAAGGGGGTTGAAAGCTAGAATTTTGGGTCTTTTCTTGTTCTTCATCTAATTCTCTTCTTGGATTTGGGGGTTTTAAAGTCTAGAGATTCTCAATGGAGATCTCTTTAATCTTAGGGATTTCCTTATCCTAACAAGACTTAGGAAATCCCCTTAAAAATCAAATCCAAGAGACTAGCTCATCCTTTCCCAAACATCATGGATGCTTAGGGAGCTAGTTAAGCCATTTTTAAGATCCATGCTTAATGTTCTTCACCTTATCTTTCCACCACACATCATGGGTTAGGAGAAAAGGGTGAAGAAAGGATTTACACCACACATCATGGGTAAATCTAGTTTGGTTTCTTAAGGCTTAGAAATAGCACTAAAAAGTGTAGAAAATTATGTTTTCAAAACCCCAAGTTCGAATTTTCAACCTCCCTAAGAATGAATCACAACCTTGAATCTGTTTTTAATCCTTGAAAACTTAAAACCATTTCCCTTTAAGTTTTGTGTTTAATTATTTTCCCTAAAAACCTCTTAGATAGATTAATTATGCAATAGAGTTTTCTAAATTTGTAAAATTGTGTTTTTGTTATTTTCAGTATTTTAGAAATTGTCTAGAGTCTTGTTTTCTGTCTGGTATTGAATTGGTAGTCGTTAGAAATAGTTTTTGAAAATCTTGTTACTTACCTAAAAATTGTCTAGTTTATCCGGTTTTAGATTTTGATTTTATAAAATTAGTAGATCTGTTATTTAATTATTTAGAAGTCGTCTAGTAGTTGTATAACCTTTCAGTAGGGATTTTAAAATAGTTTTTGTGTCTGTATAAGTATTGAAAATAATTTTCATAGGATTGATCACCAATTAACCCGAATTCTGCTTAGCTTCATTTGAACTCTTGTATTCTTAGTATCTTTCACCCCAATTTGGATTGACACCTGAAGTATTACAACAACAAAAGAACTATGCTTTTAGCTTTGATTAAACTTGCTCAAAAAGCTAGTCATGATAATGGCACCGTTGCCAAACTTGGGTTTTAAGTGAAAGTATTATGATTTGGAGCTTAGTGGAGACTAAGTTTTTATTTTGTATTTGGTTACTAATTTCTCTACTTGTCTACTTTTGTTTTCAGGTATATGAACCTGAGGTCTAGAGGTGACAACAACTTGCTCACGCCACTAGACAACATACATCAACTTGGAAGTGCAAGACATAGGAGGGAAAGACTACTACTCGAAATTGACGAGTACCGTCAAGAGGTGATGGCTGACCACGACCAGGTGGAGGATCCACCTCAACATGCTGCTGCTGGCAGAGGCATTGGACACCCTTACCACCTCCCAAGAGCACCACGTATCATTGGTGCGGGTGATGCACCAAACACCCACACAAATCGCTTTGGCATCACTCCACCACCGGTGCAAAACAACAACTTCGAGATCAAGCCTGGATTTGTCTCTATGGTCCAGAACAGCAAGTTCCATGGCCTGGCAATGGAAGACCCACTGGAGCACATGGACAACTTCGAACAAGTGTGTGGAATGATCAAGATAAACGGCATCTCGGAGGATAGCTTCAAGCTACGGCTTTTCCCTTTTTCTCTTGGGGACAAAGCCAGACATTCGGAGAAGACCCTACCTCAAGGCACAATCACATCCTGGGTTGAATGCAAGAAAGCCTTCTTCTCAAAGTTCTTCTCAAGCACAAGAACGGCTAGGCTAAGAAGTGAAATAAGCGGTTTCACACAAAGGCAAAATGAAACCTTTAGTGAAGCAATGGAGCGGTTCAAGGAGTATACCATTCAGTGTCCTCACCATGGCTTCACTGAGGAGACACTCTTGAGCACAATATATCGTGGATCCTTGCCAAAGATTCGCATGTTACTTGACACAGCAAGCAAAGGAAATTTCCTTGGACAAGATGTGCAAGAAGGCATGCAGCTGATTGAAAATTTGGCCTTGATTGATGAAAACTATTCTGAGGACATTCTGAGGACTATGACCGAGCACCAAGAGGTCATGAGCTGGAGGCACATAAGAAGGAGCTGAAGTCACTCCATGAAAAAATTGACAAGATGATGCTGGCTAGCCAAAAACATGTGCACTTTGTTGGTGAAGCTGCGGATTTGTTCCAAGAAAGGAATGAGGAGGAATTTGAAGAAGCGAATTGGGTTGGTGGCCAAGATTATCCTAAGCTACAGGGATATGCTCCAAGGTATCAAGGAAACAACAACAACTTGTCTTATAAAAACACCAACGTGGAAAATCCAAAGGACCAAGTGTACCCTCCACAACAAGGCAACCAAGGGAAACCGTTTATTCCTTACAACAAAGGAGGATTTCAACAAAACGGTGGGTATCAAGGGCAAACACAAGGCAACTACCAAGGACACCAACAGCAAGGAAACAAACCTTACCCTCCTGGTTTCGTGCCTCAGCAACAACAAAATCAAGCGCCACCTCAAGATCCGGTACAAGCTATGTTCCAACAACTACTTCAAGGCCAAGCATCTACAAATCAAAAATTTGTTGATATGAACAATCGGCTGGAATCCTCCCTTACTGAGGTCTCTACACAGATCAGCAACATCAACAACAAAATTCGTTAGCTGGAGAAAGGAAAAGCTAGTACAAGCGGCCAAGGTACTTTACCCGGCCAATGTGAGACAAATCCCAAGGAGTATGCAAATGTGATCACTCTAAGGAGTGGAAAGGAAGTACAACCACGGTCCACAGCTAACGACAATGAGGACATTGTGATTCAAGAAGGGGGGAGTGATCTTTCAAATGATCAAGAGATCACCTTTGACAATGTCTACATTGAAAGGGCAAAAAAAGGCAAGGAAGCGGTTATGGAAAAATAAGTGGGGGAAGCAAGCAAAGAAAAAAATATTTTCGTACCTCCACCTTACAAACCAAAGCTCCCCTTCCATGGACGCTTCAAGAAGCAGCTGATTGAGAAGCACAAAGCCTTGTTTGAAAAACATTTGAGAAATGTTGAGCTGAAATTGCCTTTACTTGATTGTTTGGCCATGGTACCGAAGTATGCCAAGTTTCTGAAGGATACACTTGCCAAGACAGCTAAAGATTGTCAAGAGGTCATGGTATTGAGTCAAGAGTGCGGTGCAATCATCCACAAAGAGATAGCACCAAAGAAGCTAGGATATCCAGGCTCATTCACCATACCTTGTGCGCTAGGGCCGTTGAGGTTTAGCAACTGTTTGTGCGACTTAGGGGCAAGCATTAACTTAATGCCCTATTCCATTGCAAAAAAGCTAGGCTTCACCAAGTTTAAGGAATGCAGGATCTCATTGATCATGGCTGACAAAAGTGTAAGACTCCCGGTAGGAATGCTTGAAGACCTACCCGTGAGGATAAGCAATGTGAGTGTCCCCACAGATTTTGTTGTTCTTGAATTGATGAAGAACCCAAGGATCCCTTAATCCTTGGAAGACTGTCTTTGGCAACTGCTGGAGCCATAATAGACGTCAAGAATGACAAGATTTCGCTGCACTTGGGCAAGGACATCAAGCTTAACTTTGATATCAATGAGGTTTTGAAGAAACCGACGATCGATGGACAAGTGTTCTACATAGAGNTTAAAGTCTAGAAGTTCTCAATGGAGATCTCTTTAATCTCAGGGATTTCCTTATCCTAACAAGACTTAGGAAATCCCTTAAAACCAAATCCAAGAGACTAGCTCATCCTTTCCCAAACATCATGGATTCTTAGGGAGCTAGTTAAGCCATTTTTAAGATCCATGCTTAATGTTCTTCACCTTATCTTTCCACCACATATCATGGGTTAAGAGGAAAGGGTGAAGAAAAGATTTACACCACACATCATGGGTAAATCTAGTTTGGTTTCTTAATGCTTAGAGATAGCACTAAAAAGTGTAGAAAATTATGTTTTCAAAACCCCAAGTTCGAATTTTCAACCTCCCTAAGAATGAATCCCAACCTTCAATCTGTTTTTAATCCTTGAAAACTTAAAACCATTTTGTGTTTAATTATTTTCCTTAAAAACCTCTTAGATAGATTAATTATGCAATAGAGTTTTCTAAATTTGTAAAATTGTGTTTTTGTTAGTTTTAGTATTTTAGAAATTGTCTAGAGTATTTTTTTTCTGTCTGGTATTGAATTGGTAGTCGTTTGATTTTTAGAAATAGTTTTTGAAAATCTTGTTACTTACCTAAAAATTGTCTAGTTTAACCGGTTTTAGATTTTGATTTTATAAAATTAGTACATCGGTTATTTAATTGTTTAGAAGTCGTCTAGTAGTTGTATAACCCTTCAGTCGGGATTTTAAAATAGTTTTCGTGCCTGTATAATCATTGCAAATAATTTTCATAGGTTTGATCACCAATTAACCCGAATTATGCTTAGCTTTATTTGAACTCTTGTATTCTTAGTATCTTTCATCCCAATTTGGATTGACACCTGAAGTATTACAACAACAAAAGAACTATGTTTTAGGTCTGATTAAACTTGCTCAAAAAGCTAGTCATCAGATGTGAAGGTGACCCTCCTGTTCGGAAGACCTTTTCTACCTTCTGCCGGTTGCATGTTTGATTGCAAAAGCGGCAAGGTAGAGCCGAGACTTACCGGGAGCTTGGTAATGCAATTTGACACAAAAGGGAAGAGGGTCAATGAAAGGGAACATGCATACTCCCTTGAGCTCAAGAAGACGGTTAAGAAAACCAAAGATCCATCCGTGGAGATATGCTATGATGGAGATAGCTTTGATGGAGTCTGCCTCAATGCAATGTTCGAAGGCCTGCCCGAAGAAGTACAAGAAGCACCAAAGCAGGTGACCACTTGCAAGAAGTACTCTGTCCAAGGACCTACCCTCGGTGATCTTCTGGAAGGTATGACTCTCAAACATGTGCTCTCTGCTGGTGGTGAGATGAGATACAAGCTGAGATGCAAGGGAAATGTTAGACCCTTCGCTTACCTTAAGGTGATAAAAGACACCAATTTGACTGATAAAGCGGGTACTAGGGCAAGCAAAGAGGAAATCTCCCATGCGCCTCTTACTAATTTCATCTCCATGATCAAGGAAAGTAAAGATCCTCCTACAGGATCGAGGGGTGCCCATTCCCCCTTTTCACACTGAAAATTCAAAGAGGAAAAGTCAAGCTAAGTGACTAAAAAAAAAACGCTCTTGGGAGGCACCCCAAGCTAATCCATGTACATATTAATGCTTTTTCTAGTCTAGTTCAATGTTTTCAGGATCCCAAGAGAGAATGAGGTGGGGTCACTTGTGCACAAATAGGGGCAAAAACCATTGTGAGGATTGTCTAGCACAGCAACGGGATGAAATATTGGTTTGATACCGTGATGACAACCCAGGGCATTCCATGTCGAGCAAGCACAACGGTGTGTAGCCGATATGGAACGAAGCCAAAGCCAGACAATCTTTACCAGGGTCAAATATCGGGAACAAGCCGATTATCCATACTGTCACTCAGCAATATCGGGCCCAACCCAATATAGTCATCCAGGTAATAGGGTTTTTGACTTAGCAAATCCGAGAAAAGCGTTCAAATTTATGGCCCACTTTTCCGGATAAAGCAAGAATACTTGATTGGGGTTACCCGACAACTATTCCCCAAACCAAAAAACCCTAGTCAAACCCTTTTCACTCCTTGTCTCCTCTTTAAAAAGCTATCACTATCGCCTCTCTCTTTCTCATTCCCCATCACTCTCAAACCCAGAAAATTTGTCTTTAGTTTCTAAATTCGCAACCTGAATCTCTGCGCTTTTTCTTCAAAGGATTTTGCAAAACTCGAGCTAGGTAAACATTCACTCTTGATCGATATGAGTTGTTTGGATATTGCTTAAAATTGTTGAGGTTCGTTGCAATTAGGGGGTTTTAGAGTAGATGAAGGAGTATTTGGTAGAAGTTGTGCATAGACATTTAAGGTTTTTTCTAGGATTTTGATACTTCTATTTGTGAGAATAGCTTCACGGCTAAGCTCTTTTGAAATGTCAAAATTCTGGAAATCTCCTTTCTCACCTTTAATGAATGAATATTTTGTTTAACACTTAAATCGTAAAGAACAACTTAAAGAAAAATCTCTGCCCTTCACGATTTAAGCTTATATCGATCTAGTATATAAATCGAATGTGTCTGCTTGAGTCTCTCTCTAGTCATGAATAGAGATGCTTAAGTCTTTATGCGCATGCAAGAGATCTGCTGCTATAGTTGCTATTCATTGTACTTACACACTTTCGAGTGTTTTTATTGATAGGTACAATGGTGGGAGCAACAAGAAGTGGAGCTGTCCTTGGAAGATCGAGGGATTACCAATCAGAAAAGAGAGAAGGAAAGAGACCATTAGGGAGTTCTAGCCGAGCTGTTACGGTTCGCTCACCCACACGTGCATCAGGGAGGAGAAGCACAAGTTCCCGACCCACACTTGCCGAAATGCGTGCAGCATTCAGGCGAATGGAGTTTAAGGCCACACGCTACCCCTACGAGAAAACTATGATCGAGCTGGGCATCTACGAAGACTGCCAGATCCTTTTCAACGCGATGGGTCTAAAATGCTTCATGGAAAACACCTACGCATCTCATGACGAGGCTACCTTCCAGTTCCTAGCATCACTGGAAGTAACGTTCTACGCCTTCGGAGAAGAGACTCCAGAGGAAGATGGAGACTTCAAGTATGGAAACGAGACACACCGAATGTCATTTTGGGATCTCGAGTCGATATTTGGATTTAGCCAAAGCGATATGCGTGCAGCTGTCATGAGCAAGGAACTAGAGATAATGGATGACGGTCTGTAGAAATCATCCAAGAGACCCGGAATGGGACTAAGCTGAGAGGAAGGAGGAGGAGTACCTGGTTGATCACGATTCTACTCAAGAAGCTCCTCCACTACAAATCATGGATGATAACCACACCAAGTGACATGCCTTAAGTAGGATGTGGAGGAATCATAACTGCAATCCTAAGGGGAGCAGGAGTCGACCTGGAAGAATCAAAGCACGGGATTCGTTGGATAGACATCGCTTACCTAAAGAAATGTCAGTTCCTTGGGAAGCCATATCGGCATGGACACCGATATCAGTTCACCTTTCCGTCGAACAGTGCAACCGTGCTTTTCTTGTCGAACCCGTTCTTGACCACAATCAGAGAACCCCAGCATCTGGATTTCGAGCCGCGGGAGGAACACCTTTTCCCCATGGAGCTGACTTTTACGGGGATTACGATGAATCATATCGGGAGGAGGCCGATACAGTTGCTGAAGAGGAAAAAACGGATGAAGAAGGTTATGAGGAGCCTACTGACGAGTACGGTTTCCCAATCTATGGAGCGGAGCGTTACCACTTTGATCATATCACGAGTGGAACGCACCGAACCCTCAATTCAGCTCATGATCGGATCAACGTACTTCAGCGGTACTGCAAGTGGCAAGATCCCTCGATTACGAAACTAGTCTCTACGGTGAAGGGAATCAAAGGGCACGTGAAGGGTCAGATCAAGTCACTCACCTCAAAACTGAAGGGGTCAACATCATCACCACGGCTTGAAACCGATATGTCATCTGGAGAGCCAGAAGGAGAAGAAGAGGAAGAGTCTGACGAAGCAGACAGCCATATGCCCCAAAAGAGGCACTCCTTCTCGTTTCTTCCAAGGGAGCACGAGCAAAGTGAGCCAGGAAGGCATTCCTGCTAAGAGGAGAACATATCGAGGAAAAGATGTGCATGGCAGTCCCCGATACCAGAATCGGACACCCTCTTTCTCAACCAGTGAGGACACCACGTCCTCACATCACACCGAACCATAAAGGTACCACTCCCAAACCATTGTACATAAGCATTTTTCCTTTTTCCTTTGCTTTTTACTTGAATATTTTGCATTTTCTTAGGACCACATTCTTCCTCTTTTCTATCACACAGGGACTGTGTGATTTAAGTTTTGGGGAGTACGTAGTACATGCATTCACTTAGAATAGACATCATGCATTCATCAGATTTGCATAGAAAAACACCAAAGAAAAAAAATTGAAACTTTATCCCACAAAAAGAATCATGTAGTTGCATTAGCATACTAGGATTGAGTCTAGGAACATTCATTTAGGATTCATGGCATTCACATAAGGTGTAAAGTATACTGAATCCTTGTAAATAGTCATTTTTAAGTCATGAATTCAATGCCTTAGTTATTGTTTGTTTGATGCATTTTGAATTAAATCGAGCTTAAGACAGCACCACATTTGAAATTCGTCTTGAGAAATCCGATCTTAGCTTGATGCATTGCGATTTGAACCACTTCCCTAATGAACTTGAACCGATAAATAGAAAATCTAATTATCTTGTTCATGCTTGTCGATTAACCCATAGATTTCACTTGGACTCTCTTTCCCTCTTTACCACTCTCCTGCTAGTCCAACTACCAGACCACACCCAAAACCTAAACCTTTGTTTGAAACCATAAACACTTTTGTGAGAGCATGTGAGGCCTTTGCATCATTTTCGAATCTTCTTAGGCAACAAGTGTTGGGTTTAGCCGACAAGGTTGGATTCCCATGTAAACATTGGCTCACAACTCGAGTCAACACTAGGCTAGGTGGTTTGGATACTAAAACAGCTTGATACCGATAGTTTAGGCCGATATTGCTGGCTAGACTAGGAAAAAGGGGGGGGTTCGATTGCTTACATATTGACAGAAAGGAAAAGGAAGAGAATCACTGAGTCAGACAGGGACATGTATAAGGAGATGGCGGCAACAAATGAGGCTCGAAACCAAAAGGAGAAAAAGTGATTCCAAGAAGAAGCAAAAGAGGGCCATTCAACAAAGTCTAAAGCCGGCCAAAAACACCAAAGGTGAAACGCAAGGAACGCACATAAGAAGCCAGAAAGCCGAAACCGATCCCCAACAAAGAAGAAGTCCCCCGAAAATGACCAGAATAGGTAAAATCGAGAAGATATACGAAATAGGGTAGCTTAGGAGGGAACAGTTAAGACTAAGGTAGAAAACGAAATAGATGTTTTGGGTAGATGGGAGTTTATCCTTGTATGCATCCATTGGTTTTTACCCTTAGAATTTTGCATTAAGAAGGTTCCTTTCATGAGTGATCCCGTTTAAACACTTAACCCGTTCGCACTACGAGTTCATCTTTAGCTCGTGACCTTACCCTGAACCAAGTGAGTTGATTTATAAGCATGAATGAGATCCACACTTTAAATTTTCTAATGAATGTGAAAGGGAATTGGGAATTTGAATGTGCATCTAAGTTGAGGTTGATTTCGCTTGATGTTGCCATGAATGTGCCTAAGGCTTTTTGGATAGGTAGAATTCAATCTGCATCCTAGAAACCTAAACTTAGACATTGAATTGATTTCTTTTAAATGGCGTTTTGGATTTAAGCTTACATCCTTTCTTTTAAAACATCACCCCTTCGGTTGGCTTTTGCTTGAGGACAAGCAAAAAGGCAAGTTTGGGGCTGTTGATATCTCTGTAAATTGCATCGTTTTAGCATACATTTCATACTAGTTAGGACCCCATTCATGCACTTTCATCTTAGCTTTTATCTCATTTTCACTCATATTCGGTCTAGATGCATTAGGTTAGGTCTTTGCATATTCTTGCATGTTTTTGAAGTGTTTTCCCAGGTGCTTTGTGAATAAGGATGGTCCGAAGAAGAAATCATGGAGAGAGATCTCGAAAGGAGGGTGAACAGATGATATCGAGCATGGATCACGACCCCTTAGCCGATATGGGCAAGCGCATGACGAACCCCGACGAGAAGCAGCGACTTGGTCCCGAAAGAGGCACCCCGAAACGAAGGTCCAGTAAGAGGATTCACTGAAGACGGATATCGGAGCAAGGCAACGGGAAGACCCCGATCCGAGTAGAAAGGAAGACGAGTCACCACGGCATTATCCCGAAATACTTGCCCGATATAGAGGTTGCTCGGAGAATCACAAGAAGATGGCATATCGGCTTGCTTCCCACGACGTAAAGCCGATTCGCTACAGTCCAAAAGAGTACCATTTCGGGAAAGTAGTCCCCACGTTTTAGGTTTTTCCTCTTTTAAGTATAAATACTTTGTTCCCCACGCCTATCTCTCTCTCTCTCGTTCCACAATCTATTTTTCTATCTTTCTTGTAACCAAAACCTTTAGTCTTTTTATCCATTGAAGCTTGTTTATAAAGCTTGAACCTTTTATGATTTTTTGAAGTTTCATAGCATTTCTTGTAAAAGCTTCATCTTTTTCTTGTTTTTCACTATCTTACAACCCATGAGTAACCTTCTTATCCTTATGAGAAAAACGCAAGGAAGAGGCTAGCGAGGTTGCAATTTGAGCCAACCAAATTTGCAAGCCGGGAGTTCTTGCAAAGTGCTGGTTTGTTCGGAGATTTTGATAAGCTACTAGAGGACATGGGGCTTATATGCTTGACAACCATGGTCTACCCTACATATCCCGAAGCAAACCGAGACTTCCTCTCCACTTTGAGCTTCTCGTATGAGGACCTGAGCATCCCGACCCCACAAACAGGTCAGTTGAGCTTCAAGATCCGGAAGGAAGCTTATCGCCTCACCATACTCAAGCTGTGTGAAGCATATAACATCAACCCGGAGCCACACTTGTAGACTTCCCACCATTCAAATCGGCGAATGCACTTTGGAACGTGATTAGCGATGAGAACTACAAGGGGAACAAGACCAAGGTCAAGAAGGTGTTGAGTCCTTTGATCCAGTATACTCTCAAGCTCCTCGCCAACACTTTCTTAGGGAGATCCACAGTCGGAAAAGTGACCAAGAATGAGCTTTGCTTCATCTTCCAAGGACATAAGAGGATTTTTTGCGACAAGGACGAAAACTTGGAAGAACCGTTGGAAGATGACCTAGGGGACAACGTGAACTATGGCTGAATCCTAGCCTCTTCACTGATGAAGTACAAGGTGTGGGCTTTAAGAGCAAAGGACTCTTCGGTGTTCATTGGTGGTTTCCTCACGCCCTTGGTCATGCATGCCGGAGTGGTCCTCTTAGACTTTGAAGCTTGCCCGGAGCGTGCATACATGGATCAGCACTACATGGTGACAACAATCTCCCTAGGACAACCTCCAGCTCCAGGCTACTATGCCTACTTGTTCAAGACCGAGAAGAACGAGAAGAAGACATGTATCCTCCCAAACCTGGAAGAAACCACCTTGAATTGCTTCAGGAACATATAGTTCTTGCCGGATTAATAAGATTGTTATGCACCACTTGGAGGGACATCAGCACCACCAGTAGACACTCCGTCTCCCTCTTACTCTCCTCCTTTGGATGCTGACATGCCTACAAGCTTCGATCTCCCCAAGGTAGACTATGAGCCGAGAACCAAACCCAAGAGGTTTCTTGCCTCGGCTGTGGAGATTCAAAGGAAGGTTAAAAAGTGGCAAGGCAAAATGATCAAGAAGCTGATAAAGAAAGTCAAGGATCTCCAGAAGGATAGTATCTCGGAGATGAGATTGAGTGACGACCAAGTCGCTTCAAGCTGACCGGTGCATCCGAGAAGCTCTACCGATGGAGTAGTGATCCGAGATATGGACGAGCCGCAATGCTTCTCCCTCCAAGATCATCCAACTCCAAGAAAGGACAAGGGAGTAGCTCAGGGAGAGACCTCACGCAAAACCAGGAGAAACGGAGCATCCTCAAGCTCCGGTCACACCTAGTCCAAGGTACCACACGTTTCAACCTTGTACATGTGATGCATTTTTATTTTTGCTTTGTGGATTTTGGTCTCCTCTTGGACTTGATTGACACCGAGACGTTGTCATTCAAGTTTGGGGGAGAATTGTGTGCTTTGACATGTTTTCTTTGATTCTTATTTTATATTTTCATCCTGGAGTCTTGCATTCACATAATTGCATAGAAAAATACAAAAAAAAATCAAAACAATTTCAAAAATTTCAAATTTTTTTATGTAGTTGCATTTGCACTTGTAGAATACTTTAGGATTAAGTCTAGATTTTTGCATTTAGGTTGTTGCGTTCATATGCATTGGGGGCAATGATACAAAAATTTCTTGTAAAGTGTTTTATACTCATGAATTTGTTCAAGGCCCTAGTTAGTAGTAAACTTAGAAAGTAAACTTTAACCATATTTGAATCATTTGTTTTAATTTTCTAGGCTTTAGTTGAAACAAGCATGAATTGAATCCTTTCCTATCAAGTGAAACCTTAACATGAATTTTGAATTATCATACTTGTGCATTTGAGAAAGAATACATGNCATGAATTGAATCCTTTCCTATCAAGTGAAACCTTAACATGAATTTTGAATTATCATACTTGTGCATTTGAGAAAGAATACATGGATCACATATACATATTTAGGCTTTCGTATTTCCTTCACCACTTTCTTGTAAGGCTTAATAGAATTCAACACCTTAACCCTTACCTTACTTCAAACTCAAATTAGTGTGTGACTGAAATTTGTGAGGCCTTATTTTTGATTGAACTTGGCATAAAGTGTTAGGTTTAGGGCGACATGTTAAGGCTCTCATATGATGCTAGCTTTGCATATTGAAGCTAGTTTTAGGCTTGATTTGGGATGGGGTTCACAGGTGTTTAATTTGGAAATGCTTACCTTGATTCAAGTCTGAGAAAAAGATGTTGAGAGTTTGAAATTAAAGGGAAAAATAGTTTGAAGTGGTAAGTCTTGATTGTATTGAAAATAAGATCAAGTGTTTAAAGAAAAAAAGGTTAGCTCTATAATAAAAAAAATTTGAAAGAAAAAGAGCCAAAAGGCCAAATGCAATAAAAAAAATATATGGGAAAAGAGAGAGAGAGCTAACCCATTGAAAAGTAAAAAGATATAGAAGTAAGACTAAACCACTCGCTATAAGTAAGGTTGAAGAAGAAATCCTTTTGGTGAATTTAATTGATTAGTTTATGTGGGTTTATGCTTGGCGTGTTGCCTTGATTGATTTGGGTATTTCTAGAGGGTGAGTGAGCTTAAAAAAAGAAGATGAATGAGAGGGGAATTAAGTTCATTGTTAGTATATTGGGTAGATGAGAGTCTAGCCATGTATGCATCAATTTCTTTTTACCTTTAGCATTATGCATAAGCTCGATCCGCTTTGAGATAAACCAATGCTTGGAGTACCCACTTGAATGAGATCATTTTTATCTTATAACCATGTCCCTACCCAAATGTATTCGGTGTTTATTTGCACAAGTGTGATTCACTGTTTGAAAGCTTCATCAATGTTAAAGGTTAGGATTCTTGGATTGTTTGGAATAGACGAGTCTTGATTTTAGATTCCAGATGTGATGAATATGGCTAAGTTCTTTGGAGTATAGTTTGTTTACTGTATCTTAGGATTGAGAACTAGGACCATTGGGTTGATTCAATTGAGAAGCACTTTTGGATTTGAGCCCCCACTTTCAAACCTCTTCTCCTAGTTTGACTTTAGTTTGCTTGAGGGCAAGCAAAAGGAAAGTTTGGGGGAGTTGATATACTCATATAATTCGTATATTTAGCATACATTTAGGATAGATTTGCATCCATATTGCATTCATAATAGGTTAATTTATAAGCTTTATCTCACTTTAGGTCCTAGAGCACTTTGCATTAGCATTTGCATGGTTCTTTGCAAGTTTGCATCATTATCAGGTTGTTTTGAGTGCTTGGAGCTATGATGAATGTTGTGGCATAATAAGGTTCGAGAGGAAGCTTGGGAACCACTTGGAAACACTTGGAGAAGCTTGAACAAGAAAATGCTCACTGGGATCGAGGAGGAGTTCGGGCATGGCAGATCGTTATAGCCAAGATCGACCACAAGATCGAGGAACTCAGACCGTTTCAAAGCCGAGATAGAGGTCTGGATCGATTAAGCCAACGACCGAGTGTGATATGAGAATGGGAAGCATTAACAACAAGGAGAAGCTTGATGCCGAGAAGCCTCATGCCGAGGTCAACAAGAAGCTTGATGCCGAGGAGCTTTATGCCGAGGACAAGGAGGAGCTTGATGTCGAGGAAGCTTTAATCATACCCAGAGGTCCCATGAATCGTGCTAGAGCTAAAGCATTCAGAGACAGTATGAATTCTCTACTTAACCAGATAGAGAATCAAGATGGAAAAAGAGATGCTTATCAAACCATTATGGTGTTGATTCAAGCTAGTTGATTACCGATCTGTCTTTGAAAAACAATCTGAGTTGTTGTTTGTGTCTCTTTAAATTCCAAAAAATCAATTTGTGTTGCAGATTGTTGATTGGTATTGATTGTTGTGATCTCTTGTGTCTAGTTGTTATTTACAATGGGTTTGTTCTGTTTTGCTTGAAGAACTTGTAACTGCGTTTTCTACCTTCTCATCTCAGGTATTATGGCACCTTCAGAAGATAATGGTGAGAATAGTCGTGCAGATCCAAACAAACTTTTTTACGAAAGGCATGATTGCAAAGATGCAGAAGATTGATGAGAGATTAGCTGCCTTTGAAGAAAGGGACATAACCAGAAATGAAGCTAAACATAATCCAGGACAGAATGACAGTTTCTCTGATGCTACAACCGATCAATACTATGAAAGAAAGAGTGATTCGTCACAAGGAAACAGAAGAAGGAATAGGCACCATAAAACTCAAGAGGAACTGCTATGTGAAAATCTCAAGGGCCTGAAGATTAGCATTCCCTCATTTCATGGCAGAACCGATCCAGATGCCTATCTAGAATGGGAAAAGAAAATTGAGTTGGTCTTCAATGTGCAACAGTATACTGAGCTAAATAGAGTTAAGATCGCTGCAACAGAATTTCATGACTATGCGTTGAGTTGGTGGGATCAACTTGTCACAACAAGAAGAAGAAATCAAGAGTTACATGTGGAAACTTGGTCTGAAATGAAAAGTCTAATGAGGAAGAGGTTTATTCCTAGTCACTATCACAGGGCGCTACACCAGAAACTGAGAAGGCATACTAAAGGAGCTCGGACAGTAGAAAAATATTACCAAGATTTGAAGTTATTGATGCTAAGAGCTAATGTAGCAGAAGACAAAGAAGCTACTATGTCACGGTTTCTAGGAGGATTACATCAAGAGATTCAAGACAGATTGGAAACCGAGCATTACATGGAACTTGAGGAGGTGTTACACAAAGCCATTCTGTTTGAGCAACAGATCAAAAGAAAGAGATCCTCATGCTCTAGCTTCAGTCAGGGAACTTGTTACACACGGCCAAGCTATTCAAAGAAGGACATAAATGTTTCTGCTAAGGAATTCAAACGAACCGTGTACTCTAAGCCTTCAGATGCAACTAAAGCTATCACTCCATCACCAACAGATTACAAAGGGAAAGCTAAAGAAGGTGATAACCGATCCATAGATGTCAGCTGCTTCAAATGTCATGATAAATGACATTATGCAAATGAATGTTCCAACAAATGTGTGATGTTCCTTTTGGAAAGGGGTGAGTTCGAATATGCTGATGAATATCGAGAGATTTCTAGTGAAGATGAGCGAGATATTGCTGCTGTTAAAGGAGATTTGTTAGTGGCCAGAAGGACTCTAAGTGTGCAGAATAAGATTCAAGAGCACGAACAAAGAGAAAATCTGTTCCACAAAAGATGTAATGTTCAGGGTAAGGTCTGTAGCATGATCATCGATGGAGGAAGTTGTACTAACGTTGCAAGTGACACCATGGTAAATAAACTCAGCTTAACGACTACAAAACATCCAGCACCATATAAACTTCAGTGGCTTAGTGACAGTGGCGAGATGAATGTCAGTAAGCAAGTTTTGGTTCCTCTAAGAATTGGTAAGTATGTGGACGACATTCTCTATGATGTATTGCCTATGAAAGCCAGTCATATACTCCTAGGACGTCCTTGGCAATCAGACAGAAGACTTATACATGATGGTTTTTCCAATCGCCATACATTTGAGTATAAGGGTAAGAAGACTACACTGATTCCTATGACTCCACAAGAGGTTTATCTTGATCAAAAGAAGGATCAGAAGAAGGAATCCTCTCAGTCTAAGCGCCCAAACTTCTTTGTCAAATCTAGTGAAGCTAAGCAAGCTTACTTTGCTAATCATTCTATGCTTCTGTTTATTTATAAAGAGTCATTGCTTAACATGTCTAATCTGACACCGGTGCTATCGAGTGAAATGACTAATCTTTTGCAGGAATACAATGATGTTTTCCCTGAAAAAACTCCACAAGGACTACCACCGATCAGAGGGATTGAGCATCATATTGATTTTGTTCTTGGATCTTCTCTTCCAAACCGACCAGCATATAGAACTAATCCTGTGGAAACCAAAGAGCTTCAGAAACAGATTAGTGAACTAATGGAGAAGGGCCATATCCGTGAAAGTATGAGTCCATGTGCTGTGCCAGTCTTGCTTTTACCAAAGAAAGATGGAAGCAAGCGAATGTGTGTTGATTGTCGAGCAATCAATAATATTACAGTGAAGTATCGCCACCCTATTCCTAGATTAGATGATATGCTTGATGAATTGCATGGCTCTAGCATATTTTCTAAGATTGATCATAAAAGTGGGTATCACCAGATTAGGATGAAAGAGGGTGATGAGTGGAAAACAGCCTTTAAGACTAAGCATGGGTTATATGAGTGGTTAGTTATGCCATTTGGATTGACTAATTTTCCTAGTACTTTTATGCGTTTGATGAATCATGTGCTTAGAGCTTACATAGGCCTGTTATTGTGGTTTACTTCGATGATTCCTTATCTACAGTAGAAGTCTAGATGAGCATACTGAGCATGTTAGGAAAGTGTTAGAAGCGCTTAGACAAGAAGCTCCCTTAACCGAAGTTATCAAGAAGGATGTGGGAATTAAATGGGAGAAAGCTCAAGAAACATCATTCAATTGCCTAAAAGAGAAGCTTATTCATGCTCTTGTTTTATCATTCCCTGAATTTTTAAAGACCTTTGAAATAGAATGTGATGCTTTTGGTGTAGGAATTGGAGCAGTCTTGATGCAAGACAAAAGGCCAATAACATATTTCAATGAGAAACTTGGAGGAGCAACTCTCAACTATCCAACTTATAACAAGGAGCTGTAAGCCTTGGTTAGAGCCCTCCAAACGTGGCAACACTATCTCTGGCCTAAGGAGTTCGTTATTCATACAGACCATGAGTCTTTAAAACACTTGAAAGGTCAGCAAAAGCTCAATAAGAGACACACACGTTGGGTTGAGTTCATAGAAACATTCCCATATGTCATCAAGTATCAGAAAAGTAAAGATAATGTAGTCGCCGATGCATTATCCAGGAGGTACACTCTTCTCTCTACTGTGCGTGCTGGATTTCACACAATAGATTATCTGTTAAGAAATTCAAAAGAGGACGCAAAGATTCTAAGGTAAAACCGAAACAAAGATCCAAAGATGGAGTTTTATTAGCTTTGCTGCGATAAGCTTTTTGGGTACAAGTATTTTTTAGGTAAAATCCGGATCCCTTTACAATTGGAATGAGAATCCTATTTATACATCTATCTCGTAATCTATGCGTAAATCTCGGAGATAGATGTATAAGGTAACTTCCTTTTTTCTTGACGGCGCTCTTTTCCACGAACCTTATTCTTCTAGGGTAAAAGTCACTTCGGTCTTTCTTCGTGAGCTTGGGCTTGTACGCTGCTTTGGGCCTAAGGTTACTTCGTAAATTCGTTGCTCGGGCCGTCGAAAGAAAAGGTTGGTCTGGTTTATGCATGTCCCGGTTCGGCTTGGACTATGCACAGTTTATGTACGAAACGAGGCACCTCGGTTTATGCACGGTTTGTGCACCGAGGTGGTTTTCTTCAGTTTGTGCACGTTTTGTGCACCGAGGTGATTCATTTCCGTCGTGCACGTTTTGTGCGCCGAGGTGATTCATGGTAAAGAAATTACGTTCCATACTTAGCATTTTCTTTGATTGATTTCGCCTAGGTGGAAACCGACCCCAACAGTTAGCCCCCCAACTCGTTAGTTTCAGAGATGAGGATGATAAGTTGTAAAGATAGGCGAGATCAACGTCCCGAGGGGTTCTCACTTCGTCCCCGAAATGTTCTGATCAAAGACGAAGTGGATAGTTTCGCGCCGAGGTGTTTATACTTGAGCGCCGAGGTGAACGGCTTGACTCTTAAGAAGATTTTTTTGTTCACGTCAAATACCGAGGTGATTGTTTTTTTTTGTTTTTTTTTTGCTCAAGTGCCGAGGCGAGCATTTTTTTTTTATGTGCCGAGGCGCAGAGTTTAATGTCAAGGCGTTCTCAGCGAGACGTTAGAGTTTCGTCGGGTGTTCTTCCCGTCTATGCTGGATATTCACCTCGGTTCCACCTGTAGAAAACTGTTTTTACCTCGGCGCTTTACACACTTCGCGACACTTAGATAAATTCCGGTTTTTATCAGGTTGGACTGTGATCTGGGCCTGTGATGACACCCGCTTGGGCCTGTGTTCTTTCCTCGGAGGCCCATTATTTGTTTGCGAAGAGTCGGTCCGTCTCGGAAGTGGAAGCGTCTCGCGTGTTCCCGAGGTGACGCACCCCGACGCGCGAGCTCTTCTATAAATATCGAGGTTTCTCCCAAGTCCTTCATTATCTCCATTCCCCGAAATTTCTCAAAGGTCGCTCTCTCTCTCTCTCTTCTCTGTTTCTCTCTCTTGTTTATGTTTAGATTTTGGTTAGGGTTCTTCGAATTTCTACCGAGCCGCCGCCATCCGCCCTAGTTTTCCGATCGATCTTCAAACTTTCCGTTTGTTCTTCAACCTTTCCGATCCATCTTCCCGCTCGCAAAATTTCCGAGGTCAAGGTGATGTCTCCCTCTTCTACTCCTCGAACCGAGGTGATACCTGAAGAGTCGACGAATGAACCCCGAGGTTGTTTGGGTTCGGACACCGCTTCTATTACTTCCCGAGGTGGGACAAGTGTTCACGTAACCTCTTTCCGAGGTGACCCGGAGTCTAGAGCTTCTTCCTGTGACCGAGGTGAATCCGCCCTTGAGGATTCCGTTGGCTCCGCGGTTTCCCCGACGTTATTGGGACGAAAGGTAGTTCCATCGTCTGTTGAACGTTCGGATGGGCCTTCTGCAGCACACCTCGCCGAAGCGAACGACTCTGAACCGACGCGTCCTGCCGAGGCGAGTAGTTCTAGACTCGCCAACGTGAAGCCCGAAGATGAGGATTGGGATTGGGACCCAGTTGCCGCGAGGCAAGAGCTGGATCAACTGATGTTGCTTCAGAAGGGAAAAGCTCTCAAGTCCCGGAAGAAAAAGATAGTCGCCGACCCGCCTGGTTCTTCTCTCTCGACACCCGTCTCCTTGGCGGATATTCGTACTCGCTTCGGAGTTAGTGAGGGAGTGGAATTTAAGCTTCCTTCCCCCACGGACCGAGCCGATAAACCTCCTCCGGGTTATTTCACTACGTACGAGGTCTTTCTCTCCGAATGCTGGTTATGGTTTCCAATCACTTCGCTTATCTCGGAGTACTTATGGACGCGGGGCCTCGCCTTAGCTCAATTAACACCTCGGGCTCTGAGACATCTCGTGGGGCTGTTAACTTTGAGTTACGAGTGCAGAATCGAGCTCTCCCTTGATCACCTTGAAAATCTTCTAGATGTTCGTCGCAAGCCAAAAACCGAGGTGTTCTATATCAGTAACAGGAGAGACCGAAGAGTCATAAGAGATTTCCCGAGCAAAGACCAGGATTGGGAGAAAAGATTCTTCTATGTCCTCGTCAATGATGCTTCCGTGTCGGAAGATTGGATCGAGAAAACTAGGACGAAATTGGGCAAAATTGGTAGATGACCGAAGTGAACCTTGGGGATTCTTTCTGCGAATCAAGACTCGATCCGAATATGCTGATACAGATATTTTTTCTTACATGCAGTTCGTCGAAATCTACTTCGGTGCCCAGAGGACGTTTGTGAGATTATCGAGGTGTTCAACTGAAGAAAAGTTCGTTGGGAGAAGACATTTTCCTTTCAGCGAATTAAACGTGCCCGCGCTCTCTACCTTAGCGGCTATCAAGTGGGAGATTCAGAACCTTCGAGCTCTTCTGAGGACTCCAGGGTAAAGATGGCGCAGAGACTGACTCTTCGCGAACGACAAAACCTGGAGGCAAAATGGATTGCCGTGGAGAAGAAGTCAAAAGGGGCGAAATCTCGGGGACCTGCTCTTGAGAAAAGTG
The DNA here is from genome assembly GCA_020283515.1 of Alliaria petiolata. NCBI lineage: Eukaryota > Viridiplantae > Streptophyta > Magnoliopsida > Brassicales > Brassicaceae > Alliaria > Alliaria petiolata. The sequence continues at coordinate 136,027,246 of JAHZTW010000001.1, read as the reverse complement.
CTGAGAAAGCTGTCGAGTCGAGGAGTAAAGAGACAGTCCCCGAGGAGAGAACGAGGACTTCCCGAGAACCAACTTCGACGGCGGCCTCTGATCATCGGCCGGAGACTTCGAGCGGAGCTACAGGTAGTGATTGGTCTCGAGTCCGGAACGAGACCCAAAGAGTCGGTTCTCGCGGGGCACCGTGGCGGAGATAAGGCCGCGACCAAAAAGGACAAGAAGTCTGGGGAAAGCCTTGCTGTTGATGCGTCCGGCGCTCCCGAAGTGAAGAAGTCTAAAACGATGAAACAGCCAACAGTGAATGCTAAAGAGGCTAGTATTCCCGAGGTCGATCCTAGGACTACCGATGCATCCTACAATGACCCCGAGGTCGCCGCCACACTCTTTTCAAAAATCCTTGCTCCCGACAGTCGTTTTCCACCTCCAGACACGCTCGCGAAGCAGAAGATATATGAGCAGATGGCTCTCAAGGGGACTAAGGTAAGATCTATTTCACGGATTTCCTTTCGGTTTGTTTCGTGTTCCATGGTTAAACCCCCTTTCTCTTTTTAGTTTATTGCCGCAGCCAATGAGGTTATTCTCGGGTACGAGATGGATACCCGAGGCAACCAGAGACGCGTTGAGTATGCTCGTCGGGTCGATGTCTCTCTGAAGACGGAGCTCAAGGAAAAGGAGGCTGATCACGCCAGGAAGGTGGAGGAATTCGTAACACGCTACAAGGCCTTAGAGGCCGAAAGGGATGACCTTAAGCGCAAGCGTGATGCGGCCGAGAAGCTGGCCACCCACTCGTCGGATCAGAAGGTTCGTCTGGAAGCCGACCTAGCTTCTCTGCATCGCTAGGTCCAATCCGAAAAGGAAATGCGCGAGGCGAACCTCGATCAGGCCCGCAAAGAGGCGAGGCGTGAGCTTGCGCGCAAATACCAAGACAGGGTCCTGCGTGCCGAGGCTAAAGTCAACTTGCTCAAGGGAGATGCTCGGGAGAAGGTCGCCGACCTGGCTGAAATCGAGGGAAACCTCCAATTCATCAGTGTCCTCCAAGGTCCCGATCCTCCTACTTTGGAGGATGAGAAAGTGAGGTTGATCGAGCTCAAAGCGCAGCTTGTGGGTGCTTATGAGCATTTCGAGTGACTTGCGATGGATCTACGCGAGGACCTGATGCCTTCGCCGGTGTCGTCGGACGTGCTGCCAAGTCTCCCCAGGGGGGAGACCTTAGAAGTCTCGGCTTCAAAAGCCGGGGTTATGCATCCGTCTGGGTCGAATATTGACACTCCACGAGTGGGTGAGATGCTTTCCGAGAGAAGATCTGGCGAGCTTCCCTGAAAGGATACTGTTACCGAGGTTGCCGAGCCGAACTCTGGCGCAGCTTGATTTTTCTTTTTATGTGACTTAGCTCCCGTTGTCGTTTTTATTATATATTTTTTTTGGTGGAACGTGCCTGGACGGCTTTATCTACGAAACTATTTATGGATTTGGTTTTATGACTTGTTTTGACTTGAGTAATGTTTATGTCAAAGCGTTTTCGGTTCACGTAATGTTTTTGCCGAAGTGCCCGGAAGCGAGCCGTTCATTGGCCTATGACTTAAGCGAATATGATAAGGAAATGAGTCAGCTGTGATTCGGGATTTAGGTATTTTCTCAGGTTGGAACTTGTGTGCCCGAATCATCATTCATCTAAGCCCTAATTTGGACCGACGTTGCTCGAGGTTGAACTGTATGTCGGGTTTTAGTCGATGACCAACTTTATGCAAGAGTTGGGGTTTTAGGTGTTCTTCCAGGTTGGGATTTGTGTACCCGTTTCGAGAACAGCCGTCAGAATATTTCTCGGGATATACCTAAGAGATATTGGACCGAGGTATACTAGGTTTTAATTTATATAGCGCACTTTTAAATCAATGAAGGATGTCGAGAACCTTTTGCGAAGGTTAAGATCCCGTTTGGGATGTGAGAGCTTCATATGTTGTGGCCAACACCGTACGCAGTGAAAAGAGTTGTAAATGCTTATAGTTTACACAGCGTGGGAGTATATAGATATACGTACCCCACTCCTCCCCCCTTTTAGGGAGGGGGCAGTTGAACTCGTCGTGTGACGAGCTGCCTACGTACCCCTTTCGAGGATCAAACCACCCCGTAGTTCATGCTTTGTGATTAGTACTTAGAAGTAGTACTTCTTAAGATGCATTGCGTTCCAGGATTGTGGTACGGTAGCGTCCGTTGAGTGGTTGACTAGCTCGTATACTCCTGGTCGGACCACTTTGGTTATTCGATACGGTCCTTCCCAGTTAGCTCCCAGTTTTCCGGCGTTCCGCTCCGCTATATTTTGAAAAACCTTGCGGAGGACCAGCTCTCCTTCGTGGAACCACCGAGTTTTAACGTTGGAGTTGTAGTATTTTGCAGTAGCTTGTTGATAATTTTGAATGCGGATGAGCGCTTGATCGCGTCTCTCGTTGATTAGATCTGCTTTATCTAATAGCATGAGATGGTTGAGGCCTTCTTGTCCCGGAAGGAGCCGTCGCCGTACTCCGGGAAATTCCGCATCGGGGGGAATAACACATTCCGTTCTGTAGACAAGCGCGAACGGTGTTTCGCCAGTCACTCTCCTCGGGGTCGTCCGATGCGACCATAGGACTCCTTCCAGTTCGTCAGCCCATCTACCCTTCTTGGCGTCGAGGCACTTTTTCAATCCGTCGAGCATAGTCTTGTTTGCCGCCTCAGCTTGCCCATTGCCTTGTGAGTACCGCGGTGTCGACTTGCTTAGTCTGATCTTCCATTTTTCCCAAAAGGATTCGAAACGTGTTGAGATGAATTGCGAACCGTTGTCTGTCATGATAATTTTTCAGACGAAGTTCTCGACCTGAACATCTTTGATGTTGGCGAAAGAATCTGCTTCGACCCATTTCGAGAAGTAATCCGTCAGAACTAGCAGAAATCTCTTCTGCTTGGAGCGATGCGGCGGGCCGACGATGTCCATTGACCATCGCATGAATGGATAAGGAGACGAGATCGAGGACAGTAGCTCGGTAGGCTGATGAATCGTCGGTGCGTGGCGTTGACATTTTTCGCATTTTCGCGATAAAATTTCGCAATCTTTCACCATGGACGGCCAGTAATACCCGTGACGTTTTTTCTTTATTGCTAAGGATTTTCCGCCACTATGGTTTCCGCAGGACCCTCCGTGGACTTCCTCCATTACTTTTCGTGCTTCTTTTCCTTCCACGCAAGTCATTAATGGTCTCGAGAACCACCATTTGAAGACTTCTCCGTCGAGTAAGATGTACCGAGCGGCATGGGCTTTGAGTTTGCGAGCTGCCCACTTGTCCGTGGGGACTTCTCCGTCCATTATGTAAGTTTGAATTGCTTCCATCCATTCTTGGTCGCATCCGTACTCGTTCTGCTGGTCTTCTTTCATCGCGGCCGTCTCTTATTCGTCGTTGGGCTTCTCGGCATCCTCGGCTGGCTCGATCAGGTTGACGACCTCTGATCTTTCGATGCTGGGTCGTTTGATGAATTCTACCGGGATTACTCGTTTGAGGCCGGGGTCGGACGACGAGGCGAGGGCTGCTAACGCGTCGGCTTGAGCGTTTTCGCCGCGGGGAATTCTTGTGAGCTCAAACTCACTAAATCCCTTCGAAAGTTCTTGGACTACGCTCAAGTATGCTTCCATCCTATCGTCTCTTGCCGTGTATTCCCCATTGAATTGGTTAGCAACGAGCTGAGAGTCGCAGAAGGCCCGAATTTTCTGCACCTTGATTCCCCGTGCTAGCCTGAGTCCCGCGATTAAAGCTTCGTACTCGGCCTCATTGTTCGGGGCGTGGAAGGCCAGTCTAAAAGATTGTTCCAAGACTTCGCAGGTTGGAGATGTCAAGCGAATTACGTTCCCTGAGCCTTGTTTTGATGATGAGCCGTCTACGTGAAGTATCCACGTGGAGTCTTCGGTCGGCTCATCTGTTTCGTAGATCGGAAGTTCTATCAGAAAGTCGGCGAGGACTTGGGATTTGGCGCAGGTTTTGCTCCGGTACTCGATATCGTATTCGCTGAGCTCAATCGCCCATTCGGCTAGTCTTCCGGATTGGCTCGGGCTGTGTAGTATAGCTCGCAGTGGGAAGGACGTCAGGTAAGCTTTTTCTTAGATTTGTAAACTTTGGTTTTTAATTTTATTAAGAAAGTACTTATCTTTCTAATCTAAATCTTCTTCTTGTTTAAGCTAATCATGTCGAACCTCTCTTATCTTGTGATTAAGGGTCGTTCGATGTTGATTAGTGAGTATATCTTTCTTAAGGTTTAAGGATGAGGGGACTAAGGTTTAAGAAGGTTAGATCTTGGTATTTTGTGTTCTCAACTGATATAAGACTCGGTGTGAGTCTTAAAGGCAGGCGGAAGATGGGATCTAGAAGCTGGCTTTCACGCTCTCTTCTAGATCAATGGATGGTGGCGGTTGAACAAAGGCTTGAATCCACAAGTCTTTGAGCCGAACGGTGTCAAACAAGCTGGCTTTCACGCTCTCTCTTGTTGGACGGGTTAATGGGGAAGTGAAAGTGGATCGAAGGGCACCACAGAGGGATGAGAGGTCTCTGATACTGCACGGATACTCAGCCTTGGTGATTCTCACACGCAAAGGCAAAAGCAAGAAAGAACAAGCGGCGGCTTGAGCTTAGGTGAACTGCGTTATTTTATTGATAATGTAGGGTAACCAAAGATACAATGCTGCAGGGGAGCTTTATAAACAGCTCGTCAGCTAGCCCTAAGGCCGAAAATAAAAAGAAAACGGACAACATAAAACCTATGGAACTAAACAAAACGCAAAAAGGCAAAATACATGAAAATGGAAAGTTCACTTAAAGCAAAAATAAAAGAAAACTAAGTCTATTCTGCGTGGCCTTCTTCTGGGGCTCGAACCTTGGTCTCTTGGATGGGCTAAGAACCGCTGGGACAAGTCAGATTAGTTGGACAAATTGTATAAAACGTGTATACCTGGTTTTGGCGCGCGATGTCCGGAAATGCTTCCTTGGTGGTTGTGTCTAGTCCTGGTCCGTTCCATGCTGGCTTCTTGATGATTCCAGCTTCTTGATGTCCAGTGAAGTCAAGCTGATAGCAATCTTCAAGTTCCTTCCCGTGGTTGGCTCTCAAAACGTCTTCTTGC
>JAHZTW010000001.1:135993481-136017305 GCA_020283515.1 Alliaria petiolata | reverse complement strand
GAGCCGTCTACGTGAAGTATCCACGTGGAGTCTTCGGTCGGCTCATCTGTTTCGTAGATCGGAAGTTCTATCAGAAAGTCGGCGAGGACTTGGGATTTGGCGCAGGTTTTGCTCCGGTACTCGATATCGTATTCGCTGAGCTCAATCGCCCATTCGGCTAGTCTTCCGGATTGGCTCGGGCTGTGTAGTATAGCTCGCAGTGGGAAGGACGTCAGGTAAGCTTTTTCTTAGATTTGTAAACTTTGGTTTTTAATTTTATTAAGAAAGTACTTATCTTTCTAATCTAAATCTTCTTCTTGTTTAAGCTAATCATGTCGAACCTCTCTTATCTTGTGATTAAGGGTCGTTCGATGTTGATTAGTGAGTATATCTTTCTTAAGGTTTAAGGATGAGGGGACTAAGGTTTAAGAAGGTTAGATCTTGGTATTTTGTGTTCTCAACTGATATAAGACTCGGTGTGAGTCTTAAAGGCAGGCGGAAGATGGGATCTAGAAGCTGGCTTTCACGCTCTCTTCTAGATCAATGGATGGTGGCGGTAGAACAAAGGCTTGAATCCACAAGTCTTTGAGCCGAACGGTGTCAAACAAGCTGGCTTTCACGCTCTCTCTTGTTGGACGGGTTAATGGGGAAGTGAAGGTGGATCGAAGGGCACCACAGAGGGATGAGAGGTCTCTGATACTGCACGGATACTCAGCCTTGGTGATTCTCACACGCAAAGGCAAAAGCAAGAAAGAACAAGCGGCGGCTTGAGCTTAGGTGAACTGCGTTATTTTATTGATAATCTAGGGTAACCAAAGATACAATGCTGCAGGGGAGCTTTATAAACAGCTCGTCAGCTAGCCCTAAGGCCGAAAATAAAAAGAAAACGACAACATAAAGCCTACGGAACTAAACAAAACGCAAAAAGGCAAAATACATGAAAATGGAAAGTTCACTTAACGCTAAAAATAAAAAAAGAAAACTAAGTCTATTCTGCGTGGCCTTCTTCTGAGGCTCGAACCTTGGTCTCTTGGATGGGCTAAGAACCACTGGGACAAGTCAGATTAGTTGGACAAATTGTATAAAACGTGTATACCTGGTTTTGGCGCGCGATGTCCTGAAATGCTTCCTTGGTGGTTGTGTCTTGTCCTGGTCCGTTCCATGCTGGCTTCTTGATGATTCCATCTTTTTGATGTCCAGTGAAGTCAAGCTGATAGCAATCTTCAAGTGTCTTCCCGTGGTTAGCTCCCAAAACGTCTTCTTGCTCCATTTGCTCTTTCTCGGCTTCAAGGCTTGTTTCCGCGGTATCTTGAGGCTGAGATGTGATCTCCACGGGATTCTTGTTGTATTGGACTCTATTACCTGTCAAGTAATCAGTCTTACCTTGGTTTGGTCGAGGCTGGTCATTTTTGAGGCTCAGCCTTGCAAATTCCTCCAAGATGTCTATATCGGGCGCGTTGGAGCTATCTTTGAGGCCGGCTCGTGGTGATGGATTTCTGAACGTGTCTCCCAGCTCCATTGTGTTGAGGAGGGTCTCCACAGCTACATTGAACCCTTCCCTAAGCCTCCTGGTCTTAGACCGTGTCATTGGTGAAGACTTGACCGTCGGTATTAGCTCGTTGGTCTCGGCTAGGTCGATGTCCTCATCATCAACCCTTATCCTTTCTTGGTTTGGTGCGTTTATTGCTTAAAGACCTTGATGGAGGCTTTATGATTTTAGGGATTTCCTTATACTAACAAGACATTGGAAATCCCATAATCCCCAAACCAAGATGCTTGCTTATCCTTTGACACGGGAGTGCATGGGAAGGATGCTTGCTAAGTCATTTTAAGATCCATCCTTATTGTTCATTAATCATCTTTTCCACCAAGGGATTGGGTTTGGAGAGAAGGTTGATGAAAAGATTTTTACCACGAGAGTGGTTTAATCTAGTCTTGATTCTTAGATTAAAGGAAAACTCATTATAAATGTGTAGATCTATAGTTTTTTAAACTCAAGATTGAACGTTGAACCTCCCTAAAACATGAACCTCAACCTTAGACCTGATTTTTAGCATTTGATAAATTTAAAGTCATCATCTTTATCTTGATAATCTCTTTTTAGAATTTTTATTTTATAATCTAGTTCTTGATAGCACTTAGTAGTTTTATTTTAAAAGTTACTCATCTTAATCTGAATATTGCTTAGCTTTGTTGTGTTCTTGCATTCTTAGTGTCTCTTCCACCCATTGGAATTGATAATCTCAAGTATTACAATGATAAATGATGCTTAAGGCATTGACAAACGAGATAAAATCCTAGTATCAAATGTTGAGACCGTTGTCGATGTGACACATCCAGGTATGGATACTTTTTCTTTGTTGAAGCGTGCCACATAACAACGCAGCGACTCTCTCTCCTTTGAACGATTTCATAAAGGTTATCAGCTGTCCTTTCTAAATTTCAGATGTTTGCAAATTGCTCTACAAAAAGGTCTGTTAGTGATGCAAAAGAGTCAATTAAATCGTTGGGTAGGTTTGTAAACCATTGAAGGGCTGGTCCTATGAGACTCAATCTGAACCCTTTGCACATGGTAGCTTCGCGATATTCCCTTGTTATTGCGATGGTAAACATTCCTTGCTTGTATTCCGCTATATGATTATCAGGATCCGTAGTCCCGTCATACATATTGATTGAAGGGAATGTGAACTTCCTTGGCATCTCGACGAGTGCAATTTTATCTGTGAACGAGGTATCGGCATATCAGTTAGGAGCGCTCTTCATAATTGGGGGACCTACTCCCAGAAGTCGTGCAAGCAATGCTTCCAATGCTTCCAGACGCTTCGACAACGCTTGATCAGAGGGTTGGCCTATCGTATGCCGCTCTCCGTCGATGAAGCACGGAAGCGGCGAGAGTATTGCTCTTAGGATTTCTAGGGTTATTGCTTGTTTTCTCGTGTATGTCCTTGTTCCAAGACTTCTTTATTTATAAGTTTATGTCAACCCTAATCCCTACTGGGTTGGGCCTTGAACGTCAGTCGTAAATTTAATTTTTTGACCTTGGTCCGTCGGTCGCTCCTTTTAATCCTCTTTGGAATGAGATCTTATGCCAGTCGCCCATCCTAGTTTCCTTTAGAATTAGAAGCTTATATGGAAAGTATTAAACCGACTTATTATATCAAAACATATGTCATTCCTAAACCGCTAATGAAGATCGTCAGTCGCTACCCCAAAACACTACTGTCGATACTTAAAGGCTTTTCGATAATGGAGAATAGCATTGACCGGTCACATAGCTCGTCGGCCGGTCTTACGTTCCATTTATGAATTAGGCTTACATAGTACCGACTAGCGAATTTATTTCACCCAACACTCATGTCTTTGCAATAGTTAAGGATCAATCCAATATGGGATGTTTAGAAGAACTAAGTGTACATGAGACTTATGTTAAGTTAGGTGGAGTCATTTGGTTGTGGTAAACCTCCAAGCCCAATAAAGCAAAGAAATGCAATATCGAACCTAAAAGTGTAAAAGAACAAAACTTTAAACAGAAAACGCAGTAAGTAACCTAAGAGACAGTGAACTTATGCAAATCAAGATGAAAGAAACAAACTTTAACTAAGTGAACAGTAGATGGTTCGAACCTATGAATTAAAAGATGGGTCTTTGTATGGGTTAATTGATTTGGTATGAATCAAGCATCAATCTTTGACATTCTTTATGCATGAAAACTATTAAATCCTAAGTCTAAAGCTCAAGAATAGATCAGCCCACTCCCGTGGTGAATACCCCTGTGAATCAACTCATTTCCAACCTAACTCTCGTTAGTAACAAAAAGCTTTTTATGAAAGGAAATCCAGCCTTAACAATAACATAACAAGCCCCATAGGTCCACCACTAAGTGTGCGCCTTGCTGACAAGTCTCATCCTTTAGTATTTTCAAGGATCCCAAGATCATTGGTGTACTGGAGGAATCTCTAAGTTCATAGAACGCATGGTGTATACGATTCTAGCATTTGATACACTAAAGGGGAAGAAAAGTCTCTTCTTTGCGGTTTTAAGGAATCTAAGAACATCTAAGGGATGGAGGATTCCCTAAAGTCCATGAACACATGGCGTATATACTCAAGCATGTCATTCATCAAAAAAGAGTTAAAGATTCGATCTTTCATCCTTAACGACAAACATCAAGAACATCTAAGAGATGGTGAGTTTCTTTGCATCATTGAACGCATGGTGTATGCAATTCTAGCATTAAGTCGCTAAGGATGAAAGAAAGATTCAAGCTTTGTTCTCGAACATCAAAGATTAACACTAAAAACGCCTGAATTTAACCACGTCAGGTTGTCATGTGATCCCTTGCAACCTCTATTCAGCTCATTTTCTTGCTTAAGCTCCCTTGTTTTGACCCTTAGCTTACTCAAGCTTTCGTCCTAGATTAAGCTCCAAATCACCTAATAAAATGCAAAGTGGGACAAAATAAGCAAAAGATTATCCTAGATGCACCTAATGCCTAAAGTGAGTGAAACTAATGCAAAATTATCAAATGACAGTGAGAATGGATGCAAAGCCTATGCTAAATGGATGTTAGAATAGTGTAAAATATTTGCACATCAGTTATAGAGAGGATGCCAGAGATAGAAGAAGAAGCAACCAGCAACAATCACAACAACAAGCTTTTGATTGAAGCTATGACAAAGCTAATAGAAACCAAACTAGATGCTTTTCGCCAAGAGCTTCGTGCAGACACTGAGCAAGAGCAGAACCGATCACAGCACATAAGAAATCTAAGAAAAAAACGTGAACAGCGTGAACAATCCATAGATGAAGCTACTGATTATTATTATAGCAACAAAAGCAGTGCATCTCAAAACAGTCAAGGCACAACAGAAGTGCAAAAGAAGGCAGAGATCTTATGCAAGACAATCATGGAGGTCTCAAGCTTTAAATTACGCCATTCTAAGGAAAGAATGATCCAGATGCATATTTGGAATGAGAAAAGAAGATTGAACTGGTTTTTAATTTTCAGCACTACATAGAGATCAACAGAGTAAGAGTTTCTACTACTGAGTTTCATGATTATACTCTCAGTTGGTGGGATCAATCAGTGACTTCAAGAAGTCGGAATGGAGAGTAACCAGTGGAATCTTGGTCAGAAATTAAAACTATTATGAGGAAAAGATTTGTTCCTATTCATTACCACTAAGAGTTGGATATGAAACTAAGAAGAGTCACACAAGGGAACCATTTTGTTGAGGAGTATTATCAAGAAATAGAAACCTTAATGTTGCGAGCTGACATTGCAGAAGATAGAGAAGCAACTATGTCAAGGTTTCTTGGAGGTTTGAATCGAGATATTCAAATCAGATTGGAGATTCTACATTGTGTTGACATAGAAGAGATGCTGCTCAAAGCCATTATGTTTGAATAACAAGTAAAGAGGAAGAGTTTCTCACGACCTAGTTCTGGGCAGTTGCTAAACTAGGTTATCAGACAACAAAGACAATGCAGAAATGACTATTTATAGGTCACGAGATGTCAGATGTTTTAAATGTCAAGGAAGAGGGCATTATGCAAAATGAATGTTCTAACCGAAGAGTCATGGTTCTTCTCAACAATGGAGACATAGAATCTGAAGATGAGAAATCTAAATCGCTTTCATCTTCAGATGAATATGAAGAGAAGCCAGATGTGGGTGAATTGTTGGCAACAAGAAGATCTTTGAGTATGCAAAACAACGCTGAGGAGAAAGAGCAGAGTGAGAACTTGTTTCATACACGTTGTAATGTCTAAGGAAAATTTGCAGCCTCATCATCGATGGAGAAAGCTGCACTAATGTGGCGAGTGATTTAATGGTTAAGAAGCTTGGATTGAAAATAAGAAAGCATCCTAAACCATATAAGCTTCAGTGGCTCAATGATAGTGGAGAAATGAAAGTGAGCAGCCAATAATAGTTCCTATAGCCATTGGCAAATATGAAGATGAGATTATGTGTGATGTGTTACCAATGGAGGCAAGGTACATTTTTCTTGCAATACCATCACAATCATATCGAAAGGTGAATCATAATGGTTACACTAATCGCCATTCCTTTGAGTTAAAAGGCATGAAAACTATTATGGCTCCTATGACACCGAATGAAGTTTATCAAGATCAGATGCATCTGAAACACGAAGAATAAAAGGTAGTCAAATAGTCAAACTTATTTATGAGGGTTGGTGAGGTTAAAATCTTTATTTTCAAAGCAAACTATGCTTTTATTTATCTATAAGGAAGCTCTTATGAGTTTCACTGACCTTGCATCGGTGCTGCCGAGTGAGATGATTACTCTTTTGCAGGATTATGAAGATGTTTCCCTAAAGATAATTCAATTGGGTTACCACCTATATGTGACATTGAACATCAAGTCGATTTTGTTTCACGAGCTTCACTTCCAAATCACCCAACATATAGAACCAATCATGTAGAGTCAAAAGAGTTGCAGAAACAAGTGGATGAGTTCATGAAGAAGGGACATATAAGAGAGAGTATGAGTGTATGTGCTGTTCCAGTCTTGCTTGTGCCTAAGAAAGATGGCAGTTAGCGCATGTGCGGTTATTGTAGAGCAATCAACAATATCACGGTGAAGTATCGACATCCTATTCCTAAATTAAATTACAAGCTTGATGAATTGCATGTTTCTAGCATCTTTTCTAAGATTGATATGAAAAGTGGTTATCACCATATTAGAATGAAAGAGGGTGATGAGTGAAAAACAACCTTTAAAACTAAGCATGAGTTGTATGAGTGGTTAGTTATGCCATTTGAGTTAACAAACGCAACTAGTACTTTCATGAGACTGATAAATCATGTTCTTAGAGCATTTATATGAGTTTTTTTTTGTAGTTTACGTTGATAATATCAGTCTACAACAAAAGTCTAGATGAACATGTTTATTATCTGAATTAACTCTTTCCTAATCTTAAGAAATGCACTTTTTGCACGGATAACCTTGTGTTTCTAGGTTTTGTTGCAAGTGCAGATGGTGTTAAGGTTGATGAAGAAAAGATCAAAGCTATTAGAGACTAGCCGAGTCTAAAGACAGTAGAAGAAGTAAGAAGTTTTCTTGGGCTTGTTGGATTCTATAGATGGTTCATGAAAGACATCAGTACATTAGCTGCACCGTCACCGAATTAAGAAAGAACAACGTGGAATTCAAATAGGGACAATGTCAAGAAGAAGCATTCCAAACCTTAAAAGAGAAGCTCACTCATGCTCCTGTTTTAACATTGCCTGCTTTTCTTAAAACTTGAGATTAAATGTGATGCTTTCGGTGTCGGAATTGGAGCTGTTTTTATGCAGGATAAGAAGCCTATAACGTATTTCAATTATAAGCATGGAGTAGATACGCTAAACTATCCTACTTATGATAAGGAGCTCTATGCCTTAGTTCGAGCATTGCAAATGTGGCAGCATTACTTGCGGTATAAGGCGTTTGTTATACACATTGATCACGAGTCTCTTAAACATCTCAAAGGACAACAAAAGTTTGACAAGAGACATGCTAGGTGGGTCGAATTCATTGAGACGTTTTCCTATGTCATTAAATACAAAAAAGGTAATGATAATGTAGTTGTTGATGCATTATCTCAAAGGTATGTCTTACTCTCTACTCTTGATGCTAAGTTGTTAGGTTTTGAACAACTTGTATGAGACTGATTCTGACTTTCAAGAAGTTTACGAAGTGTATGAAAAGTTTGCTTATGGGCAATACTATAGACAAGACGAATTTCTTTTCTAAGATAATCATTTCTATGTGCCTAATAGTTCTGTTCGAGATCTATTCAATAGGGAAGCCCACAGTGGAGTTCTAATAAGGGCATTGTGGGATTGCCAATACACTTAAAGTGATGTAAGATCACTTCCATTGGTCGCATATGAAGAGAGATGTGAAGAGGTTCTATTGTATACTCCATTACCTATCCCTGCTCACCCCTGGAATGATATATATATATATATATGGATTTTCTGCTTGGATTGCCTAAAACTAGGACAAGAAAAAATTATGTCATCGTTGTGATGGATAGGTTTTCAAAAATGGCACATTTAATTGCTTGTCATAAGACTGATGATGCATTGCATATAACAAAAGATGTAGAAACAAGGGTGATGGATGGTGAATCTATAGCTGGCCTTATGGCACTCTCTATGGACTCAAGTGGATGGATGATGGAGATATAGGTGATTGACTCGCTCAATCGATGGAGGGGGGGGGGGGGTTTGTTGAATGAATTGTTGAATGAATTCACACTCGACACATGAGCATACTGACTTGAATCTCACAAGATTATATAGACGAAATCACGCAAGACAATACTTTCTCACCAAGGGCTTGAAATGATAAGAACACAAAAGACACTCTTTTGTAAAAGAAAACTTAAAGTTTATTTGATTCATTGATGATGGGTGATTTGTACAAAAGATGAAATGAGCTTTATATATAGCCCTTACAAGACTTAACTAATGTTCTAAAACAATAAAACCAGAAAGAAAATTTGAATAAAAACTAGTCGTTGGACCATAATGAGCAAATCGACCAAATAATGTGTAAAGTTAGGTCTCCTTGTATCTGGACGGTTTGAGGTGATATGTGAGCTTCTCTGGGATATTCTGGTCATCATAGAAGTTGTCTAAAACTCAGCAGATTAGGAAAGAGAGCCGTTGAAGAGTTAAGGCTCCAAATGTGAATATGTTGAATTCTCTTGAGTCCAAGTGAGGAAACTACTTCTTTGAGCAATCCCAACTGATCATGTGCGTTTTGATGAAATTAATGACGGCCGGGAGAGCTTCTAGTTGATGGAAAATATCACCTGGTCGCCGAAGATATGTTTGAAGTCTCCCAATCTCGGAATGTTCCATATAAGACAAGATGAGGATCCTTTGATTTACAAATCTAATAACTTTCAAACCAAAATTTGTATTGCATGAATCCAATTCGATGAGCTTCTATGTTGGATCAAGGTTCCATACCAAGTCGGTGTGTAGCTTAATTCCTCTTGGTTTGGTCGAAGTTCTCTAATAAGCGCTCGCATGTCCAAATTGGAAAAGTTTGGGATCACCCGATTTGCAGGATGAATAACTTCTGTATATGCAATCTGATTAGGATGATTCCACTTCGAGGCGTGCTCTAGGTGAACTGAGAGTGTTTTATGAGTCGTATCATACTCTGAATCTTTGTGATTGAGCTAAAAGGTATCAAATAATGAACATAGGTCTGCGACAGCTTCAGTAGCCAGGTGATCTGAAATTGCTCGTTTTGTAAATTCGAATCTGGTTTTATCTGAGCTCCTATTGACTTGATTCCACTGTGTAGTGAGTTTATGATGAGTCAACATTCTGGAACAAGTTGATTTTTAGCGTAAATCCCTCGGGTTGCTTTGGTATACTCCTTGAAAGGCACATGTGTGCTAGTCGGATCCTAGATGGCTTGAGTGTCACGTTTGAAGGAGCTCAGGTTCAGATACTGCTCTGATGACCTCATCATACCCTCCACATTGAATGAATTTTGTCCTCAAAATAGTAGGACCTGCACAGAGATAGATCAAGTTAGTATCTTGAAATAAATGCGAGTTTAAAAGATTCCTTTGGGGAAACAGAGATAGATCAAGTTAGTATCTTGAAATAAAAGCGAGTCTAAAAGATTACTTTGTGGAAGGGTTAGTGTGTGGCTTGGGTCAAGTCGATATTGTGCATCTGGTGGTTCTCACTTAATCAGCAACGAAGCAATGACTCCTCTCCAAGCTTTTTTGCTGTTTTCCTTGGACGGCAAAGTGGCCATTCTTGTGAAATCGCCTATTTCACTTTTGGTTTCTCAATTATTCTCTCCTTGGGTGTAAGCTTGTGAGTGGGGTTCTGTTTGTTAGTCCATTGTACCTTAACCTTTATCAACAGATTTTGGAAAAAACAAGTGCATTATCACAGCCTTTGGATCACTAGAAACAAGATGAATTAAATGATCACTTACCTGAACATGGTACGGTTTAGTAACCAATAATTTTACAATGAAAGGTACATTGACAAACTCTATTATCTAAATAAGGCACTAAGGTGAACTAAGGCACTCTAGACATGCAAAAAGACAATTTTGCCTTTACTGACTAACTTTTTGAACGATAACCGTGGACGAGTGTGCGTGGACATATATTTTACTTGTGCTTCAGCGTTTATTTTGGATGGCTGTGATACATGTATGGACACGCTTCGATAAATGAGGACCTATCGGTAGGCATCCACAGGTACACAATCACTTTGACAAAGGGCCCAAAGTCAGCTTAATGGTATTTACGAGGTGCTTGTTACATGTGGATGTCGTTTCGTGGATATATCGTTGATGCAACTTCATGTGGATGTCATTTCGTGGATGATCTGAACCATAATATGTAGTATTATTTTGCAAATCTAACATAATTTTAAACTCCGGACGCCGATTTATAGAACTCTTACAGTAGATCCACATGGATGCTGTTTTATAGATATCTTATGACAGAATCTGTCTCTATACTGAACCACCTCTGATTCGCTACTCTTATATTATCCACAAATACGCATCCATATCACTGAAATAAAGACAAGTATACAAATACCCTTCTATAAAATTAACAATTTCATTTTATTTAATCCACAAACGCCATGTCCACATATGTTCATCCATAATGTTTATGTTACGTGGATGGTTGGTTATCTTAAAACGGATTACGAACACATCCATGCATAGTCCGTCCACAATTATCACTTATTACAATAACATTAACGTAAATTATATCCACGAACTGCTGTCGACACGGACTTGTCACTTAAATTATTAACCACTTTCATTAAGGGTAAAAAAGAAAAATCAGGTGGGGAAAAAATGAGCAAAGTGCCCAACCCATGTAGCAAGAAGTGCCTTTTCTTGAAACCAAAACTCATAAAGTGCCTTAATGTGTTACTCTCTCTCTAACCTACACTTGGGGAGACATGAAAAGTCTCTTGTACAGTGAGTTTTTGAAGAGTGATACAGCCCAAAACCACCGTGACACAGGGAGTGAGACACAAGCAGAGCCTTAAGATGCAACAGCCATAGTCACGAACCAAAAAGAAACCCCAAGTGTAGGTTGGAACAGCGTACTTGATCCGGATAGCCTCTTCTATCTCCCAATTGTGGAGAGCTTCACCGAACTATCTCACAAAGCAAGCAATAGCAGAATGAAGCAATTTTTTTTTCTACGTAATGAAGAATACAAAACGAAAAATTGCAAAAACTAAAGAAAAGGGATAGATTCACCGGATGCTTTGAGCCTAAGCTGTGATACCAGATGATGTAGGAACAAGGGACTTGTTCTTACAGTGGTGATGGATGGTGAATCTATACCTGGCCTTATGGCACTCTCTATGGACTCAAGTGGATAAATAATGGAGATAGAGGTGATTGACTCGCTCAATCGATAGGGGAGGGGGGTTTGTTGAATGAATCCACACTCAACACACATGCATACTGACTTGAATCTCACAAGCTAATATACATGCAATCACACAAGACAATGGCTTCTCACAAAGGGCTTGAAATGATAAGAACACAAAATACACTCTTTTGTAAAAGATAACTAAAAGTTTATTTGATTCAATGATGATGGGTGATTTGTACAAAATACGAAATAAGCTTTATATAGAGCTCTTACAAGACTTAACTAGCGTTCTAAAACAATAAAACAAGAAAGAAAATCAGAGCATTGAAAAAACTAGCTGTTGGACCATAACGAGCAAATCGGCCAACTAATGTGTAAAGTGAGGTCTCCTTGTATCTGAACGGTTTGAGGGGATATGTTAGCTTCTTTGGGATGTTTTGGTCATCATAGAGGTTGTCTAAAACTCTGCAGATGAGGCAAGAGAGCCGTTGAAGAGTTAAGGGTCCAAATGTGAATGTGTTGAATCCTCTTGAGTCTAAATAGGGAAAGTGGTTCTTTGAGAAATCCTAACTGATCATGTGCGTTTTGGTGGAACTAATGATAGTATGGAGAGATTCAAATTGATGAAAAATTTGCCTGGTCGCCAAATATATGTTTGAAGTCTCCCAAACTAGGAAGGTTCTATATAAGGCAAGCATGGATACTTTGGTTTAGAAATTGAATAACTTTCAAACCAAAATCGGTATTGGCATGAATCCAATTCTACGAGCTTCTATGTTGGATCAAGGTTCCATACCAAGTCGGTGTGTAGCTTAATTCCTCTTGGTTTTGTCAAAATCCTCTAATAAACTGCTCGCATGTCCAAATCGGGAAAGTTGGGATCACCCGATTTGTAGGCTGAATAACTCCTTCATTTGAAATCTGATTGGGGTGATTCCACATCTACTTTGAGGCATGCTCTAGGTGAGCTGAAAGTGTTTTCCAAGTGGTATCATGCTCTGAATCTTCGTGGTTTAGCTGGAGGGTATCAAACAATGAACATAGGTCTACGACAGCTTCACTAGCCGGGTGATCTGGAATTGCTGGTTTTGTAAATTCGATTCCGGTTTAATCTGAGCTCTTATTGACTTGGTTTCACTTCGTAGTGAGTCTCTTATGAGTCAACTCTCTGGAACAAGTTGATTTGTTGCGTAAATCCTTTGAGTTGTTTCAATATACTCCTTGAAAGGGACATGTGTCCTGGTCTTATTCTAGGTGGCTTGAGTGGCACTTTGAAGGGGTTCCAATTCAGATACTGGTCTGATGGCCTCATAAGAAAAATTATTCTTTAAATAAATAGATTTTTTTTTTGCATGGGATGCCTAGGACTACAGTTTCTGATAGAGATACAAAGTTTCTAATTTATTTGTGGAAAACACATTGGTCTAAGTTGGGGACTAATCTATTATTTTCAACTACATGTCCCCCCCCCCTAACTGATGGACAAACAGAAGTTGTAGATAGGACATTGGGAACTCTATTGCGTCTTTTGATTAAAAAGAACTTGAGAACTTGGAAAGATTGCTTACCACATGTCGAATTTGCATATAATCATGATGTGCATTCTGCTTCTTGATAAGAAGATTTTTCCTTGTTCTTAAACAATTACTCAAACCCCACTCATGTCATTGTAGTGTTTGAGGATCAATCCACATGGGTATGGTTTAGACAATAAGAATGCATAAAACTTCTTAATCTAAGCAAGCAATAAAGTTTTGAGGTTTAACTTAACAACCTAAGTGATCAAACAAACCAAACAAAAGTTATTAACACCTTAATTAAGCAATGAATACACTAATCAAGCAAATTGAAAGCTAATTAACTACTAATCAAGATTATCAAATGACTAAAACGAATCCAAGGATGGGGTTATCAATCTAAGGTGTTCCAAGAATCAATCTTTGATGTCAATCAATAACAATATATGCTAATCCCTAAACTTAGAACTCAAAAGCTAGACTAATCCACTTTTATGGCATTAATCCCTTCATTAATCATCCTAGTCAAGAACAAATTCTCATTTGTGAAAAGGAGGCTAACAAGCATGATGATTCAGTTCTAAAATGCTAATAAACACCCTAGACAATCACTCTCATGAGCTACGTATGTAAATCACTTGTTTAGTTGGTTGAGGAATTTCATCAAACACCTTGTGGGTGGGAAATTCCCTAAGGCCTAGTTTTAGCTTGATCATGGCTAAACTAGCCCTAGACATCAAGATTAACCTTAAAACACCCTAGATCTAACCCATCCTTAGAGAGATAGAGAATGAAAGATTAATAAAGACAAGTACTAAATTGCATAAACTCAAATGAAATGTCTTACAAAATCACTTAGAAACCAAAAGAGAAATGTTTTCTAAGAAAGAACAAAAGATTAAAAGATACTTAGAAAAATTTAGGTCATTTACTACATAGTGATAAGTGGACGAACCGGGTCAACCCGGAGTAAACCGGATTTTGACCCGGTTTTAGGCTGAAATTGGACAGCGTATCGAGCTTGCTAGGTCGACATGCAGCTCAATACGCTGCTAAAAAGTTTCTTCAAGGACCGTGTCGAGCTTGGTAGCTCGACATAAATGCTCGATACACGAGGCTTGATCTCCAGCTAGGGTTTGTATCGAGCTTGCTAGCTCGATATATGATATAAGACTCGGTGGTGAGTCCTATGGCAGGCGGAAGATGGGATCTAGAGGCTGGCTTTCACGCTCTCTCTTCTAGATCGGTGGATGAGGATTGTAGAACAAAGGCTTGAATCCACAAGTCTTTGAGCCGAGATGGTGTCAAACAAGCTGGCTTTCACGCTCTCTTTTGTTGGGCAATTAAAGGGGAAGTGAGGATGGATCGAATGGCACCACTGAGCGATGAGGGATCTCTGATACTGCATGAACCCTTTGACTTAGGTGAATCAACACGCTAAGAACAAGCAAAAGTTTCTAGACAAGGCGGCGACCAAGCTCTAAGAAGAACTGCGTTGTTTTATTAATGAAAAAGGGTTACCAAAGATACAACGCTGCAGGGGAGCTTTATAAGAGCTCGTCATCTAGCCCTAAGGCCGAAAATAAAATACAAAAACGACAACACATGAAAAACAAAAAAGAACAAAACGCAAAAAGGCGAAATACATCCAAAAAGGAAAGTTCACTTAAGCTAAAAAAGAAAATAAAACTAAGTCTATTATGCGTGGCCTTCTTCTGGGGCTCAAACATTGGGCTCTTGGACGTGCTAAGAACCACTGGGACAAGTCATCTTACCTGCACATATTGTATAAATTGAATATACCTGATTTTGGCGCGCAATGACCGGATATGCTTTCTTGGCGGTTGTGTCTGGTCCTGGTCCGTTCCATGCTGGCTTCTTGATGATTCCATCTTCTTGATGTCCTGTGAAGTTGATCTAATAGCAATCTTCAAGTGTCTTCCCGTGGTTAGCTCCCAAAACGTCTTCTTCTCCCATTTGTCCTCTCTCGGCTTCAAGACTTGTATCCGCGGTATCTTAAGGCTCGGATGTGATCTCCGTGAGATTCTTGTTGTCATGGACGTCATTTCCTGCCAAGTAATCAGACTCACCTGGCAGCTCCAAGCGGTATGCATTATCATTGATCTTCTCTAGCACTTTGAATGGACCGTCTCCTCTTGGTGCAAGCTTGGAACTCCTTTGGCGTGGGAACCGCTCGGGTCTCATGTGTAACCAAACCCATTCTCCTGGTTCAAAAGTTAATGCCTTGCGTCCCTTATCAGCCTGTCTCTTGTATCCCTCGGTTTTCTTCAAGATGTTTTCCCTTGCCTTCTCATGTAGTTTCTTAACAAATTCTCCTTTCCTGAGGCCATCTAAGTTAACTTGCTCAACTTGGGGAATTGGCGAGAGATCAAGAGGGGTTAGTGGATTAAACCCATAAACTACCTCAAATGGTGACATCTTAGTAGCAGAATGAGTTGGATGATTATAAGCGAATTCGATGAATGGCAAACAATCTAACTAAGTCTTTAAATTTATACCAAGTGTAACTCTAAGTAAAGCAGAAAGTGTACGATTTACCACTTCAGTTTGTCCATCCGTTTGTGGATGACAAGTTCTAGAGAACAGAAGCTTGGAACCAAGCTTTCTCCACAAGATTCTCCAAAAGTGGCTTAGGAACCTTGTGTCTCGGTCAGAGACAATGGTCCTCGGTACTCCATGTAAGCGTACCACTTCTTCAAAGAACAGATCGGCGGTTTGTGTGGCATCATTGGTTTTGTCACATGATATGAAGTGGGCCATCTTTGAAAACCGATCCACAACAAAAAAGATAGAATCGTTGTGTTTGATCTTAGGCAAACCTAGCACGAAATCCATAGAAATATCCACCCATGGTGATACAAGATCATGGACGTCATCAACCCTGGAGCAGAGTATGATCGTGGCCAGCACTGAAGTTTATCAAATGGAAGCAATGCTAGAAGCTATTGCCGAGGTTGCACTAGTTGCCGAGCTTGGATCTGATCGTGAGGCCAAGGCTTACAAATGAGCTGTCACCATTAGTACTCTTTTTACTTATCCTTGGTTTTCTCCCAATGGGTTTTCCAGGAAAGGTTTTAACGAGGCAAATTGGTTCACAAGTTTCAAACCCATTCAGATCTCCAATGGACCCGATGGAGACCTACGATCACTCTTTAAGTCATTCCGACCAAACCAAGACGAAACAAGCAGCAAATCAAATGTTATTGGATTCTCAACTCATCAGAGGTCCACGGAGAGTTGGAATCAAGACCAAATTCATTTTAATTTAAGAGTTATTGATTTTTCAATTTGGGTGAACCGGAGTTTTACCGATTTGGAAATAGACGCACTAATTGGAAGATTCCGAACGAACCAGAAGGAATATAGCTACAAAACAAGTTGGAAAGGAATCATGACTCAACAAAGAAGCTCGTCAAATTGGTTTCGTACCAAAAATCATTATGGTTTAAAAGTTATTCAACTTTTAAACCGGAAGATCCTCAACAAGCCTTATTTGGAAGCTCTCGAGATTATTCATTTATTAAGCAGATTTTGGCGACCAAGAGAGTTTATTAATCATCTAGAAGTTACACCAGACGTCTTACCATGGTCCAGAATCCAGAGGATTCGGCGAATCCTCTCACACTTCAAGTTTCCTTACTTGCACTCAAGAGCATTCAACACCTTCACACTTGGAGCATTCATTTCCCAACGGCTCTTTCCTTGTCAAAGCTGCAGCGTCTTGAGCCTTGATACAATGTACCTGGACGTCCCAAGACAGCATTCCTTCACGCCCAAGCTGTCAAGACTCAAGCACATCAAGACATTCCATTTTGGCTAAGATCAACATTTAAGTCCAACAGATTTTTGCATTTATGTTTTGCGATTTTTCTTGTCATTTTAAGCTTTAGAACATTATTGTGAGCATTATATAAGCTCAAGCTCGACATTCATTGTAAAATAACCTAGAATGAATAAAGTAAACACATTTCTTGTAAAAGAAACACTCTAGCCGTCGGCTAAACCCTTTCAATCTCTCTTGTGCGATTCAATAGAGTTTGTAAGTTGTGTCTTATCAAAGATTCGTCCATTAAGCTTTGTGGTGGCATCTATTCCCCCTGATTACATCCGCAAATCATCCATTGATCAATACAGAAAGAGTTGAACAACCAGCTGTATTGATCCCATACTCGTTCCATTTCATTCCGCAAGCCATCCATTGATTGAAGCTGAGAGAGTTGAACAACCAGCAGCCTCAATCCCATCCTCCATACACAGATCACGCTTGTGATCTTGTGTCATCTGGTATCAGAGCTGAAAAGCTCCTAATCAGGTGTATCATATCCCTTTTACATCTGTTTATCATTGTTTCTTTTAGATCTATTTGTTTCTGAGTTTTCTGCATTGCTGTTCTTTCAAAAAAAAAAAAAAAATACCTGTTGCATATTTGATTCCTGTCTCACGTTTCATTCATTGTTGCATCTCTTATTCAAAAAAAAAAAAAAAATATATATATATAGAACTGCTGCATTTGTGGTTTCATAAAATCGCCATTATTGAAGTTCTTGGTGTTCTTGATTCATATAAAATCGAAAAAGCCAAAAGAAAGTTGTTAGTTGACCTGTTTCTATATCTTTCATTCCTGCATTTGGTCCTTATTGTGTCCTTGTTCATTTCTGAGGTAGAATTCTATTTGTGGAACAGTTGATTTGCTTTCCTTAATTAGCTCCACACCTAGTTATTGTGGTCAAGCCTTGCCTTGTTTACACTTTAAAATTTATTTAGTAGTCAAACCGTGTGAGAGTTTTTCTTGGAAAGCATTTGTGCATTCATACTAGCATTTGTTCATTTAAAAAAAAAAAAAAAAATCTTACATCTCATATAGTATCATATCAGCATCTATTTCTGTTGCATCATATCATTGTTGTTCTGATTATTGAGGCTGAATTACATTTGTTTTAGTATTAGACGAGATACTCATATCTGATATTATAAACTTTTTCATTCGACCTTTGATAATGTTTTAAACTTGTTTCAGGTACAATAATGGAGTCATCTGAAGAAGAAGAACCATGGACAGAGGAAGACTACTCAAGTTCCGAGTCTGAAGAAGAAGCATATAGAGAAGAAATGGATCCAGAACCACCAGACTACTATAGAAGCTGCTCCAATATACGCTGGTGTGATGAGGATTCAGAGGAGGAATCATATGAAAAATACAACCCTCCCAAGAGAGTAGAGAAGCAAATCAGCTATGGAGTTGTCTCATATGGAGTAACAGCTTCACCAAGACAAGCGACTAAAAGGACAACAACAAGGAGAGTACAATCCACACCAGAACCGAAGTCTACTCATAAGCATAAGAATACTTATTATTCTGAGCCCAAGAAAGTTTTTGCAAAGACTTCACCAAGTCAAACAGAGGTTAAGAAGACCTTTCCAGCAAAAGAAGTTCAGCAGAAAGCAATCACGACACTAGAATGGTGGGAACAGTTCAAAAAAGACTACAACATAGGGGATCAAAAGAATACTCAAGCAAAGATGGACCAGCAAAAGCCAACCTCCCCATACACATTCACGCGAGAACTACAAGAAAAGTGGCAGAAACTTAAGAAGAGTTTAAATTTGAAAGAGGAGAAGACAGAGCTGAAGCAAGATCCGAAAGTTATCTCTGTGAGCAAAGGAGAATCACAAAATATTACTACAGCAACTCAAGGTACGTATTCTAATTTTGTGAATTCTAAAGAGCCTACATGTTATAGATATCATAAGAGAGGACACTTTGCTGCAACTAGTCCCATTAAGAAACTGTTGAAAGAAACTTCACTAAATGAGAAAACAAAAAAATCTAGAAATAGTGATAGTTTATTTCATTCTGAGTTGTTAATTCCTGATTGTGCTACTACTTGTCTATCTAGCAAAATGTTGAAGGATGCCTCACCAGAAATGAAATTAGAATTAATTAATACAAGTGATAGCTTAGTTTATTCTGATCTTTTAATTCCCAATTCTAGACTCATGCACTTGTCTTTGCCAAAGAGTTTTGATCCAGGAATAAGACAAGAAGAAAGGGAAGCAATCAGAGGTGCAAACGTACAAGGAGGACATATTCTACAACTGATTTGTCCAAAGAAGAATGAGGAAAGAGCAGAGACACAACCAGAGGCTTTGTCCTCACTGACAAAGCTAGCTATAACCATCTCTAGAAGAGAGAGCAGCCAAAACCGTGGAGTTATAACCCTCAAAGAGAAACTGATGCTACAAATAGCTAACACCATCACTGTGAGTTTAAATATTTCAAAGCCTATTTCTATAATTTTAAACTCAGATATGATGCACTTGTTCTTGAGAGCTGTTTCAGGTACAGAGCATACCAAGAAAAATCAAACAAGAGAAATTTTGGTGAAGATAAAAGACAGCTTCAAAGAAAAGCCCCCAGACCATACATTGCATCACTTTACCGATTTGGCTAGCAAAAACACTAAGCGTGTTCCTCAAGTAAGTCATTCTTTCACTAATTTTGTGAACTTACTGGAATTAAATGAAAGTGAGAACTATACAGCTACATCTCTATACTTGAAAACGAAAATAGTTAAGGAATCTGATACAACTAGGACAGAAGGTTTAACAAGTTTAAGTTTTTATAAAGAACCCATAATACACTTGTTTCTTGTCCAAATTTCTGAGATTATTTCAGGTATTAAGAAGATAAACCCAAAGGAAGTTCCACCAGAGAAGAGAATGATGTTTAAACAAGCTCAGAGCAAAGAGACATCACCACCCAAAACCGAGGTTATAAAATGGATAAAGGCTACCAAGCAGAGTAGCCACGCCCCAGACCATAGCAAAGAAGTGATTCAATCCTACTCGCTCAAAGAAAAACCCCCAGATGCTCAAAAACAACCCCAACTGAGCACCATCCGGAACTGTCTCCAAGGTAAGTCTCTAAACTCTCATATAATTCATGAGACTAACTTGATTTATCTATGTGCAGATAAGCAAGTTTTGAGGACAAAACTTTTTGAAGAAGGAGAGTATGATACAAGATCATGGACGTCATCAACCCTGGAGCAGAGTATGATCGTGGCCAGCACTGAAGTTTATCAAATGGAAGCAATGCTAGAAGCTATTGNAATGAGCTCTCCTCAAGTACTCCATATCAACCAAAGCACGTGATGTGTTAATGGTGCAGCTGGAAGTGTCAATCCCGAAGTGCAGGAAGATAGGAGTAAGAAGACTTCCTATAGTCTCGGGCTTGGTCTTCGTACCAATGAAAGGCTTCGTCTTCAAGGAAGCCAAGTGATGAGCAAATACTGTGCCGAGGTTAGTGTTCTCTGGCGCGTCAGAATCTTCATAGATCTCAGACCAAAGAGCACGATAGAGCAGCACTAACTCAGACATGCACATATTCCCCGGCTCGTGCTTACACAGAAGTGTAGTAGAGAATAGGCGGATCAAGTAGCGAAGGGTAGGATGACGAATGCCTGTCTGTGTGGAAGTCTTAGAGTCATACCTCCCATTTCCGAAGTGTGACCAGAAATCCTGGTTGTCCGGAAGTTACGTCTGAAGAGAGACTCCGGTGCCATGCTCATTTGCAAACCCATAAATGCCACAAAGATCTGGAAGTGAGAGGCGGTAGCGGATTTCGCGAATGAGAAATGTAAGTGTCCCTTCCAAAGCATTGCAGACTATCTCATTCCTGTAGTAGAGTTATTGATGGCCAGAAGAACTCTTACCGGTCAAAGTGAACTAGAAGAACAAGATCAAATGGAAAACTTATTTCATACTCGTTGTTTGGTGGAAGGAAAGGTGTGCAGTTTGATTATAGATGGAGGAAGTTGTGCTAATGTTAGCATAATGGTTAAAAAGTTGGAAATGCAAGTTACTCCCCATCCGAGTCCTTATAACCTTCATTGGTTGAATGACAAAGGAGAAATGAAAATTTCTGAGCAAGTGCTAGTACCTTTGGCGATTGGGGAATACAAAGATGAGGTCCTTTGTGATGTCTTACCCATGGAAGCAAGTCATATTCTGTAGGGAAGGCCTTGGCAATCAGATTGAAAGGTTATTCATGATGGATTCTCAAACCGACACTCCTTTGAGTATAAGGCTCTCTTACAGGAATTTAGTAATGTCTTTCCAGAGGAAACGCTAGATGGATTGCCTCCCATTCGAGGAACAGAACACGAGATTGACTTCACTCCTGGAGCTTCCTTACCAAACAGACCAGCGTACCGTACCAATCCTGTAGAAACAAAAGAGTTACAAAGGCAAGTGGATGAGCTGATGGCTAAAGGTCATATAAGAGAAATGACACAAGATCCATGGATGAGGATCTCGTATGGAGGATGGGATTGAGCCGCTGGTTGTTCAACTCTATCAGCTACAATCGATGGAGGGGTTATGGAATGAAGTGGAACGAGTGTGGGATCTAAGCAGATGGTTGTTCAACGCTTTCTGATTAGATCAAAGGAAGGATTCACGGTAAAGTAACAAGGATGGATCGAGGGTCGCCACAAAGTTTATGGATTAACTTTGATAAGACAAACTCACAAGCTCTATTGAATCGCACAAGAGAGAATGAGAGGGTTTAGCCGACGGCTAGGGTTTTCTTTTCCAAGAAGTTTGGTTCTTTATTGATCTAGGGTAAATGATACAAGGCTGTGAGAGGGGACTTTATAAGAGTCCAAACAGCTATGCCCTTCTAGGGGACTTGAAGCAAATTACATAAAAACTATACTAAAGAAATAATCGGCTAAACATATGCCTTACTCTAAGAATAAAATGAAATAAAACGACTAAATGATATAAGAAAGACATAAACAAAGTTTTATTAGCCCAAATAATCATATGGAAATGTATTAAAATGTCTTACCTTGGTCTAATACGGTTTAGATGAATTGCTGCTCTTGGTTTGGTTTAATTGAGGCGCTTGATGCTGAATAAGGAAACTCCCTTCCTCTCTTGTATAACCGGCCACTCTTTGATATAACCTATAGTCTTGATGCTTGGACCGTTGCTGATGATTATGACGTCCTCTTGAGGCTTGTAGCTTGGATCTTCAATGTGAATGAGACCGTGATCCTCAAGCTCTGCGGTTGCTATGGCTGCTTCTCTGGATATACTTAGTTGATGGAGCTGGGATGTGTTGTCTTGAAGCTCTTTGTTGGTGAGAAGTGTTTCCACGGCTTCATTGAAGCTCTCGGCCAAGTCTCTAGTTCCAGAACGTGTCCTTGGTGCTTGCTTCATGACAGGAACAATGGCAGTGGGATGGAGGCTAGTATCTGTGTTTGTATCAGAAATTATGATGTTTGGCTGACCTTAAAGTTTGTTTTTGATCGTTGTAAACTTCTTGAGGGGTCATAGGAACCAAGACATTCTTCTTACCCTTATAATCAAAGGAGTGTCGGTTTGAGAATCCATCATGAATAACCTTTCGGTCTGATTGCCAAGGCCTTCCCAACAGGATATGGCTTGCTTCCATAGGTAAAACATCACATAGGATCTCATCTTTGTAATCTCCAATCGCCAAAGGTACCATTACTTGTTCAGAAACTTTCATTTCTCCTTTGTCATTCAGCCAATGAAGCTTATAAGGACTCGGATGGGGAGTGACTTGCATTCCCAGCTTCTTAACCATTGTACTGCTAGCTACATTCGTACAACTCCCTCCATCTATAATCAGGCTGCAGACTTTTCCTTGAACTAAACATCGAGTATGGAACAAGTTTTCCCTCTGATCTTGTTCTTCTGGTTTATTTTGAACAGTAAGAGTTCTCCTAGCCACTAGTAATTCTCCTTGAACCGGTAAAAGCTCATTTTCACTATGCTCCTCTTCTTCATGTTCATCCTCCGACTCGATCTCACCGTCCTCTCTCAGCACCATAACTCTTTTGTTGATGCACTCATTAGCATAGTGTCCTCTGCCTTGACACTTGAAGCATTTTACATCTCTGGGCTTGGTAATAGACTCTTTTGGCTTCCCTTTTGTTTCTAGCAGAGACGAGGGCTATGGCTTTGTAAAACTGAACGGCTTGTTGTCTCTGGAATAGTTTGATCGATATGAACTTCCACTTGCTCCTCCAGTACGGTGGGTTTGCTTTCTCTTTTGCTGCTGCTCGAACAGAATAGCTTTGTGAAGCATCTCCTCTAACTCCAAGTAGTGCTCAGTTTCCAAATGATCTTGGATCTCTCTGTTAAGTCCTCCTAGAAAACGAGCCATGGTAGCTTCTCTATCTTCTGAAATGTCAGCCCTTAACATAAGAGTTTCCATTTCCTTGAAGTACTCTTCCACCGAACGGTTTTCCTGAGCTAGCCTCCTTAGTTTTTGATGAAGTTCCCGATGATAATGATTAGGCACTAATCTCTTCCTCATGAGACTTCTCATTTCTTTCCAAGTGCTAACAGGAAACTCTTGATTTCGCTTTTTTGTAGTAACAAGTTGATCCCACCAACTTAGAGCATAGTCATAGAATTCAGTAGCTGCAACCTTGATTCTGTTTTCTTCAGTGCATTGTTGAGCATCAAAGACTAGCTCCACTTTCTTTTCCCACTCTAAGTAAACGTCTGGATCACAAGTTCCATGAAACGACGGAATTTTGAGTTTGATTCCTGGTATACTCTCCTGCATACGTTCTTTGTTCTGTCTAGACCCTCTGCGGTTGCTCCTTGAAGATCCACTGCTCTTATAGTATTGATCAGTATGATGATCACTATCATGCTTAGATTTTTCTGCCTCATTATCAGTCTCTTTGCCTGAGCGTCTCTTCACGGGAATCCTGTCCTCATACCATTCCCTCATGCTTTCTCTCTCTGTTTCAAACATTTTTCTCATTCTGCTGGCGAGAGCATCAAGGATTAATTTGTTCTCTTGGCTAACTGCAGCTTCTGGATCATCATTGCCGATCATGGTTCCTGAAAACAAAC
>JAHZTW010000001.1:135935704-135963632 GCA_020283515.1 Alliaria petiolata | reverse complement strand
CCGAAAATCATTATGGTTTAAAAGTTATTCAACTTTTAAACCGGAAGATCCTCAACAAGCCTTATTTGGAAGCTCTCGAGATTATTCATTTATTAAGCAGATTTTGGCGACCAAGAGAGTTTATTAATCATCTAGAAGTTACACCAGACGTCTTACCATGGTCCAGAATCCAGAGGATTCGGCGAATCCTCCCACACTTCAAGTTTCCTTACTTGCACTCAAGAGCATTCAACACCTTCACACTTGGAGCATTCATTTCCCAACGGCTCTTTCCTTGTCAAAGCTGCAGCGTCTTGAGCCTTGATACAATGTACCTGGACGTCCCAAGACAGCATTCCTTCACGCCCAAGCTGTCAAGACTCAAGCACATCAAGACATTCCATTTTGGCTAAGATCATCATTTAAGTCCAACAGATTTTTGCATTTATGTTTTGCGATTTTTCTTGTCATTTTAAGCTTTAGAACATTATTGTGAGCATTATATAAGCTCAAGCTCGATATTCATTGTAAAATAACCTAGAATGAATAAAGTAAACACATTTCTTGTAAAAGAAACCCTCTAGCCGTCGGCTAAACCCTTTCAATCTCTCTTGTGCGATTCAATAGAGTTTGTAAGTTGTGTCTTATAAAAGCTTCGTCCATTAAGCTTTGTGGTGGCCTCTATTCCCCCTGATTACATCCGCAAATCATCCATTGATCAATACAGAAAGAGTTGAACAACCAGCTGTATTGATCCCATACTCGTTCCATTTCATTCCGCAAGCCATCCATTGATTGAAGCTGAGAGAGTTGAACAACCAGCAGCCTCAATCCCATCCTCCATACAGAGATCACGCTTGTGATCTTGTGTCACATGGTGCGTTAGGAATAGGCAAAGGTAAGTAATGGCTATGAGGATGTAGCCTGGATTTGGCTTTATGACAAGTAACACATATGGAACAGTGTCTCTCCACGTCTTTCTTTAGATGCGGCCAATAGAAATGATCAAACACCACTGCTAATGTCTTGTCTACGACGAAGTGACCCATAAGACCTCCACTGTGTGCCTCCTTGAGTATTAAGTCCCTCATTGAACTCGGAGGTATACACAGGCGCTTGTCTTTGAAAAGAACCCCATCATGTAGGTAGAACGAACAGAAAGCTCGTTTACCGCATGACTGATAAGCTTCTCCCAATTCTGGATCATCTTTATACAACTCATTTAGAAGCACAAAACCCAGCACCTTTGCTTCCATGGTAGAGATTAGGGCATGTCTCCTTGAAAGCGCATCAGCTACTACATTTTCCTTTCCCTTCTTGTACTTGATTACATAGGGGAAGGTCTCCACGAACTCTAACCACTTACCATGTCTCCTCTTGAGTGAAGTATGGCCTCTCAGATGCTTAAGTATCTCGTGATCAGTATGAATGATGAACTCCTTGGCCAGCGAGTAATGCTGCCACGTCTCTAAGGCTCGGACCAATGCGTAGGTAGGGTAGTTTAGTGTAGCTCCACTGAGAATTTCACTAAAGAACGCTACTAGCTTCTTCCTCTGATGTAGCACGGCTCCAATCCCTAGACCAGATGCATCAAACTCCACCTCGAACATCTCCTCGAAGTCCGGTAAATCTAGCACCGGGACTTGCATGAGCCTCTCTTTCAGTGCATTAAAGGCTGTCTCTTGAGCTGATCCACATGAGAAAGGTGTGTTCTTCTTGATCACAGCCGTGAGTGGTGCAGTAACCGTACTGAAATCTTTCACGAACCGTCTATAGAAACTCGCCAGGCCGTGAAAGCTTCTTACATGGCCGATGGTAGTCGGTGTTGTTCATTCTCTGATTGCTTTAATCTTCTCCTCGTCTACTTGTAGGCCCTGTTCGCTTACTACAAAGCCTAAGAACACAAGTTGATTAGTACAGAAGGTGCACTTCTTAAGGTTAGCGTAAAGGCCTTCCTTGCGAAGTGATCAGATAGGTTCTTGCTATAAATAAGTATGTCGTCAAAGTAAACAACTACAAATTTACTGATATAAGCACGTAGAACCTGATTCATGAGACGCATGAATGTACTTGGGGCATTGGTCAGGCCGAAAGGCATGACAAGCAACTCGTACAAGCCTTGCTTGATCTTGAATGCGGTTTTCCACTCGTCTGCCTCACGCATTATGACCTGATGGTATCCACTCTTTAGATCGACCTTTGAGAAAATGGTAGAACCACTTAGCTCGTCCTACATGTCGTCTAGTCAGGGTATGGGATGTCGGTACTTGATCGTGATGTTGTTTTTAGCTCGGCAATCCACGCACATCCTCCATGTACCATCTTTCTTTGGAACTAGAAGCACAGGTACGACACAAGGGCTGAGGTTCTCTCGGATGTAGCCCTTATCCATCAAATCCCTCACTTGCTTCTCTAGCTCCTTAGTCTCTTCCGGGTTCATCCTATCTGGTGCTCTATGCCTCAAATTGGTGGCTATCCAGATGGTATCTCCTCGGGAAACACATCCTTGAACTTGTTTAGAACGGCTAAGACCTCGACAGGAAGCTCTAATTCAACCGTTCCTGAACTTAACCATTCTTTAAAAAGCATTAGTAGCACGGTGCCCTTGGTATAAAGGGTCTTATGAATCATTTTTGTAGATAAGTAAAGGTTAGATTTACTCACCTCAGTTTCCTTGCTCATTCGGATTTGTAACTCATGTACCTCGGATGGAGTGAGAGGTGCAAGGTTGTACTTACGGTCCTGGTTAATGAATGAGTAATGGTTGGTACGGCCATGGTGGTGGGAAGCTCGGTCAAACTGTCAAGGTCTACCCAGCAGTATGTGTCCGGCTTGCATAGGTACCACATCACAAGTGACTTGGTCTTGGTACTTGCCCACGTTGAATGGCACATAAACTTGCTCCACGATCTTTAACTCTGTTTGATCGTTTAACCATCTTAGTTTGTATGGTCTCGGATGCATAGTTTTCTCAAGTCCTGGCTTATCCACATATACTTGCTAGCCATGTTAGTACAAGAACCACTATCTATAATCAGATTACATACCTTGCCTTGGATGGTACACCTTGTAAGAAAGATGGTTTCTCTTTGTACTTTCTCCTCGGGGTTGATGAGAACGCTTAGCATCCTTCTGATCACTAGTGTCAGGGTACCGAATATCATCACCGTGATCACTAGCATCGTCATCTCACTCATCTTGGGACTCATAGTCTCCACTCGGTGTGAGGATCATCACTCGCTGGTTTGGACATTCTCTTGCCATGTGCCCTCTGCCTTGACACTTGAAACAGGTTATATCGCGAGATCTTTGATTAGTACTAGGGAACTTACCTTGCACCGGTCGGTTGAACTTAGGAGGCTCGGTGTTTTTCCCTTTGAATCGTGAATCAATCTCCACGGCCTTGCCTTTGTCTAGTGGTCTAGAACTACTTGAGGCCCACAGTTGAGATGGTTTGTTGCGGCTGCTGAGAGATGTCTTGTGTTTGATCTGCTTCTCCACTTGTACAGAAAGATGCAATAGCTAATGCATTCCACTATACTGGAGTCATTCCACCTTTCTTGCAAGTCGTCGATGAACTGAGCCATCAAAGCTTCTTCGAATTCTTCTAGCTCCAGTGAGTTCATCAGCTTCTCGAACTCCTCAAAGTACTCATCTACGCTCCTGGTTCCCTGAGATAATTTGCGAAAACGTTTCTGTAAATCTCTATGATAGTGTTCAGGGACATACCTTTGTCGTAGGAGGAATTTCATGTCACTCCATGTGGCTACTGGTCCAAAATGTTGCCTTCTCCTCTCGGCTACGTTTCTGTCCCACCACACAAGTGCATTTTCAGTGAGGTTAGCCACGGCTACGGCCACTCTCTTGCGCTACACGTACCCATAGCATTCAAAGATATGCTCTAGGCGTCTCTCCCAATCCAGATAGACTTTTGGATTTGATTTCCCTGCAAAAGTAGGAGCTGTTAGCTTAAGCTCATGATTCTGCTCACGGAAATCTACTTCCCTTCAGGATTTCTCCTTAGAGGATCTTCTCTCCTCTGGTGGCGGTGAATGAGAGGGTCCTGGACGTCATTTTCTAAGTCCGTCATGTCTTCCTCCGGACCATTCTGATGCACAGGGTCTCCTCTGACCGAGGCTCTCCTCGGTGGAACCTCCATCTGGTAAATCCTAGCGCCGAACTCTTGGCGCATGGTGCCCATTTGCTGGCCCATGTTCCTGATCTCCTCTCTCAAGGCTGCCATCATTTGTACCATGACATCTTGGGGAACTTGCTCTCCGTCGGTCATGGTGCTGGTAGTGCTCGTAAACCTTGCAAGACTCAACAAATAATCAACGTAAGACGGCAAAAGAGGAAGAAGGAAGATCCACTTAAAACAAAACGGTTCAACAGTTTGCTTAAACAATCCGATATAATCACCAAACGTTTAAACAATGCTAGCTAATCAACCGCAGAACACTTTTATGACTTTTATGGTTTATAAAATGGAACTAATGAAACAGAAACACAAGACTCTAACAACTTAAACAAACGGTAACTTTGTTATGGGTTTTAGGTTTAGCGAAATCAAAGAAACAAAACAACTAGCAAGCAAAACAGATTCAATTCTTTTGGGGTTTTCTTTTTGGATTAAACAGAAACTGAACAACCTAATGAAACAAGCAATCACAATTTTTATGGGTTTTCTTTTGGTGAAACAAAATAGAACACAAAACATAAACAGAAACAAAAAAGTAATGGATCGAAAAGGATAGGGGTAGAAAACCAAAGGCAGAACCTTTGGCTCTGATATCAAAATGATATAAGACTCGGTGGTGAGTCCTATGGCAGGCGGAAGATGGGATCTAGAGGCTGGCTTTCACGCTCTCTCTTCTAGATCGGTGGATGAGGATGGTAGAACAAAGGCTTGAATCCACAAGTTTTTGAGCCGAGATGGTGTCAAACAACCTGGCTTTCACGCTCTCTCTTGTTGGACGATTAAAGGGGCAGTGAGGATGGATCGAACGACACCACAGAGGGATGAGGGAGCTCTTATACTGCATGAACACTTAGACTTAGATGAATCCACACGCTAAGAACAAGCAAAAGTTTCTAGACAAGGCGGCGGCCAAGCTCTAAGAAGAACTGCGTTGTTTTATTAATGAAAAAGGGTAACTAAAGATACAACGCTGCAGGGGAGCTTTATAAGAGCTCGTCAGCTAGCCCTAAGGCCGAAAATAAAAGTCAAAAATGACAACAGATGAAAAACAAAAAGAAACAAAACGCAAAAAGGCGAAATACATCCAAAAAGGAAAGTTCACTTAAGCTAAAAAAGAAAATAAAACTATGTCTATTATGCGTGGCCTTCTTCTGGGGCTCGAACCTTGGGCTCTTGGATGTGCTAAGAACCATTTGGACAAGTCATCTTACTTGCACATATTTTATAAATTGAATATACCTGATTTTGGCGCGTAATGACCGTATATGCTTTCTTGGCGGTTGTGTCTGGTCCTGGTCCGTTCCATGCTGGTTTCTTAGTGATTCCATCTTCTTGAGGTTCAGTGAAGTAGAGCTGATAGAAGTCTTCGAGTGTCTTCCCGTGGTTAGCTCCCAAAACATCTTCTTGCTCCATTTGTCCTCTCTCGGCTTCAAGTCTTGTTTCCGCAGTAACTTGAGGCTCAGACGTGATCTCCACGTGATTCTTGGTTTTTTGGACTCCATTTCCTGCCAAGTAAATAGACGTACCTTGGGTTGTAAGAAGCTTGTTGTCTTTGAGGCTCAACCTTTCAAAATCTTCCAATATGTTTATCTTGTGTGCGATGGAGCTATCTTTGGTGTTCAGGTGGGTCTCCACAGCTGCATCGAATCCTTCTCGAAGTCTCCTGGTCTTAGACCGTGTCATTGGTGTAGACTTGACCACCGGTACATGCTCGTTGCTCTCGGCCGGGTCAATGTCCTCATCAATATAAATGCCCGATATGCTCGCGACTTTTCTTCGGGTGGGCCTTGTATCGAGCTTAGTAGCTCAATACAAACGTATGATACGATCCTCTCGTCCTTCCTGCCAGGCCGTATCAACCTTGGTAGCTCGACACCAAGGTCGATGCACTTTTAAAACTCGTCTGCTTCTTGGTTGGCCACCTTCTCTTCTTCCTCCAAATCATCCAGCTCTCCATTGAGGTCCTCCAAGCCTCCAAGACACCTAATAAAGACTCAATATGTACAAATATGAAACAACCTAAGCTAAAACTCACTAAACTCTAATATGGATGCAAATGGTACTACAAGTGGACAAATGATTGCAAAAGTGTATGCAAATCTATCTAAAATGAATGCTAAAATATGTTAAATTATGAGTATATCAACTTCCCCAAACTTGCCTTTTGCTTGCCCTCAAGCATACAAACATGACAAATCTAAATGAGAGGTTTAAAGGTGGGAGCTCAATATTTAAAAGTGCCAACAAACATAATCAACTCAATGTCCTGGTTTTTAATTCTAAGATGCATTTGAATTCATCCTACTCCAAAAGAGTTAGTCATGCCCATCTCAACAATCAAATGCACTAAGACTCCAATCTAGATATGTCTCCCTATCAAGCCAACTCTTTAACATTCATTAAGTTGCAAACATGAATCATAACAATGCAATGCAAGTGAATTTATTTGGCTAAGGGACTAGGCTTTGAGATAAAAATGATCTCAATTCATGTGGCTTCCATTTCAAATGTGGGTTTCACTCATAGAGGATTAAACTTTATGCATAATTCTAAAGGTAAAAGACAAGTGATACATACAAGACTAGACTCTCATCTATCCATAATACTATCAATGGTCCTAAACCCCTCTCATTCATTTTTTTAAAATCTTACTCAACCCTCTCAAGCTACCATTTTCTCCCAAGGCTCTTTGTGCCTTGCAAAACCCATGAATCTCATAAACCACTTCTTCTTTTTATAGTACTTAAGGGGAAACTTCTTCAACTTTTAACTCATAGCGAATGGTGTGATCTTTTAACAACTAAGCTCTTCTTTTTATTTCTAGCTAGCCTTTTTTCTTCTTTGGCATTTTGCCCTTTTTCGATTTTTTTTTTCTTTTCCTTTCCTTTTCCTTAAGGCTACCTAACACATTTTTAGACTTAGAGCTATACTTTTCTTTTAAACACAAGATCTACCATTTCGAACTATGCTTCCCTTACTTTCCATCAACCCTTTTTTCATTCCCTTCTCTCTACTCCCTTTCCACAACTCATCATGCTAAAATGCAAGCATGCAATTCATTCCAAAACACCAAGCAATACCGTGACCCATACCCCAAATCCTAAGCCTAAAACTAGCCTTGAAATGTGAGAGCTAGAATCTACATGAAAGCCTAAACTTGTCGTCTCAAACCAAACACTTTATGCTAAGTTTAATCAAAATAAGGCGTCACAAGCAATTTCACTAGAACATTGGGCTTCAAAGGAGGTTGGGTAACGTGGGTGTACTACTTGAGCTAGCGAGAGGGTGGCAAAGTGAGTAAGAAAGCTCAAAATGTCTAATATCCATGAATTCACTTTCAATGCAAGGCATGATATTTAGATATCAAATTTCGGTTAAAGTGAGTAGAGTTGGATATCAAATTCAAGACCTTATTTCGACCAAAATCTAGTGACAAGTGAAGTGGTCCAAGCATGGTTCTTCCTTACTTTCAAGATTTGTTCAAATGCATCAAAGAACTACTAACTAGGGCATTGAATTGATTACATGAGTTGCCACTCTACAAAGATTAGTTCATCATTGCTCCCAATGCATATGAATGCAAACCCTATATGAAATGCAACTAGACTCAATCCTAATATGCAAATGCAACATCTAAATGACTTTCTTATTTACAAAATTTTCAATTTTTTTGGTTTTTTCTATGCCTTAAATGTATGCATGAGACTCAAAATGCATAAAGAAAAATTAGATTCACAAAACACATTGTCAATTCTCTCAACATCTCCCCCAAACTTAAATTACACAGTCCCTTGTTTAATAAAAGTCTAGAGGAGATCTCAATCAACATGACATAAAAACAAAATGAAAAATCTAAGAGAAATATATACAAGGGAGGTAGAGGTACCTCAAAACTGTGAAGAGGAGGAGAATCCTAAAGATAGTCATTGGTTACTCAAGGAGAAAGACCAGCTCGACTTTCTTTTCCTTGTTCGTGCTTCGTGGGAGGAAGAGCGAGGTGGGTCTACTTGGACCGCTTCCCTTGGATGCACATGGAACGAATGGCGCCTATCAAGGTCCATTTCGCTCTCTGCCCTCAGCTGCTTTCCCGGTCTCCTTCTTTGCATAGAAGGTGTGAGCAAGAGTCTTGTGTGCATACCTCAACACCAGATGCCTAATCATAGTCTCCGTGCTTCTTCCCGGTTTGAACTTCCCAACCGCAATTGTCTCCCACAAGCCCTTCAACTCACACTCATCAACGGTGATCATCTTTGTTCTCCTTTCACCTTCTCGGAAACCAAAGATCTCGTTCAGTTGGCGGAAGGACATTGTGTAGATGGTCATATGGATCTTGAACTTGATGTAGCCATGACCATCTCGCGGCGATGAATCCTCTCCGTCATAGTAGAAGTTCGCGGTGAGGGAAGAGAGGAACTCACATGTCGCGAGCTTGTAAGCGAGATGGGCCATGGTGATGAACTTGGCCAAACCCATATTGGAGAATAGGGTTTGGAAGTCCTCAAAGATTCCCAAGGCTCGAAGTGTTTGCTTATGCGGGTACTTCGTCGCTTTGAATCGCATGCCCATGAATGCCTTGAGAAGTTCTGCTTGTGTGAGCTTCTTCTTTGGGGCTTCCTTTGTAGCCTTAGATGACCCCTTATAAACTTTCTTGGACCCTCTCTTGCAGACCTCAGCACCAACTGTTCCTCCTCGCTTCCAACCTCTTGATCCTCAACTACTTTCTTCTTCCCTTGGCTCTTCGAAGCCCTTGGTTGAGAGCTTGCTCCTTGGGTGGTTGGTTCCCCTCTAGTTCTTCTCATTGTACCTACATGAGAAACAAAGCTTGTAGAGGGAGTAAGCAACTCATTTCGATTAACCAACAATGGCTTTTACACAAGCATCAAACAAGACCAAGTTCCACAAAATTTACAAAATTTTCAAATTGTCCAAATTTTAGTGCTATCAATTGGCAATCCATATGCATGATTAATGCAAACTAATGCAAGTGAAAGCCCCAAAATCTAACAAGGTTCAAGAGATTAATTTGGATTTTCGCACAATGAACCCTAAGTGTCAAATTTTCAAAAATTAACCATGGAACTTAACCTTGCACTCGAAATCTACTCCCTAACCAAAATCAAGCAATGCCTAAGCCATAAACAATCAATTCGAACATCCTAATGCAAAAACCCAAAATTTTCCACCATTAGAGTAAAAGATGAAAAACTTGGTTTTGGATTGTTTACCTCGTGAACAAGTAAGAGGATGAACGAGATTTGACTTATGATCAATAAGAGCATAAGAAACTAGCAAGAGGCACTTGAAATCACGGAAATTGCTTGAAAATTGAGAGAGGAAGAGCAAAAAATTGCAAGTGTGTGTGAAGGGGGCTATTTTCGTGTTTGGGGAAGGAGAAGAGGGAAAATCGGTTTAATTTGAATGAATTAAACCGGTCAAACCCCGTTGACTTACCTGGAAAAGGAACGTATCAAGCTATGTAGGTCGATACATAGCTCGATACGCTTGCAGACGCGGGTTTTAATAGCTTGATACAGATGCCCGATACGGATTTTGAAGATCCCTGGCCGAGTTTGTATCGAGCTTAGTAGCTCGATACAAACGCCCGATATGGCTCCTCCGAATTCCATGTGAGAGCTGTAAAGCCCGATACACAGCTCGACACGATGCCAGAAAACTTCTTGCAAGCTTTTTGCTCTTTGCTTAACTTCCTTGATCCAAACCTATCATCCACAAACATTAAAAGACGCATTATTGAATTAAAAAGTGCCAATATTTACAAAGATAAACATGGGAATGCCTCCCAAGTTCGCTTGTTTAAAGTCACTAAGCTTGACTTTTCAAACCCTTAGGCATGGGGGTGAACAAGGAGTGGAATTGGCTTCCCTTCTCCTTTCTTAACGAACATGGTGATTGTTCCAGCTTGCAGCACCTATCTTTTCTTTTTAGACCTCTTTGGCAGCTCAGCTATAGGCTCCTCAAACATTGCTAGAAGGCTCTCACCATCAATGCTTGGCCCATCATACTCATTGTGATCAAGGGCTTCAGTCTCATTCATCACTACACTAATGAGACCCATCAGCTGCTTCTTAGGTGGTCTTTCTTCACCTTCCTTAGTGTCACATGTGATTGTCCCGCAAAGGCTCAAAGCAGAAGGTTTCATAGGATAGAAAACCTTAGCATTCACATTCTTGAGGATCGCCCTTTTGTTGATGAAGTCAAGGCTTGCACCAGCTGTGTTCAGGAAGGGTGTGCCTAGAAGAAGAGGTAGCCTTGCAGCTTGAACCATATCCATCACAATGAAATCAGTTGGGACTAGACATTCACCAACTCTCAATGGATAATCTTCTACAAGGCCTAGTGGTTGCCTTTAGGAAGCATCAACAAAGGTGATGTGTGATGAATACTTCTTCATAGTGGTGATCCCAAGGTTCTTGAACATCTCAAGGGACATCACATTGACACTTGAGCCGGAATCACACAAAGCTTCATCAATCTTCAAGTCCCCCAAGAGAACAAGAAATCAAAAAATTTCCCGGATTACCAAGCTTTGGAATAACCTTGGACTCATTCCTTGCTGTGCGTGATGAATCTAGACCTTTTATTAGCGCTTCAACCTACTCTATGTTGGCAAGCAAATCTTTTGATGAAATTTATTTAACCTTTGACTTGAGTCAAACTCTCCACATTGGGCAACGGCGCACCAACTTTCTCCATACTTCCTCTAAAGCTTGAGAGTACCTTCTTTTGTGCCTTAGTCAACACCGGCTCAGGAAAGGGGAGTGGTGGCTTGTAGAAAAGGAGACCATGAGCCTCAACTTCAGTCTTCTTAGCCACTTCTCTTTCCTTCACAACAATACTTGCTTGTGTAGAGATCACATCCTCATCAAGCTCTTCTTTACCCATTGTTTTAGCAACAACCAAATGGTCATTTTCAATGACCGCCTCCCCAACTTGAACTTCAATGTCCTCATTGACTACAGTTTCATCATTTGGACACTCAAATAGTTGCTTAAACTCAGCTACTACACGCTCATACTCTTCCTCGTCAATAGAGTAGACAGCATTGCAATATTCCTTGGGGTTGGGTTCGGGTTTACCGGGCAAAGAGGCTTGAGCTCGTGTAGATGAGGAAGCAATGCCTTTGTTGTTCTCCATTTGCTTAACCTTGGAGCTCAAAGTGTCAAACTTGGAGTTTAGGTCATTGTAAAAACAATCCACCTTCTTGTGGATTTCGGCCATCTTCTTACTCACATCCATAGCACTACTTGCTTGACCTTGGAGGATTTATTGTAGAACATTACTCACATCCAAATCTTGTGTAAAGTCGGGTGGAGGACCTTGCTTGGATTGAAAATTCCCTTGGTGTCCTTGATTGTTCCCTTGGTAGTTGCTCTTGGGAACATAACCTTGTTGTTGCTTGAAAGGGACAAAGGGTTTTTGTTGACCGCCTTGGCCTTGTTGAGGGTAGACTTGATCTTGAGGGTTCTCAACATTGTTTGAGAGCATATCAAATTTTGGCGCCGTTGCCGGGGAAGGAGATTAGTTACCTACAGATTTCTAGTGTTAGAATTTTTTCCAGGTTTTAATTTTTGTTTTTGGTTACTAATTTTAGTTTCTTATTCTTGTTTTCAGGTGCATGCTTAATCGCATTACCAGAAGCAACAAGGACAAGGAACTAATCGCATTCAACCAGGAGCTCGTTCGTCTCGAACGTAGGAACCGCAAGACCACACGAGTGTCGATCGACACCAATAGCATCGATCGACACCCTCCGCAGACAGAGATGGCTGATCTTATGGTTCTAATCCGAGACGCTGAAGGCAACTTGGTTGATGCAGAGGGGAACAGAAGGAACGCGCAAGGACAAAGACTCGATAAGAACGGAGTTACTGTCATCGAACCAGTAGGTGTCGATCGACACAACCTTGGTGTCGATCGACACCGAGCACACGCAGACGTTGGACGCGGAAGAACTCTAGGTGAATACAACCGACCAGACCAGTTCTATGCTAATAGAGCTGTGATCCGTCCTCCTGCATTTCAGAGGAATGACTTCGAGCTGAAGCCTGCTTACTTCACGCTGGTGGCTCAGCATCCTTTCCATGGTGTTCCTAATGAGCATCCCATGGACCACGTTGAGAGATTCGAGGACTTGGCATCAAGCATTAAGGCTAATGGAGTGTCCTATGATTATCTTTTCTGCAAGCTTTTCCCTTACTCGCTTGCTGGAGATGCATCATACTGGCTGAAACAGTTGGATCCAGGATCCTTAACCACTTGGGAAGAAACAAAGAATGCATTCTTATGCAACTTTTTTGATGATGCAAGGTCCGAGGAGCTGAGGACAAAGATCACCACATTCTCCCAAGGACCCACTGAAGCATTCAAGGCTTCTTGGGTGAGATTCAAAGCTTACCAAAGGGACTGCACACATCATGGTTTCAGCGAACCGCAGCTTATCGAAATCTTCTACCGAGGGATCGATTGGAGGTACCAGATGGCTTTAGACGCTGCGAGCAATGGCAACTTCACCACCAGATATCCAGAAGATGCGATGGTGCTTATAGAGAATTTGGCTTCTTGCAATAGCACCAAGAATGCAGACTTTGAGAGGAAACAACATGCTGGTGCAAATGGAGGAAGCCAAATAGTTGAGGTTAACATGAAGCTGGACATCTTGATGGGAAAGAAGCAAGTTCACTTTGCTAATGAAGTTGATACTTTTGAACGTGAGGAAGAAGAAGTTAACTACATCAATGCAGCTTGTTTTCAAGGTCAAAGATTTGGAAATCAGCAAGGCTATGGTTCTTCTTACCAGAAGCCTTTTCAGAGCAACAGCTTCAATATAACTTATGGTTCTTCTTCTTACCAAAATCCTCCTGCACAAGACAATGAGGTGAAGTCCATGATTCAACAGGTCTTGGAGGGTCAACAGAAGATGAATGTGGACTTCAATGGGAAGATCGATGCTCTATACACTGATCTGAATGGGAAATTCGAGTCCTTGAGTGCTCATGTCAAGAAATTGGATGTTCAGGTAGCTCAAACTGTTGGAGCTTTGAAGAGACAAGAGGGTGTCTTCCTGGAAAGACAGACGTGAATCCAAGGCATCATGTTAATGCTATCACGATCCAGAGTGGAGGGAACCTTCAACCAGTGCTGAAAAGGGGTCTAAATGCTGAAGAAATCGTGGAGTTCCAGGCTGAAGAGGAAGAAACTCGAGTTGCAGAAGTGGTGTCGATCGACACTCAGCAGTGGTGTCGATCGACACTCAGCAGTGGTGTCGATCGACACCAGTGAAAAATCCCGATTCTTCGAGCTCTGACGGACCGAAATCGAGCTCCATCGACGCAGCACCCTCAACACAAACGTCTAGTGTCGATCGATACCAGCTGGGTGTCGATCGACACCACTCCCAGACATCACGTGAAGCGTCCACGACTGCACAGGAAAGAGTGTACAAGCCTAAAGTTCCATATCCTCCTCTACCCAAACACCTAAGGCCACCCATTAGTGCAGAAAAACTAGCTGAGTTCAACAAGAGGGTGAGAAGGATTCCTACTGAACTTTCATTCGATGAGGCTTATGAGAGATATCCCTTGTGTGCTTTCTTCCAGAATAATAGAGAAAGCTTTGAAGAGATGGAAGAACTCTTTTACAAAGCAAGGGAAACACCACCACCAATGAAGCATGTGCTTAAAGTTGAAGATCCTGTGATGTTTGTTGTTCCATGCTCCATTGGAGGAGTTGAGTTTGAA
This sequence comes from Alliaria petiolata, assembly GCA_020283515.1. Classification (NCBI taxonomy): domain Eukaryota; kingdom Viridiplantae; phylum Streptophyta; class Magnoliopsida; order Brassicales; family Brassicaceae; genus Alliaria; species Alliaria petiolata. The sequence goes on along the minus strand of JAHZTW010000001.1, from coordinate 135,949,697 downwards.
CAATCTCTCTGCGTTTCTGGTGCTAGGTGAATCTCATGTCAATGGACATTGCAGAAAGATTAGACATTGCTGATATTCAACCTCCAAACATGACTCTCATGTTCGCCAACTCTGACACCACAACCCCATATGGTACAATTCCAGACTTGCTTGTCAAAGTGGGGGATTGTCTAGTACCTACTGATTTTCAAGTGGTGGAAGTGGGAAAGAATTCTGTCATGCCATTCATCCTTGGAAAACCATTCATGGCCACAGTGGGAGCAGTCGTAGGCATGCCAAATAAGAGAATATCCTTCTCTAATGTTGACAAAGGAGTCTTCTACAAAGCTATCCCTACTACTGGCACTACAAGAAAACAACGATTTTCCGACTGCACAAGTAGTCGCATCGTAGTCGCTAAATCATAAGTTACGACTACTTAGCGATTTATATTTGTAGTCGTAAATTCTTAGTCGCTAAAATATGTAGTCATAAATAGTCACCTATTAACGACTATTTGACGACTATGATCATTGTCGTAGAATTAGTTATAATGTAGTCGTTATTTTTACAACTACTTTACACGAGTCACAATTTAGTCGCAAAATTTAAGGACTAAATTGTGACTATTTGACGACCAAATTGCGACTATATGAGTCACTAACACGTAATTAACAATTAATTAGCGACTTGTTAAATAGTAAATAGTTAATTGGTATTTTGTTTGTAATAATGAATTTTGAATTTAAGAAAAAGGCTTATAACACATAAATTACTAATAAGGTACTTAAAAAAATATAATTCTCAATCCAAGTCTCAACAAGTGTCAATCCTCAACATAAACTAAAAGTCTCAAGTCTTAAACTATCATTTCAAGTGCCACAAGCAACAATCTCAAAATCCAGCGGGTTTTGAATTTATTTGAAGCCTGCTCGGCTGCTCGTGAACCTTGACCTTGGTCTTATCGAGTTTCTCCATCAGAGCATATGGCTTCAGTATCTATTATAAGCCAGCCACAAGTAAATTCTTAAGACTTGGACATTCTTAAAACTCCACGCAAAGCAAGCACATGAAACTTTAGAGAGTGCATAAATGGTTCTGATCCAAGAATACCTTGCAAGATCAGCAGCTGGACTTCTTCCTCTTTCGGTGCTTCCAGAATCTGATTCACATGAAAAAACAAGTTAAACCTACGGTGAAACTCAGTGTACCAGCAAATAAAAAGTTAGCTTGAATCGCTTTTACAAAACTCAGTGTACCAGCAGATAAGTGTTGAAGAGTTGTTAGTGTCTGGCTTTATACCTTTATACCTGAGAAACATTATTGTGCAGAACTTACATTTCACAAACGACAGAGGGAGTTGAGTTAAGAAATTACCGTCGAACTTCTTCACGTTAAGGGCATCAAAGGATGGTTCTAGTGTTGATATAGGAGATACCTGCAAGTTTAAAACTCATTAGTAAGTAGTGTCATCTACTATATCCATCTGTCTGTTTCTTTTGATTAGTTGCATTTTCTACAGAACCAGCATCATCCTCGTTATCTAAGCTCATGACGAAATATCAGAAAAGAACATAAGTTATAAATTTACTTACAGTACCTTCTTTAGAAATTAGAGCTAAAGAAAATTAGAAATTTAAAGCATTGCATAGCCAACACGTGTAGTTCTTAAGATGACCTCTTTTTGATCATTTCCACAAATTCACAAAGCTATATGTTCTGTTAAAAGATTTACACTGGCAGATTTAACCAAGTTCAAAAGATAAGATAGTTTATGCGTGTAAGATATCGATCTAACCTCTGCTGTCATCTTGGCCAGCTCGAGTAATTCCACCCAAGACCTTGTATGCTTCTGAATGAACTGAGTCTACCCTCATTGAGTAAATCTTAACTCCAGCTTCAAGAGTGCAACTTGCCTGCCTTGGACGAACACAAATATTTCTTAAACATGATGATTCAGAACTCTTAGATTTCCTTTTCGTTTTTTGTTTTAGTGGGTATTCTTAAAACTCCTTGCCAGTGTTTTAAAGAAACCAAAGAAGAATGAAATGGGAAGCTTTACCTTTTGAAAATTTGTTTCTGCATTGTTCTCATCTTCAACTTTAATTATCTCACAAAGATGGTCGATCAGATTCAACTCCCACGTGTTCTTTTGATTAATTTTCTTGTAAAACAAAACCCATAGAACATAATGAAAAACCCTCCACCAATACTACTTATATGGATTCAAGTTTAAACAAAGATTATTATACTGATTACTGACTGGAAGACTACTTACATTACTCTAAAAGCATAAATTTCATCAGAAGCATATTACCCAAGACCAAATTATAAGAGAAGAAACATTTGGCCACGAAATTTCCTCTTCATGTGATTATTGAAAGAGACAGAATTCAATTTACTTACGTTTTCACTGGCTAATTTGATGCAGTTCTGAAACAACTCGAGAATCTGCTGTTTGTCAAAGCAGGGATCGGATTCCTTCTCAGGCTGATGCCCACGAGCGAATACCACAGACTTCCGACGGCTAGCAGCGACTCTGGCAGCACAAGCTTGTTCCCGTTCCAGCCTGTCATCGTTAGATCCCAAGAAGAAGGGACTCGTAGGAGCTTGGATTCGAGTCGTCGTCGAAATTGCCCGTTGCTTAGGGTTTGAAGTTAAGGATTCGTCCATGGCAGAAGAAGCTCATAGACGAGAAAAAGTATGATGGACGAGAGAGATCAACTGCAATACAGTAAACAAAAACCTCAATTCAACATGTTGATCCAATGAATCAGCCAAAGATAAGAGAAAAAACTATGAAAATTCCGATTTCAATCGGAGGTGAGTGAGGTTTTGGGTAAGCTGGGTTGGGGAAACTGGAGGTGGAGGAGGAGGCTGTGGGGGAAGGAGGGTGGGGAGAGACGGTGGAGGTGTAGATCGGAGACTGTAGGAGTAGATCGGAGAGGCGAATATAGAGGGAGGAGAAGAGGGTCTCTCGAGAAAGCTGTTGTTTTTTTTTTATACAAAAAGAATTTTGTTTTGTTTGTCTCCACACGAGAAAGTGAGTGACAAAGGCACTAGTTTTATTTTCTTTTTGTGTAAGTGTTGGTGACTACCGTTTACCAACTCACAATTAGACGTAAATTAATCGCTAATTTGCGATTAATTGGCGAAGTCACAAATTAGCTACTAATTGGAGTCTAATTTTAATTAGTCGTAAATGAGTCGCAACTGAGTCGGTAATTAGTCGCTAAATTTAACGATTGTATATGTAGTCGTAACTTACAGTCACGAAAAGCTTGTTTTCTTGTAGTGTGGAACATCCAAACACATCTCTTGCATTGCTGTGATCGGTGGAGAAGAGCTGAATTCTAAAGAGCAAGTGAACAAACTGGTTGTTCAAGAGACATTGGATGGGAATTCTGAGAAAGCTGTGGAGATTGAAGACTAGGATGGAACCAATCATATCTCAGGACTATGGACGAAAATGAGGGTCTAATCAATGCCAAGTTGATGGAGGAAGACGTTTTCATCATGGAAACAAGGATTGCAGAGCTGAATTGTAGAAGGAGTGCAGAGATTCGAGCTGCAGAGTTGGTGTCGATCGACACCACTCCTATCGTCGATCAACACCCTTCGCGTGTCACACCAGAAGCTGTTTCCAATGCTGCAAGTCCATCACCTATTGTCAAACAGATGCCTACACATCCTACATCCCAAAACCTCGAAAGAAGCAAAGGTACGCATTCCCTGGAATCAATTCCAAACCTCCTGATCATCGAAATAAGAATACCCAAGGTTCAAAAGATACTTCATACTTATGCAAGCAACGAGATTCTCGTAGAAGGCTTGGTGTTTCTTTTGATGAATCTGTAGGAAAAAAAAGTGTCCCACCCGAACTCAAGTCCCATCCTGCTGTTATTCCTAAATTCCTTGGGCGATCTCATGCATCTACTACCTATACACCACCATGGATGAGGAGACATTCGTCTGGGAAGCATTCCATGCCACCCTCTGATCCACCAGACGTCTGACCCCCGACACAGTCAAGCTAAAGACTAAAAACAAGCGCTGAGTGGGAGGCAACCCACTGTTAGGTAAGGTTTTTATTTATATTTCGTTTTGGTTTTACTAAGTCCTAGTTTCAGTCAATTGAAAAAGGAGACATTGGACTCGACTGAGACCAGTGTCGATCGACACCAATATGGTATCGATCGACACCACGCGCAGACGAAGGAAAGTCTACTAAACTGGTCTTTTATGTTGTTTTTAATCTTTCCTTTAGCCAACTTCAGATTTAATAACAATGCAGACATTGTTGTTTAAGTCTGGGGGAGGTGATTACTGACTTTGTGTTTTGTTTTGAGAGTCAAAAACTTAGTTTTATTGAGTCAAAATCAGTGAAATTTTCAGTTTTCAGAAGAACTAACCACATAAGATTGACACTTGAAGGACCATTGCCATAGCAGTTGATTGGAGATTTTACTAAGTAGAAAGCTGCAAGTGGATCAAGCTAAGTCTGGGGGAATTGATATATCATGGTTTTTACCGGTTTTTGGACCATGATATATGTGTTTTTATAGTCTTTTGGTATTTTTAAAGTCCTAATAGAGTCTTTGCAGGTTCAGGTACAATTGAAGCTAAATTGGAGATTTGGATGCATTTTGGAACTTAATGGAATAAAGTCACGAAGTATTGAAGTCGGATTGAAGATGCAGAATGAGTGTCGATCGACACCGCCTGTTGGTGTCGATCGACACCAGGTTTTCCTATTCCAAAGACGTGAAGTTTCCAGATTTTGAAGAAAAGGAAATTCTCAAGACTTTTCCTAATCTTCCAGGGAATTGAAGATTCGTACCTAGGCCTATAAATAGAGTTTTTATGCCATTGTTTAGGCAATACACACATTATTTTAGAGAGAGATTTTTAGAGAGTTTTTGGAGAGAAGAATTTGACTCCTTCAGAGCAGATTTGGAACTCTTTTGTTTTCTATTGATTTCTTTTATGCTTTCTATTCAAGTTATGATTTGTGTTTCATTAATCATGTATGAGTAGTTCGCTTGTTAGGTTTAGGGTAGGTGATTGATGAATTGCTAGACTAAATAAAGTTGCTAGGATAAAATCATTAGAGTTCTTCATCTGGATTTGTGATTAATGCTTATTCTACCTTCATGACCTAGTGATATATCATGGTTTTTACCCATTTTTGAACCATGATATAAGTGTTTTTATAGAGTCTTTTGGTATTTTTAGAGTCCTATTAGAGTCTTTGCAGGTTTGACTAAGTTTGGAGCATAATTGGATATTTTGGATCATTCTGGAGCATTGTGGAATAAGCTACAAAGTGATAAAGTCAGAGAGCCAGATTTTGGAATGAGTATCGATCGACACTATCGTGGATTCCCAAAGCTGCCTGATTTTACAAGTCTTGAAGAAAAAGGAAATTTGCCTAGAAGATTTCCTTATTTACAAAAGTGTTCCAACTAGTGTTTTAGCCTATAAATATAGTTTTTCAGCCATTGTTTAGGCTACACACAATATTTTAGAGAGAGATTTTAGAGAGCTTTTGGGGAGATAGATCATGTACTCTGTTTTTGAGAGATTTTGAACCCTTTTATTTTTTCTATTGATTTCTTTCATGCTTTCTATTCAAATTATAATTTCTGTTTCATTAATCATGTCTGAGTAGTTTGCTTGTTAGGTTTAGGGTTTTTCAAAGGTGATTGATGAATTGTTAGGTCAAATTAAATTGTTAGGTCAAATTAAATTGTTAGGATAAAATCATTAGAGTTCTTCATCTGGATTTGTGTTTAATGCTGATTTTATCTTCATGACCTATAATCTGATCTTAGGTTAATTGTTAGACACGAGAGTGTTATTGATTGCCCGAACTGATAGATGAGCAAAATACCTATTCACAAAGAGATTTGGTTTAGGATTTTATGAACAATCGAACCTGAACTTTAATGTTTGTTTGAATTGATAGGATTTGCAAAGAGATTTGGAATTCTAGGGTTTAGACATAGATAATCTTCGCGGCGAGAGTTGGTTGATTTTACATTAGTGTTTTGAATTCAAGAATAGTTCTTCATAATTCCTAACATTCTGTCTAGACCTACAATTTAGATCACCTGAGAATTTCTCTGAACCTAGCGTTTCGTCTCCTGAATTTACATCGTTTTTATTTATCTACTGTCTTTTACTTTTAATTACTTCTTCTTAGCTTAATTCGAAATTAGAAGTTCGTTGTGTGACTATCCCTTCCCTGTGGATTCGATCCCTAAAGTACTGCGACTGATCTCTTAATTTGAGAGAGTAGCTCTAGGGTAAATTTGAGAGCATATCACCTAGAATCTGATCTTAGGTTGATTAATAGATACGAGAGTATTATTGATTGCCTGAACTAATGTTAGATGAGCAAAATACCTATTCGCAAAGAGATTTGGTTTAGGGATTTTGTGAACAATCGAACCTGAACTTTAATGTTTGTCTGAATTGTTAGAATTTGCAAAGAGATTTGGAATTCTAGGGTTTAGACATAGTTAATCTTCGCAGCGAGAGTTGGTTGATTTTATTGTTGCGTTTCGAGTTCAAGAACAGTTCTTCATATTTCCTAACATTCTGTCTAGACCTGCAATCTTGATTCACCTGAGAATTACCCTTGCCTAGCGCCTTAGTCTCCTGAACTTTAATCCACTTTTGATTTCGTTTCTGATTTACGTAGTAGTTTTATTTACTTTAATTGATCTGATCTAGCATAATTTGAACCTAGAAACCATAGTGTAGCATCAACTTCCTTTGGGATTCGATAACCCCTTATACTTCAACTGCATTACTGTGCACTTGCAGTGTTGTTTTATTTGGGTAAAACCTGAGCCCTATCAGTTTGATGGCTTTCATTGTATTATAACAGACCGGGTCATCTCGGCTTTCCAATGGCGGTTCTATCGCTTTTTCTCTGCTCATGGTTAGTCTTTCATTCTCCTTTGCCACTCGCCTTATCTTTGAAGCTAGGAACTCGATTTTCTGTTTGTCTCATGACGGTTGCGCTCAGCTTCTTGTTTTGCTTCTCTTGAAGTTCTTTCAATAGAATCGACGAGTTCTTTGAATTTGTCTTCGAGTCTATCAATTCGATCAGATTGGATCTCAATAGGTAGGGGGTTGAGAGAATAGCTCATTCCCATTAGGTCTCGGTTTTGACAGTTGTCATGATATTTTGTTATTTCCTTTTTTCTGAATCCAGACTGGCGATCAAAGTCGCATCCATGTCTCGAGACAATACTGCAGGACTCCTGCAAATCACGAATAGCTTATGTTTGGTGTGTGCGTTCAGATTGCATTTTGACCAGCATACCCATTATGGCCTTTAACGGGTCCGCTTCGACTTCTTCCTCGTATTGAGAGGCTTGTTTAGGGTCATTCAGGTTGTTATAGTCGCTGGTAACTAGGTCGCTTACCAAGAGTCGTGCCTTCTTTACTGACTTTGAAGAGAAATCTACGTTGCTTGTGGTGTCTAAATGTAACGACCCAGGTCCAGCCCTTTTGAATAAGTTTAGATGAACTTAATTGGCTACCTATGTCATCAAAGTGCACTTACCTTTTCTGGTCACTTACCCCGAGAGAACTCAAGAGTTAAGCGTGCTTATGTTGGAGTAGGTTTAGTGATATACTCATATATTTCGCATATTTAGCATACATTTAGAATAGATTTTCATGCATAATACATTCATAATAGGTTAGTTTGCATCATTTACCTCATTTTAGGTCCTAAAACACTTTGCATTAGAATTTGCATGGTTTCTTGCATATTTGCATAAATATCAGGTTCTTTTGAGTGCTTGGAGCTATGATGGATGCTGGGACATGATGAGGTTCGAGAAGGAGTTTGGGAAACACTTGGGAAAGCTCGGAAAAATAAATGTGGGCTGAGAACGAGAAGGAGATCGAGCAAGGCAGGTCGATTTAGACGAGATCGACCACAAGATCGAAGTACTCAAGCCGATTTCAAGGAGAAGGACGAGGCCTAGATCGACCAAGTCAGTCGTGCGACTATACGGACCCGAAGACACCACCCAGGAAGAACGGATGCAAGATCGGGGTCACGGATCGATCTAAGGCGGAATGATGCAAAGATCGAGCAAGAAGGTCGATTCCGAGATTTGAAACGAGCTGAAGATCGAGTGAAGCAACCCATTCTAAGAGCAAGATTGGGCAAGTGATCGACGACTCAGCTCGATCTCTTTTGCCAGGCGCGCCAACTTATCCGGACTGCTCATCATTCTTGTCCTTTTGTGAGGGGACCATTCTCCTTTGCCAAATATATGTTTTTTACCTAATTTTGGAAGGACAATCCGAATTTTATGCTCTTTGTCTCTCTTCTTTTAGCTTATCACCATTGTTAAGGTTTTAAGCTTTTCTTGAAGTTTTGTAATCGCACTTTTGATTTTATTAAGCAAGAACTTGTCTTTTAATCTTAATCTTCTTCCGGTTTAACGTTAATCATTTTTAGCATTTCAGATCTTATGATTATGGAGTGTTTAAGCATGATTAGTGATACAAGTCTAGAAGCCAGCATTGATCCCACTGGTGTAGTTCCTATCATGAGGCAAGCACCAAGGACAAGATCAGGAACTAAGGATCTCGCCGAGGGCTTTAATCAAGCTGTGGAAACGCTACTAACCAACTTAGAGCTTGAAGACATCACTACTCAACTTAACAAGCTAAGAATTTCCAGAGAAGCTGCCTTAGCACAATCAGAGATGGAGGATCACGACATTACACAAGCTAAAGAAACCGTCAAGGAGCATCCAGAAGCTGATTCAAACGGTCCAGGTATGAAAACTTTAGGATATATCAAAGCATGGCCGGTTATTCAAGAGGAGAAGGGGCTTACATTATTTAGCATTGCGCCACTTAAGTAGCTAGACCAAACGCAGCATTTCATGGCCAAGGTAAGATCATTTCATTTCAGTTCCATATGATTATTTCACTAATAAAAAACTTTGGTTTATTTCTGTTTAAGCTTAGTTGTTTTTATGTCATTTCTTTTAGTAGCTAAGGCATATGTTGGCCATTTATTTACTTAGTATAGTTTATATGTAACCTGTTTCAAGACCCCTAGAAGGGCACAGCTGTTTGGACTCTTATAAAGTCCCCTCTCACAGCCTTGTATTATTTACCCTAGATCAATAAAGAACAGAACTTTCTTGCAAAAGAAACTCCTCCAGCCGTCAGGCTAGAAACCCTTTCATACTCATCTTGTGCGATTCATTTGATTGTGTGAGATTGTCTTATCAAAGCTTAGATCCATAAAGCTTTGTGGCGACTTCATTCCCCTTGTTACAAATCCGCAATCCATCCACTAATCAAACCAGAAAGAGTTGAACAGCCATCTGATTTGATTCCATACTCATCCCCAACGCTCATCCTCCCTCCACTGATCCTGTTGAAAGAGTTGAACAACCAGCAACAAGATCCCATCCTCCATACACTAGATCACCCTCCTGTGATCGTGTGTCATCTGGTATCAGAGCCGAAAGGCTTCAAATCAGGTGTACTCCTATCCATTTGCATCTGTTTATCATTGTTTTCTGATTAGATCTTTTGTTTTTGTGTTTCCGCATTCTGTTTAGCATTCATCCATTCAAAAAAAAAAAAAATCATTTGCATCTGCCTGTTGCACTCATCCCTGCGTTTTTGTGTTCATCTCATGTTCTTGAGTTTTCTGCATTTTGATTCATATAAAACCGAAAAAGGCAAAATAAATATGTTAGTTGACTTGATTCCATTTTTAGCTTGCATTTGAATTCTGCATCTGGTCTGTATTGTTGAATTTATTCATTCTGGCCTGGCAATAGAAGTTTCCTTGTTTGAGTATTAGCATTTGTTGCAAGTCAAACCCGTGTAGCTGCATTAGGCAAGTCATATTGCGCACCATAACAAGCCTTTCTGCATTTATTTGCAATTCTTTCTTTGGGAAAGGTCATTTAAAACCATAGACTAGCATTTGTGGTTTATTATCAAGCATAACATTAATATTTCATATCATATAGTTTCATACTTGTCATTTTTACTTTTTATTCGACCATTTGATATTACTATTACTTGTGCAGGAAACTATGGACAACACTGAGCAGCCAGAAGTTAGCATGGCACAGCTACTGGAAGCTATGAGGGGCATTAGTGAGCGCATGACTCAGCTAGAGCAGCGTGCACCAGCACCAACACCTCCTCCAGCACCAGCAGCCGCACCAGACATGGCTAATGGTCCTAGAAACCGTGCAAGGACACATCCTGGAGAAGAGAGCTCAGACAGTGACATGCCGAGCCTTGAGGATGATGATGATGCACCACCTCCACCTGCTCCAAATCGCCAAAACAGAAGGAATGAGAGGGACAGAGACAGAAAAAGAGGGCATGGCAGAGGAGGAAGAGACATAGAAAAAGATCAGCCTTGGCTTGGAGGCAAAAATATTAAGCTTAAAGCTCCTACATTTGCTGGAAGAGTTAATCCAGAGGCCTACATTGATTGGGAAAGGCGCATGGAGTATATATTTGAGTACTACAACTACTCAAATGCAAGGAAGATATCTCTTGTAGCAGCTCAGCTTACAGAGAATGCTTTGTCTTGGTGGGACAGAGAAGTTTTAGAAAGAAGAAGACGTCAGCATGGGCAAGTTAATACTTGGGAGGAGATGAGATATCAAATGAGGAAGAGATATATGCCAGCCTACTACCACAGAGAGCTACAGAAGCGGTTTAGAAAGCTTACCCAAGGGACTAAGTCTATAAAAGAGTACTTTGAGGAGTTTGAAACCTTGAAGAACAGGCCAGAAACGGGAGATTCAGAGGAGACACTAATAGCGCAGTTCTTAGATGGTCTCCATGACAGAATCACAAGAAAGGTGGAAAGACATACATACAGAGATTTGGATGAGCTTCTGCACTTGGCGGTTCAAGCAGAACAACATATCAAGAAGAAAACAACTTCTACAACTCGTATGAAGCCTACTTGGAGTTCTCAGCCGAGAAGAATGGACAAGGGAAAGTCCATAGATACTGCTTCTAAGTACAAGAAACCTGTTCCTGAGGTTTCTAAGGGAGCAAAACCAGAAGCTAGCAAGCCTCAGTTTCAGAGAGCCAGAGACATTACATGCTTAAAGTGTCAAGGAAAGGGTCATTATGCAAGGGATTGTCCAAATCAGAGGGTAATGATCATCAAAGACAGTGGCGAGTATGAATCTCAAGATGAAGCTGAAGCAGAAGCAATGGAGTCTGAGGAGGAAGTAACTGACTATCCAGATGAGGGAGAGATACTTGTAACCAGGCGTGCTCTTAGCAGTTTCTTTGATCCAGAAACTCTCCAAAGGGAGAACATCTTTCACTCACGCTGCGCTATAGACTCCAAGGTGTGTAGCCTGATCATTGATGGAGGATCCTGCACCAATGTAGCTAGTAAGTACTTGGTGGAGAAGCTCGGCCTAAAGACAACAAAACATCCCAGACCCTATAGACTGAAGTGGTTAAATGATGAGACAGAGCTGAAGATAGGAGAACAAGTTCTAGTGCCATTCAGCATTGGAAAATACGCAGATCAAGTACTATGTGATGTAGTTCCAATGCAAGCAGGCCATATACTACTTGGCAGGCCTTGTCAATTCGACAAAGAAGCACTACACAATGGCAGAACCAACTTCTACAGCTTCACCCACAACAAACGCAAGCATAACCTTGCTCCACTTACCCCACAAGAAGTCTTTGACTTACAGAAAGCTATGGACAAAGGGGCAAAGGTAAGTAAGACTAATCTCTATGTAACACCTAGTACTGTTTTAAAAGCTTTAGAATGTAAAACACAGGTTCTACTAATGATCTTTAAGGATGGATTGTTCTCAGGTCAAGAAGAGAAAGATGTACCACCAGAAGTTACTAGGCTACTAGAAAGCTTCAAGGACATTTTTCCAGAAGAAATACCAGCAGGATTGCCTCCTGTGCGTGGTATTGAGCATCAGATAGACCTCATTCCAGGAGCTCCCCTACCTAAGGCCAGCTTATAGAGTGAATCCAGCAGAGGCAAAGGAGCTGGAAAAGCAAGTACATGAGTTAATGGCTAAGGGCTACATCAGAGAGAACTTAAGCCCATGTGCTGTACTTGTCTTGCTGGTACCAAAGAAGGATGGTACATGGAGGATGTGTGTGTGGACTGCAGAGCCATCAACAACATCACCATCAAGTACAGACATCAAATCCCACGCCTAGATGACATGCTGGATGAGTTGAGTGGAGCCACTGTATTTTCAAAGATAGACTTGAAAAGTGGATATCATCAAGTCAGAATGAAGGAAGGAGATGAATGGAAGACAGCATTCAAGACCAAGAGAGGTCTATATGAGTGGCTGGTCATGCCATTTGGTCTCACCAATGAGCCTAGAACATTCATGAGGCTCATGAATCACGTTCTGAGGGCATAAATCTGTAAGTTTGTAGTTGTATATTTAGATGATATCTTGATATATAGCTCTAACTTATCTGATCATATTGAGCATCTTGAAAAAGTATTAAAAACATTAAGGCTAGAAGGATTATATGAAAATCTTAGCAAATGTACTTTCTGCACTGATCAATTGGTATTTTTAGGCTTTGTTGTTAGTTCACAGGGTCTTAAAGTTGATGGAGAGAAGATTAAGGCAATCCAGGAAAGGCCTACTCCATCCACCATTGGTCATGTCAGGAGCTTCCATGGATTAGCAAGCTTCTACAGAAGATTTGTCAAGGACTTTAGCACCATTGCAGCCCCTCTGACTTCTGTGATTAAGAAGAATGTTGCTTTTACTTGGGGGCAAGAGCAGGAGAAAGCTTTCCAGAAACTTAAAGACAGCATCACACATGCGCCAGTTTTAGTTTTGCCTAACTTTGACAAAACGTTTGAGGTTGAATGTGATGCATCAGGGACTGGCATTAGAGCTGTACTAACTCAAGGAGGGAAACCAATAGCATTCTTCAGTGAGAAACTCAATGGAGCTAAACTCAACTACCCTACCTATGACAAAGAGTTATATGCCCTGGTAAGATCTCTGAAAACTTGGCAGCATTACCTTTTATCTAAAGAGTTTGTCATTCATACAGATCATGAGACTCTTAAGTACTTGAGAGGACAAACTACTCTGAAGAAAAGGCATGCTAGATGGCTAGAATTCGTGGAGACATTCCCATACATCATCAAATACAAGAAGGGAAAGGAAAACATTGTAGCAGATGCACTTTCCAGGAGATATGCCTTGATCTCTACAATGGAAGCAAAGATCATGGGATTCGAGCACCTCAAGGAGCTATATGGAGAGGATCCTGACTTTGCAGAACTATACAAGCAATGCACCAGAGGAGCATTCGGTCCATTCTACAAGCATGAAGAGTTTCTGTTCAAAGACAAGAGGTTGTGCATTCCACAAAGCTCTATGCGTGAGCTGATCATCAGAGAAGCACATGGAGGAGGACTCATGGGGCACTTTGGCATAGACAAAACATTGAGCATAGTGACTGAGAACTTCTTCTGGCCTCATCTCAGACGTGATGTAGAGCGTTTCTGCTCCAAATGCATCATAATATGATCCCTCTATTGATCTTAACCTTACAAGCTAATCTTAGACACCAAAGAATCCGATGAGATGATTGATTGTTGCGGTTTACTTGAAGATGAAACGCTTTGGGGGATTTTGAGGAAAGAGTGAAGGGCGAAAAGCATACAAGAGATGCGGATGGCTCTTGTATACAACTGAATGGATCTAAGGATATTACGCACCAGAGATTCAAACAGGATTTCTCAAGGATATGACGCACCAAGAGAGAGGATCTTCTTAGAATAGATTTTTGATAAAAAGAAAGATGAAACTAAACTCATCTCTCGGCCAAGTTATAAAGAGAGATAAGGAACACGAAAACAATGAATGCAAGAGTCAGTCTCGGGACAACCCCCTTGACTGATCATGCAAGACAACGATCAAAGTTTGAAAACAAAACAAAGCATAAAACGACT
>JAHZTW010000001.1:135899296-135928419 GCA_020283515.1 Alliaria petiolata | reverse complement strand
CCGTCAGGCTAGAAACCCTTTCATACTCATCTTGTGCGATTCATTTGAGTGTGTGAGATTGTCTTATCAAAGCTTAGATCCATAAAGCTTTGTGGCGACTTCATTCCCCTTGTTACAAATCCGCAATCCATCCACTAATCAAACCAGAAAGAGTTGAACAGCCATCTGATTTGATTCCATACTCATCCCCAACGCTCATCCTCCCTCCACTGATCCTGTTGAAAGAGTTGAACAACCAGCAACAAGATCCCATCCTCCATACACTAGATCACCCTCCTGTGATCGTGTGTCAATTAGCGAGTCGTTACCTTAGGATTTAGGTCGAGGGTTTAGGGAGGTTTAAGAGGTTAGATCTAGAGGTTTAACATGTTTTTAATCCTTAACTCTTCTTGGTTTGGAGGGATTAATGCCAAAGAGTCTCGATGGAGATCTTTGAGCCCATAGAGATTTCCTTATCACAAAAGGACTTAGGAATCTCATAAACCCATCCAAGAAACTAGCTTCTCCAATCCCACGACGGTGGTTGATTTGGAGACTAGTTAAGCCAAGTTAAAAAAGGTGATTTCTTTCTCATCAACCGATCCTTCCCACCACACACCATCGGTTTGGAGGGAAATGTTTGATGAAGCGATCAAAACCATTAACCGTGGAATGCGCTAGATTTGTTTCTTAGGTTTAGAGTTAGCTCTTGTAATGAGTAAATCTATTTGTTTGAATCCAATATCTAACCTCGAATCTCCCGTACTTAAATGCTCGGCCTTGAATCCCTCTTTCATATTTGATAAATCAAGAATCAATCTTCTTTATTTTCCAAGTTTGTTGCTTAAGTTTCTAGAAATCTTTTAACATTTGCACTTATAGTTTTAAATCTTTAATCATTGATATTTGGTTGCTCTATAATTTTAGAAATTGCTTAAAGTATTACTTGTTAGCCTAGTTGTCTTTTAGGATTTATTCCTCTTACATAAATAGTTTTTAAAATTCCTTTTTACCCACCTAAATTCGAATATGCCTTAGATTAATCTTGTTCTTACATTCTTAGTGTTCTTTCCTCCCAAGTTGGATTGATAACCTCAACTACTACAATGACATGAGTAGTGTTGGGTATTGATTAAGTACTGAAAATACATACTTATCAATTGGCGCCGTTGCCAAATTGGATTGTGAAAGCATTAGGATTTGGAACTTGGTCAAGACTAAGTTTTTCTTTTACTTTGAATACTAATCTTTCTACTTTCTTGCTTGTGTTTTCAGGTACATGAATTTGAGGTCTTGAGGAGACAACAATCTGCTAACACCTCTAGACAACATTTATCAACTAGGAAGCGCTTGCTTGAGAAGGGAAAGAGAATACACGGTTCAAGAACAGTTTGTAGACGACGGTATGGCTGATCAAGACGAGGTTTCTCCACCTCATGTTGCTGCTGGTAGGGGTAATGGAAACCCCAACCACGTCCCAAGAGTCCCACGGATCATTGGTGCGGATGATGCACCAAACACCCACACCAATCGGTTTGGCATTACACCTCCTCCGGTGCAAAACAACAATTTTGAAATCGAGCCCGGATTTGTGTCCATGGTGCAAAACAACAAGTTCCATGGTCTGGCCATGGAAGATCCTCTAGAACATTTGGACAACTTTGAGCAAATGTGCGGCATGATCATGATAAACGAGATTTCAGAGGATAGTTTCAAGTTGAGATTGTTCCCATTTTCACTTGGAGATAAAGCTCGGCATTGGGAGAAGACCCTGCCTCAAGGGACTATAACCTCATGGGCTGATTCCAAGAAAGCATTCCTGTCCAAGTTCTTCTCAAGCACATGGAAGGCCCACTTGAGAAGCGAGATAAGCGGCTTCACGCAAAGGAGCAACGAGACGTTTAGCAAGGCTATGGAGCGGTTCAAAGATTACACGGTCCAGTGCCCTCACCACGACTTCAGTGAGGACTCTCTCCTAAGCACAATATATAGAGGAGCATTGCCTAAGGTTCGAATGCTATTGGACACGGCGAGTAAGGGCAACTTTCTCGGCCAAGATGTAACCGCGGGTATGGAGCTCATTGAGCATCTTGCCTTGAGTGATGGGAACTACAGTGAGGACTATGATCAAGCACCGAGAGGGTCTCATCTAGAGTCACTCAAGAGGGAGTTGAAGGTTCTCGATGTAAAGATTGATAAGCTAGTGCTTGCTAATCAAAACCATGTGCATTTAGTGGGAGAGGCTACGGATGTTCTAGAGGAGCTAGAACAAAGCTATGAGGAGGCCAATTGAGTAGGAAGCCAAGATTAGCCAAGACCACAAGGCTACTTCCCTAAATACCAAGACAACAACAACCTGTCCTACCAAAGCAACAACGTAGAGAACCCCAACGATCAAGTCTACCCTCCACAAAAACAATTTGGGAATCAAGGAGGATATGTGAATAAAAACACATATCAAGGACCTATACAAGGAAACTTTCAAGGTCCACAACAACAAGGAAAGAAAGGGTATCCCCCCAGATTTTTTCAGCCTCAACACGCTCAAGCTTCTAGTAATGATCCGGTTGAAGCAATGCTCAAGCAACTACTACAAAGCCAAGCGAATGTAGAGTTAACTTTGCAAAAGAAACTTGCCGAGATGAAAGTTAGGCAAGACAACTCCAACAATGACTTTGCTTCTCAACTAACCGACCTCAACAAAATGCTTACACAGCTTGAGAACGGCAAAGCTAGAACCTTAAACCAAAGCTCCTTCCCCGGCAAGTGTGAAGAGAATCTAAAGGAGTACGCTCACATGATCTCTCTTCGAATTGGACGAGTGCTTACACCGCGGTCACCACTACTAGACAATGAGAACATTGTGGTTCACGAGGGGGAGGATAACCTTTCACAAGACCACAGAATCACCATCCAAGATGTGTACATATAAAGACCAAGAAAAGCAAAGGAAACAGTCGAGTAATAGTTTGGGAGAAACACCAATGCAGCAAGAAGTTGTTCCTCCTCCCTACACGCCGAGTCTCCCTTTCCCTGCAAAGTTCAAGAAGCAGTTGTTAGAGAAGCTGATAACTAAGCTTTTTCAGTGGTTTATCAATCCTAAAGCTTCATATTGTCATTGTAATACTTCAGGTGTCAACCCAAATTGGGTGTCAAAAGTTACTATGAATACAAGAGCTCAAGGAAATCTAAGCAAAATTCGAGTTTAATGAGGGAAACAAATTGTAAGAACTACTTGCAGTAACTAAACGACCATGAAAACTATTTTAATAATTCTAATGATGGGTTTAGATACTACTAGACGATTCCTAGAAATTTAAATGAACAAGTTACTAGTTTTAGAAATTCCAATACTAAAAACAAACCAAATAGGAAATTTCTAGCAATCTAAGATGAATTTTAAAAACTATTTATAAAAACTCAACGACTTCTAACTAATTACCAGGCTAATTAATGATGCTCTAAGCTATTTTAAAAACTATAAAACTATCAAGAACACAACTATTCGAATTAAGACACTCTAAAGCAGATATTAAACAAACTTGGCTATTTCTAACAATTCAAGCATCAAGATTTAAACTTTAAAACTAAAAGGTGATAAATTTAAGAACTCAAATACTAAAGGCAAATTCAAGGTTGAGGGTCATTCTTACAGAGGTTCAAGATTCGAACTTGAGGTTTAAAAATAAAACATAGATCTACACATTTCTAATGAGCTATTTGTAGGCCTTAAGAAGCAAGATCTAGATTTATCCATGATGTGTGGTATAAATCCTTTCTTCAACCTTTCATCCTAACCCATGGTGTATGGTGGAAAGATAGGCTGAAGAAAATAAAGCAAAGATCTTAAAAATGGCCTAACTAGCTCCCTAAACATCCATGGTGTGTGGGAAAGGATGAGCTAGTCTCTTGGATTTGGGCTTATGAGCTCTCCTAAGTCTTGTTAGGATAAGAAAATACCTACAACCAAATAGATCTGCTTTGAGAATCTCTAGGCCTTAAAACCCCCAAATCCAAGAAGAGAATAAGACTAAGAGCAAGAAAAACCCAAGTTAAACCTCTTAAACCTCTCTAATCACCCCAACCTTAAACCTTAATAATCTACTCACTAGACATGTTTATGATTTTACTATCCATAAGGTAAAAGATGTTAAACATGTATAACTAAGAAAATATGAAGTATGGGCGAAATTACTTAGGAAAATAATGAAGAACAAGCTTAAGAACACTATAAAGACATTAAAAGAGAGAATAAGAGCTTTTCTAGGTTTATTTAGAATAAGAAGACTTGATTAAAAACTGAATTAATATTACAAGCACACACACTCCTTATATAGAGTTTTAAACATGGCTATTGGCCTTAAAAGAGGGGTCAAGGGGCAAGGGACAAGTTAGAATTATGTAATCCCAATTTTACTAAAGCATAAAAACTCTTTTGGACAAGTTGGAATTATCTAATCTCACTTTTGGGGTCAAGGGGCAAGGGACGACTTGAAATCACCACCAAATGAAAGCTAAAACAATTTCCTATGACTTTCATGAAGACTGTCGAGGCTAAATCGCAATGAAAACCTTTCATCCGAGCTGATCTTTCAGTTAACGAAATTGGTCGCCAAACTTCCACTAGCCATAATGGCTTGAAACAACCTCTGCACGAAAGGTAACTAAATTTTCTATGATTTTTATGAAGATCTCAGAGCCTGAATCAGAATGGAAAGTATTGTTAGGGTCTGATCTTTTTAAGTCGCTTTAGGTAGCATGGACTTGAATCGGTTGCACCATCTCGGTACAGCAAGTCAGACGACATCTGTTTGCTTCTTACTCTTCTCTACTTAGTCCTAGCTCATCCTCTTATTTTCCAGCTTCTGCTAAGTTTCCTTTTCACTTCTTGTTGAGTTCCAGCTTCCACATTGTCGTCAAATCTATAGAATAACATGAAATGATGCATATATATAAAAGAAAATGCAAATGCTAATGCTAATGCAAATGTTCTAAATCCTATATACTTAGTTATGAATGAAATATGGATGAAAACCTATTCTAAATGCATGATAAATATATGGAATATATGAGTATATCAACTCCCCCAAACTTGCCTTTTGCTTGACCTCAAGCATACAAAGACAAACTAAGAGAAGATGATTGAAGGTGCGAGTTCATATCCAAAAGTGTTTTTCAAATGAATCAATTAAATGGTCCTCGTTCTTAGTCCTAGGATGCATTATACAAGTTGCACACGAAAGAGCTTAGCCATCTTTATCACATTTTTAAATTCAGCACAAGACTTTTTACCCAAGAAATAAAAGAATCCTATCATTTTAGATTCATTAGGTTTAAACTGTGAATCTTACTTGTGTAGTTTAAGAATGAATATATTGGCCAAGGGACAGGGTTTTGAAATTTAGAAGACCTCAATTTATGAGTCTATTCCAAGCAATGGGTCCTCTCAAAGTGGATTGAACTTATGCATAATGATAAAGGTAAAAGGCAATTGATGCATACAAGATTAAGCTCCTATCTACCTTTGTGTTTCAAATGATTTTAATCCCTTTTCTTTTATTCTTTTTAGCTGTCCCAAACCACTTAATCTACTGTTTTCTTAAGGCTTAAAACATGCCTTGATTTATTCACAAAAGATTTTATGAATCAATTCTCATTTTCAGTTTTAGGTACCTTTCATTTTCTTTGCCTTTGGCTCTATTGATTTCTCTTTTTCTTTCTTTTCTTTTCCTTTCCACAAACTTAAGATGCTTTTGAAAGCAAGCATACAATCTTTTGTATAACAAATTTTTCCAAACTGAAACCCCATTCCTAGGTTTTTAACTAGCTTTTAATTTTCTTTGCTAGAATCGTATGGAAGCTTATTCATGTTGCCCTAAACCTAACACTTTATGTCAAGTTCAATGAAAAATAAGGCCTCACAATTCATAGTCACTCACGAATTTTGGCTTGAAATAAGGTATGGGTTAAGGTGTGGAATTCTATTTAGGCTTACAAGAGAGTGGTGAAGGGAATAAGAAAGCCTAAATATTTTTTTTTTTGTAATCCATGTATTCATTCTCAAATGCACAAGTATGATAATTAAATGTTCATGTTAAGGTTCCACTTAATAGGAAAGGATTCAGTTCATGCTTGTTTCAACTTAAGCCAAGAAAATTAAAACAAATGATCCAAATATTTCATAGTTTGCACAAAACATCAAAGAACTACTAACTAGGGCCTTGAACAATTCATGAGCTTAAAACACTTTACAAGGGAACTTACCCCCTATCCACATGAATACAAGAAACCTATATGATAAAATCAAGACTCAATCCTAAAATATTCTACAAATGAAAATGCAACTACATGAATTATTTTGAAATTTTGAAAATTTTCTAATTTTTCTATGAAAAAAATATGAATGCATAAGACTCAAATATGCTAAAAGAAAATAATAACACAAAACACAAAATTAAATCTCTCAACCTCTCTCCCAAAATTAAATTACACAGTCCCTTGTGTAATAAAAGTTCAAGAGAGACCATCAACAAAAAATAAAATTCAAAATTCCAAAAATGCATGTTATTTATAAGGTTTTGGAATGGTGTGCCTTGGAGCTTGTTGTGGTTAGGTCTGAGTTCGAGCAGCTGGGTCAATCCTTGCATCATTCTTGGCAGGAGATC
Source organism: Alliaria petiolata (assembly GCA_020283515.1). Classification (NCBI taxonomy): domain Eukaryota; kingdom Viridiplantae; phylum Streptophyta; class Magnoliopsida; order Brassicales; family Brassicaceae; genus Alliaria; species Alliaria petiolata. The sequence continues at coordinate 135,921,775 of JAHZTW010000001.1, read as the reverse complement.
GAGTGGCATGGATCAACCCAGCCACCGTTTGGTGCTGGAGATCGATTGAACCAACTCGATCAAGCCATCGATTTCTCTCGCATGCCTCTTTGCCCTTGCCTTTCAACTCCCAAGAACTTGGTTTTGGTTCTCCATCTCCCTTGTTCCTGCTCACACACACTTAAAAACATAATCTAGAACTGAAATAAAAATTTTATTCACAAAGATAGACATGGGATTGCCTCCCAAGTGCGCTTGTTTTGAGTCTCTAGCTTGACTTTACTTGGTTAGGCTTGTGGTGGATCTTGGAGAAGCAACGTGGTGCTCTCCTTGCTTGTCTCACTCGCCATGTAGGGCTTGACACTATGCCCATTCACTGTGAAATTCTCTCCACTCTTGCCAACCAAAGTCACAGCCCCATATGGTAGGACTTCTCTTATCTCATACGGCCCGGACCATTTAGACTTGAGCTTCCCGGGAAACAACTTCAACCTTGAGTTGTAGAGCAGAACCATGCCTCCCTCCTTGAGCGCCTTATGCATCAGCTTCTTGTCTTGAAAGGCCTTGGTCCTCTCCTTGTAAATATTGGCACTTTGATAAGCATTCATCCTCAATTCATCAAGTTCTTGGAGATGCACTAGCCTCTTCTATTGGGTGGTCTTTAGAGAATAATTCAATTGCTTCACAGCCCAAAAAGCTTTGTGCTCTAACTCCACAAGAAGGTGACAAGCCTTGCCATAGAGGAGGTTGAAAGGCGTGGTACCAATGGGAGTTTTGAAAGCTGTCCTATAAGCTCAAAGAGCATCATCCAACTTGCTAGACCAATCTTTCCTTGTCACACCCACGGTTCTCTCTAAGATGGTCTTGACTTGCCTATTCGAAACCTCCACTTGGCCACTTGTTTGGGGGTGATATGGTGTGGCCACTTTGTGTTTAACTCCACGTTTCCTCGACATATCCTCATCAATCTTGTTGATAAAGTGGCTGCCCCCATCACTAATCACCACCTTAGGAACACCAAACCTTGGGAGGATTATTGTCTTGAAAAGTTTGACCACCACCTTTGAATCATTTGTTGGTGATGCTATGTCCTCCACCCACTTAGACACATAGTCTACTGCCACAAGGATGTATTTGTTGCCATATGAGGATGGGAATTGACCCATAAAGTCAATCCCCCAAACTTCAAAGACTTCCACTTCAAAGATAGGTACTTGTGGCATCTCATTTCTCTTGGTTATGTTCCCAGCCCTTTGGTACGTCTCACATGCCTTAACGAACTCATGTGCATCCTTGAAGAGTGTAGGCCACAAAAAACCAGTTTGTAGAACCTTTGTGGTTGTCTTGAAAGTTGCAAAATGGCCACCATAGGCAAAACCGTGACAAGCTAGGAGAATGTCCCTTCCTTCTTCTCTTGGCACACACCGGCGGTCTAGGCTGTTCACACACCTCTTGTATAAGTATGGTTCATACCAGTAGTAGTGAGAGACATACCTCATGAATTTCTTCCTATGGTAATGGTCCAAGTGATTAGGCTCTTCTCCACAAGCCAAATAGTTGACAATATATGCATACCAAGGGAGATTTTCTTCTTTTAGGCTCAAAACTTCTTCAAGCTTCTCCTCTAGCTTTGCACATATCACGGTGTTAACCATCATAAGCTGCTCTTCAGGGAGTGAGTCATACAACAGCAAGACATCAATCACCCTCATTCTGGAAAGATGATCTGCAACACTATTTTCTATACCCTTCTTGTCTTTGATCTCCATATCAAACTCTTGCAAGAGAAGGATGCACCTTAAGAGTCTCTGTTTGGAGTCTTTCTTGGAGTATATGTACCTCAAAGCAGCATGGTCAGTGTACACAATGACCTTAGAGCTCACCAAGTAGGACCTAAACTTCTCAAAAGCAAAAACGAAGGTTCGAAGCTCTTTCTCGGTGGTTGCATACTTAACTTGTGCATAATCAAGGGTGCGACTTCCATAGTAAATCACATGCAACTTCTTGTCCCTCCTCTGATCTAGGACAGCTCCTACTGCATAGTCACTTGCATCACACATAATCTCAAAGGGCAAATCTCAATACGCAGCTTGAACTATAGGCGTGGTGACAAGTGCTTCCGTGATGGTTTAAAGGCTTGAAGGCATTCTCCATCAAAGTTGAAATCGGTTTCTTTGCACAATAGCCTTGTAAGAGGACGTACTATCTTGGAGAAGTCCTTGATAAACCTCCTGTAGAACCCAGCATGCCCCAAGAAACTCATAATCCCTTTCACGTTCACTGGAGGCTCTACGCTCACCATAACCTCAACTTTGGCTCTATCAACCTCAATCCCTTTCTCTGAAATCTTGTGACAAAAGACTATACCCTTTATGACCATCCTCGTCCGAAGGAGGATCACCTCTTTGTTCTGCTTATGAAGGAGGATCACCTATTTGTTCTGCTTAAGAAACTTAACCCTCTTCTCACCCTCTTCCGGCGAAAAAAACCTAATTTCAGAGACCCCATGGCTTCTCACCCTCTTCTCAACTTCTCATTTGTATGGCCACCGAAATTTAAGCTGCAAGCATTTGTGGAGAGGCCACCGTGAGTGGTTTTCTTAAGATCCCAAAGCTGGTGAGAAATTCAGGAATCCAAAAGGGAAGCGTGATTGGGGAGGAAGAAGCAGGAGAGATCGAGGAAGAAGATGTCGTATCTGAGGCCAGGGGGAAGGAATGAAATCGACGACAGAGAAAAAGGGAAAAATAAGGTAGATTTAGATCCAATAAATTTTGGATCCTGGTGGATAACCCGAAAATGGATAGTTGGGGATGTAATTTCAGATATTTACTAAGTGGTATTTCTCCAAATTGAGCACGAGATTGGTTGATATCTCTGTAAATTGCATGTTTCTAGCATACATTTCACACTAGTTAGGACCCCATTCATGCACTTTCATCTTAGTTTTTATTACGTTTCCACTCATGTTAGGTCTAGATGCATTAGGTTAGGTCTTTGCATATTCTTGCATGTTTGGAGTGTTTTCTCAGGTGCTTTGTGAATGAGGATGGTCCGAAAAAGAAGTCATGAAGAGAGATCTCAAAGAGGAGGGTGAACAGACGATATCGAGCACGGATCACGGTCCCTTGGCCGATACGGGCAAGCGCACGACGAACCTCGACGAGTAGCAGCGACTTGTTCCCGAAGGAGGCACCCCGGTTCGAGGGTCCAGCAAGATGAATCTTTGAAGACATATATCGGAGCAAGGCAACGGGAAGACCCTGATCCAAGAAGAAATGGATACAAGTCATCACGGCTTGATCCCCAAGCACTTGCCCGATATAGAGCTTGCTCCAAGAACCACATGAAGCTAGCATATCAGCTTGCTCCCCAGGAGTGAAGCCGATTCGCTACGGTCCAAAAGAGTACCATTTCGGGAAAGTGTTCCCAACGTTTTAGGTTTTTCCTCTTTTATGTATAAATACTTTGTTCCCCACGCCTATCTCAAGGAGACTCATTGGAGATTTAGTTTTTTTTTTTGTCTTTCTTGTTGTCAAAAACTCTTAGTCTTTTCACCATTGAAGCTTGTTTCAAAGCTTTAATCTTTTATGCTATTTTGAAGTTTACAAGTATCGTTTAGTAGCATTTCTTGTTAAAGCTTCTCTCTTTTTGTTGTTTTCGACTATCTTACAACCCATGAGTTACCTTCTCATCCTTATGGATCTTCAGGTTTCTCAAATGGCGCGTGAGTAGTCCTTTTTAGGATTTTGATGGGTTGAAAGAACCAAAGGATTTTCGGATTCAGATTCCTTGCTTAGCTAGAACATAAAGTTAGATTCTTTCTTTCTTATCATTCTCAAAGCTTAGTCTAGCTTGATAATCTAGTCTAAAGACCACCAGTGGCTTCACATGAAAACCACGTGCTTGCTTAGCCGAAACCATAAACAAGAGTTTGATTCCTTAGGCTCAGACGATCCATCTGTCTAAGGGTCTTTTTAGCAAGCTTGTTTCTTCAATAGGGACGTTTTAGCAAACTTGTTTCTTCTATTGTACCGCTATGCGAGAGCTAGTCTATGGTGATAGAGGTTCAAAAAGTTTAGACCCAAAAACCATGGGCTAAACGGTTTGAAGATCCCTTTACCTAAGAATCACCATCTAAGACCAAGTCTTGATGTGATCTAAAAGCTTTAGCTTGATAAATTATCTGAGAATCACCTAGTTCATAAAACCCATCTTGATCCTTCTTTTACTTAGAAAGCTTATCTTTTTACCGTTTAAATCCTTACTTCTCGCTCAAATAGTTTAAAGTTCACTTATTTATGGTCTTGAGTGACACAGGATCTAGTCTTTAGTCTCTTTTAGTAGTAAAGTCTTAACCTTTCACCATATCGAACTTGACTTGTAACACCGATATAACTGATTTGTCTACTAAACACTCCCAAAATGGATTGATACCCCATACACTATACTGCATACGGTTAATAGTGTTGGGTCATTGACCCTACAGGGAAAATACCTGTTGTCATTGGTCTCCTCACACCTCTTAAATACCCTACACAAGTTAGACAAACAAACACCAAAGGAAGAGCCATTATGGAGAAATCATCCATAAAACCTCAACCATCTCCTCAATCAAATCAGAAAATATGGACATCATGCATCTTTGAAATGTGGCAGGAGCATTACAAAGCCCAAAAGACATTCTCCTATATGCAAAAGTTCCATATGGACAAGTGAAAGTGGTTTTTTCTTGATCACTATATCCATCAAGGAAACAATAGTATGGGTGGTTTGCTAATCTTTCTAACATTTGATCAATGAAAGGAAGAGGGAAGTGATCTTTTCTAGTGGCCAAGTTAAGTTTTCTATAGTCAATACAGATCCTATGACCGGTTATGGTCCTAGTAGGTATTAACTCATTGTTTTCATTCTTTACTACTGTGATACCATCTTTCTTTGGAACCACATGGACTGGAGAAACGCATGTGCTATTACTTATCGGGTATATCACACCAGCCTCTAAGAGTTTTAAGATTTCTTTCTTGGCTACCTCTATTAAATTTGGGTGTAGGCGCCTTTGGTGTTCAATGGAGGATGTGTATTCATTATCTAAGTGAATCCTTGAGTGCAAAGCATTGGTGAAAGGCCTTTGATGTCACTCAAAGAATACCCAATGGCCTTTTTATACTTCCTCAACTCCTTAAGGAGTGAGTCTAAGTCAACATCACTTAGATTCTCATTCACAATTACCGGGTATGTATCATTTGGTCCCAAGAAAGCATACCTTAGCCCATTTGGAAGTTTCTTGAGGTCCACCTTTGGGGCAAGCAGCTAGCTCCACTCTTCATCTTCGCTTGCATTGAGGCTACTGTCCTCTACGTCATCTCTTGACCCATCATCAATATCAAAAGCAGCTTGATATACTCATAATTTAGCATATTTTAGCATTCATTTTAGATAGTTTTGCATGCACTTTTGCATTAATTTAGCCACTTCTTGTTCCATTTGCATTCATATTAGAGTTATTTGAGTTTTAGCATAGGTTGTTGCATATTGTGCATATTGAGTCTTTATTAGGTGTCTTGGAGGCTGGGAGGACCTCTATGGAGAGCTGGATGATAATGAGGAAGAACAAAAGGTGGCCAAACAAGAAGCAGACGAGTTTTAGAAATGTATCGACCTTGGTATCGAGCTACCAAGGTCGATACGGCCTTGCAGGAAGGACGATAGGATCGTATCGGCCGTTTGTATAGAGCTACTAAGCTCGATACAAAGCCCACCCGAAGAAACGTTGTGAGCATATCAGACATTTGTATCGAGCTAGCAAGCTTAGATTAAGAAGTTTTATGCATTCCTATTGTCTAAAGCATACCCATATGGATTGATCTTCAAACACTACAAGGACATGAGTGGGGTTTGAGTAATTGTTTAAGAACAAGGAAAAATCCTCTTATCAATTTGGCGCCGTTGCCATTTGGGTTTTGGTTTGAGCATTAGGATTTTAATTCTACTTGAGCCTAGAATTTAGTTTTCACTGTTTGATTACTAATCCCTCTTGCTTTGTTTGCTCTTTATCTCTAGGTGTATGAACTTGAGGTCTAGTGGACACAACAATCTAGTTGAGCTTCAAGAGACCGAAACAAACTCCTGAAGATGGAAGATAAGCTAGGATGCCATGATTACAATCTGGCCCATATCAGACGGAAAACCCGAGGGTACGGCTGCGAGCTCGAAGAAACTAAGGAAGCCATCGATGAGGTCAAGGATCACCTTGGAGATACATCGAGGAGGCACGGTAAGGCCGCTTGGCCATCAGAAGCCAAACCAGCAGTAACAGCAGGGAAATCGAGAGCATTGCCTTGGAACTAAAAAGAGGCGGGGACAAGCTCGAGAGACTTACCCAAACCCAACAGGAGCTCACCGACATTCTGCCCTCTTTCAAGAGAGCCATGAGTTTCCCCATAGGAGGACACAAGGAGATCCCCGATTCCTCTAGCGAAGAAGACGTCACAACGGGCGAACGGTTGGACGCAAGGCCCAAGCAAGTGATCATTGCGGCTTGCAATGTCATCATTCGCCTTGGAGCAAAGAGAGACGCCATCCTTAGGGCAAGACACGTCCGGAACAGATATGCCTTCTCAAATCATCAACCGCGTCAAATTTCAGCATCTCCAATCCATGGAAAGTCATCCCCAGAGCCAGCATTGGACAAAGTCCTAACTTGCCGATCGAACGACAAAAGGGTACAGGAGGAATCGCGATTCAGGGATCGCATCGAAAGAGAAAGACTCATCGAGTTCCATAAGAAGGCAAGGAAGATCCCGATATATGTTGGATTCGATGAGGCTCTAGAAAAAAGAGGTCTGAAGGAGTACTTCAAGGATAGCAGCGAGGACGCTAGCATAATCAGAAGCCACTTCATGCAGGCAAGGTTCAACGCCACCACGCCAAGGATAATGGACGTTCATAGATATAAGAAGGTTGGAAGGATTCGCGACCTGATCAGCAGGGAAGACCTTGCGGAATTTGACAAGGTAGTGGAGAGCCTTCCTCCTGAAACTACCTTCACTACAGCGTGGAAGGAGCATTTGATCGGGTACTACTTCCACGAAAGTGACGAGACTAAGCAAGAGATACAACATCTCTACGAACTTGCGAGAGTCGGGAAGGAAACTCATAGCTCAAGGGAGACCCGGAACAAGAAACATCTTCTTGAGAAGAATGAAGATGCTATCATGGAGAGACTCGAGGAGCCCTTATCAGTAGAGGCCGCGCAGAAGGCAAAGAGACTTTGCCTAAGGTCGAACTCCACCTCCAACTAAGCTCCCAAACTACCAAAGTCTAGCTAAAAGACTCTAAACAAGAGCGGCTCAATGGGAGACAACCCATTTTAGGTATTCTCTTTCTCATCTCTTTAACCATACTAATTTTTAGTTTTGGTTTCTTCTTAGTTAACACCATTTTCATAAACCCCAAAAGCAAAAAAAAAAAAATCAGAAAACAAAGAAAAGCCCAAAAAAATCAGAAAAACCAGAAAAGACCAAAAATATGAAGAAGGAGTTTCGAAGAACAGTCACCGGGCGACGAGCTGCCCGTGGGCCGGCCAGAAGGAGCCTGGCCGCGCCACGAGCCAACGATGGGCCGGAGAAGACACCCCTGGCCGCGGCCGCGAAAACCCGTCGCGCGGCCGGCCTTCTTCTGCAACGTTTTCCATCACGAACTTCACCAAACCGGATCTCCTTCAACCTGTTTCAAGCCTTTCAAGCTTCCTCCTTGATTCAATGGCCTGAACACGTCCTAAAGACCGCAAAGACAACTTCTACAACCGCGGCACACTGCTGTTGCATCCAAGACGGCGAGACAAGACAAGACAAGACTCCATCCAAGTCAGGTTAAGTCGATGATCCATCTCTCTACTTACTTCGTCCAACACGTTCAACGGACCTGTATCCACGAAGACGAAGAAGAACACCACGGTTCTAGAGGAAGAAAACGTAGTGCAAGCTCCAGAAGGAAGAAGATGCGACTTCCTTCACCAAACCACGAAGAGAAAAGTTCCCGAAGACTAGCTTCTCTCTTCCGCGACCAAGACCTTTACCGAAGCTAAGTAAGGATTTCATATGGCATTGAAGTTCTAACTAGCAACACCTGTCTTCCGGGATCCCGAACAGATCACTGGATAAGCCAGCATAGACCCAAACTTCGAGTCAAGTTTCTGAGGTGACGTAATCTTAAAGACGCAAGGACGGAAGATTTTCCATCTCTCATTCACGGTGTTTCACAAAGGTCAAGGAACCAAGACAAGTACTCAACAACCGGAGTACATGTTCTTCTCAACATAGGCGTGCCCCAATCATCATCATCATCATCATCATCATCATCACTAGAAAAAAAATAGAACAAGAAAGTCGATAGAAAAAATAAAATGATACCCTAGAAAAGTAGGGAGAAATCGACTAAGGGAAGAGAAAATAGGAGAGTTGTGTCTGAAATGTCTTTGTCTAGATGATTGGAAGAAGAAGAGTATAATGTCTCGTCGACCAATACTCCCTCGATAGAGACCGCACGCCTAAATGAATAAAGGGGTCAACAAGAGAAAGCTCAGAATACTCAAAGGGACCATGAAGAGTATCCGGGAAGGATGAAAAGCTCAAGGTAACTAGACCCAAACGCCTTGAAGCTGAATTCCGAGTTACGTGGCTCAAACAGGTCGATTGTTAGACTTGGCGAGTTCCCAAGTATTGGTGAGTTTCCACATTTTCAAAGCTCTTTTCCTTACTTAAATTTCTGTTTTGTTTGAGGACAAACAAAGTTTAAGTCTGGGGGAGTTGATAACTTGCATATTTTACCCGTTTTTACTATCATAAGTGAGTGCTTTAATAATCATTTCACTAAGGTTTTGATGCATAAACACTAGATTTCGAGTATTTGATTGTTCAAGACTCTTTTCAGGTAAACTTAGCAAAAGACGCATATTTTGGAGCAAAATGGACAATTCCGGAAACAGTGCTCGATGACAGAAGTTCAACATCAAACGAAGGCCTTCTCACCACGAGATCAAGCTCATATTTGGAGACAAGGAAGCCTTATCAGCTATCTTTCACCACGAAATGATTTGAGGACAATCCCACGGTTGGATCTCAAGTTATGGAAGAAGCAAGAAGGTCCGTCAAGCACCCGGAAGAACAAGCTGGCCGCGCCACGGCCGAACCAGACGACCAGTGGCCACGCCACGGCCAGTCGCTCGCGCGGCCAGGCCATTCATACTTCCCGAGCCCATTTGAAGCCCAACTTAAACCCGCAGCCGTCTTATGCAAGCAAAGACCTAATCCACGACCTAGGGCACTTGAAGACCTATATATACTCGTTGTTTAGAGTTTTTCTAAATATAAACTTTTCATTCCTAAATACTCTAAGTTACAGAATTCTCTTCGGCGGCCGCGAATCTCTGATTCGTGGTTTCCACCTTGTTCTTTGAGGGAGATTGATTTGTTCTTGAACCCTCTTTCTTACTTTTCAATTTATACAAGTTATGCATTCGTGAGTCACGTTTTCTACTTCTTCTTTCATGTCTGAGTAGTTTATTTTCGTTGGGTATTCTTTAAGGGGATCTATGGGGAATTTCATAAACTGTTGTTAATCCGATTGTTTAGGCCGAAGATTAGGGTTTTTTGTCTCACCATATTCGTTCTTATTGCATGAGTCTGGCGTCATGAACTATATTCTGATCGCAGGATCTTGAGAGCGACTAACGTCCTGAATCTCAGATCTAGACCAAAATAGGGTAGTGAGCATCCCTTGAAAGATGTCTGAATGTTTATCGTCCCGATCTTATTGCGTGTTCGTCTAGAACGCAAGATATGAGAGTATACCTGCGGAATAGAAGTTCGCAGATCGACCTTGCTTGATAAAGTTAGGTTGTTAAAACCAGTGAATCAGTTTGGGGAAAATCGCCTAGCCTTGTTTGCTTAACTTTTGTGTTTGATTTCTAGTTAGAACCCCATAGATTTCCCGAGAGGATTCCCAACGTGTTCGTCCCATCTGCTTTTACATCGAGATTTACGCACTTCAATATTTACTTTTCCTGCACTGCTTGCCTGATTTCCTTTTTACAAGTCTTTAAGTTTATTTTCCTTTTCCCGTTGGTTATAGAAGAGATTGACAACCTTCTCTATATAAGGCATGATACTGCTTTCTTTATTTTCTGCAAAAACCGTGACACTTACCCCAAAACCCCAGTTCCCTGCGTCTTTGGTTGCCCTGATTCTTCTCTTTTGCAGTTGAACTCCTCCCTGTGGATCGATACCATAAGTACTACAACGCACGCTGTGCACTTGCAGCTTAGGGTCCTACAAATTCAAAGCTCGACGAGTCCCCAAAAAAATCCTCCAAACTCGGACGACTATTTAGACCCCATCATGCAACACAACAAGTTTCATGGGTTGGCTTTGGAGGATCCTCTTGACCATTTGGATGAGTTTGATAAGATTTGTGATATGACCAAGATCAATGGAATATCCGAAGATGGTTTCAAGCTGAGGTTATTTCCCTTCTCTCTTCGAGACAAGGCACATCTATGGGAGAATATACTTCCAAGAGGTTCCATCACTTCATGGGATCAATGCAAGAAGGCTTATCTTGCAAAGTTCTTCTCAAACACTAGGACTGCAAGGTTGAGAAATGAGCTATCTAGCTTCACCCAAAAGAACAATGAGAGCTTTTGTGAAGCATGGGAAAGCTTCAAGGACACTACACAATGCCCTCATCATGGCTTCTCCGAAGAGACACTCTTGAGTACCCTCTACCGTGGTGTTCTCCCCAAGTTTAGGATGCTCCTAGACACATCTAGCAATGGAAACTTCTTAGGAAAAGAAGTATAAGAAGGTCTAGAGCTTGTAGAGAACCTAGCCCAAAGTGATGGGAATTATGGTGAAGACTATGATAGGTCTTCAAGGAGTTATGGTACTTATGAGGACCAAAGGAGGAAGGAGATGAAATCCTTCAATGATAAAATGGGTAAGTTGCTTCAAGCCTCACAAAAGCATGTTCACTTTGTGGGTGATTGTGATGAGGGCCGAGGGGGTCAACAAGAGTTGAATGAGGATTGCCAAGAAGAGGTCAACTATGTGGGTGGCCAAGGTTATCAACAAGGCTACAACAATAACTATAGGAACAACAATCTTTCCTATAGGAGTACCAATGTTGAGAACCCTCAAGATCAAGTCTACCCTTAACAAGGCCAAGGAGGTCAACAAAAACCCTTTGTACCTTTCAAGCAACAACAAGGTTATGTTCTCAAGAACAATTACCAAGGGAACAATCAAGGGCACCAAGGGAATTTTCAGTCCAAGGAAGGTCCTCCACCCGACTTTACAAAAGATTTGGATGTGAGGAATGTTCTACAACAAATCCTCCAAGGTCAAGCAAGTAGTGCTATGAATGTGAGTAAGAAGATGGCCGAAATCCACATCAAGGTGGATTGTTCTTACAATGACCTAAATTCCAAGTTTGACACTTTGAGCTCCAAGATCAAGCAAATAGAGAACAACAAGGGCATTGCTTCATCCTCTACACGGGCTCATGCCTCTTTGCCCGGTAAACCCGAAACCAACCCCTAGGAATATTGCAATGCTATCTACTCCATTGATGAGGAAGAGTATGAGCGTGTAGTAGCTGAGTTTGAGAAACTATTTGAGTATCCAAATGATGAAACTATAGTCAATGACGACATTGAAGTTCAAGTTGGGGAGGCGGTCATTGAAAATGACCATTTGGTTGTTGCTAAACCAATGGGTAAATAAGAGCTTGATGAGGATGTGATCTCTACACAAGCAAGTATTGTTGAAAAGAAAAGAGAAGTGGCTAAGAAGACTGAAGTTGAGGCTCATGATCTCCGTATCTACAAGCCACCACTCCCCTTTCCTGAGCCGGTGTTGATTAAGGAACTAAAGACAGTACTCTCAAGCTTTAGAGGGAGTATGGAGAAAGTTGGTGCACCGTTGCCAAAAGTGGAGAGTTTGTCTCAAGTCAAAGGTCAAATAAGGTTCATCAAAGTTTTGCTCGCCAATATAGAGAAGGTTAAAGCGCTAGAAGGCCTAGATTCATCACGCACAGCAAGGAATGAGTCCAAGGTTATTCGAAAGCTTGGTAATCCGGGAAATTTTTTGATTTCTTGTTCTCTTGGGGACTTGAAGATTGATGAAGCTTTGTGTGATTCCGGCTCAAGTGTCAATGTGATGTCCTTTGAGATGTTCAAGAACCTTGGGATCACCACTATGAAGAAGTATTCATCACACATCACCTTTGTTGATGCTTCCTCAAGGCAACCACTAGGCCTTGTAGAAGATTATCCATTGAGAGTTGGTGAATGTCTAGTCCCAACTGATTTCATTGTGACGGATATGGTTCAAGCAGCAAGGCTACCTCTTCTTTTATGGACACCTTTCCTCAACACAGCTGGTGCGAGCCTTGACTTCATCAACAAAAAGGTGATCCTCAAGAATGTGTATGCTAAGGTTTTCTAACCTATGAAACCTTCTGCTTGAGCCTTTGTGGGACAATCATATGTGACACTAAGGAAGCTGAAGAAAGACCACCTAAGGAGCAGCTGATGGGTCTCACTAGTGTGGTGATGAGTGAGAATGAAGCCCTTGATGAAAATGAGTATGATGGGCCAAGCTTCGATGGTTAGAGCCTTCTAGCAATGTTTGATGGGTCCAGATTGTGGAGCCTATAGCTGAGCTGCCAAAGAGGTATAAGAAGAAAAGGAAGGTGCTGCAACCTGGAGCAAGCACCATGTTCGTTAAGAAAGGAGAAGGGAAGTCAATTCCACTCCTTGTTCACCCCCATGCCTAAGGGTTTGAAAAGTCAAGCTTAGTAACTTTAAACAAGCGCACTTGGGAGGCATTCCCATGTTTATCTTTGTAAATATTTGCAATTTTTAATTCAATAATGTGTTTTTAGTGTTCGTGAATGATAGGTTTGGATCAAGGAGGTTAATCAAAGAGCAAAAAGCTTACAAGAAGTTTTATGACATCGTGTCAAGTTGTGTATCGAGCTACTAAGCTCGATACAGTTCTCACGGGGAATTTAGAGGAGTCATATCGGGCGTTTGTACGATACAAACTCGGCCGTAGATCTTCAACATCTGTATCGGGCATCTTTATCTAGCTACATAGCTTGATACAATTTTAAAACCCGCGTGTGCAAGCGTATCGAGCCATGTATCGACCTACGTAGCTCGATACGTTCCTTTTCCAGGTAATTCAACGGGGGTTTTCCGGTTTAATTCATTCAAATTAAACCGGTTTTCCCTCTTCTTCTTCCCAAAACACGAAAATAGCCCCCTTCACACACACACTTGCGATTTTTGGCTCTTCCTCTTTCAATTCTCAAGCAATTTCCATGATTTCAAATGCCACTTGCTAGATTTCTTGTGCTCTTATTGATCATAAGTCAATCTCGTTCATCTCTTACTTGTTCACGAGGTAAACAATCCAAAACCAAGTTTTTCATCTTTTGCTCTAATGGTGGAAAATTTGGGGTTTTTGCATTAGGATGTTCGAATTGATTGTTTATGGCTTGGGCATTGCTTGATTATTGTTAGGGAGTAGATTTCGAGTGTTATACTAGAGTTTCCATGGTTAATTTTCGAAAATTTGACACTTAGAGTTCATAGTGAGAAAATCCAAATTAAACTCTTGAAGCTTGTTAAGTTTTTGGGCTTTCACTTGCATTAATCATGCCTATGGATTGCCAATTGATAGCACTCGAATTTGGACAATTTAAAAATTTTGTAAATAAGTGTTGAATTGGGAAGAAATTCGAAAATGTGGAACTTGGTCTTGTTTGATGCTTGTGTAAAAGCCATTGTTGGTTGATCAAAATGAGTTGCTTACTCCCTCTAGAAGCTTTGTTTCTGTTGTATGAACAATGGGAAAAATTAGAGGAGATCCAACAACCAAGAGAGCAAGTTCTCAAGCAAGATCATCAAAGAGCCAAGGGAAGAAGAAGGTGGTTGAGGACCGTGAGGTTGAAAGTGAGGAGGAACAGTTGGTACGTGGGTCAAAGAAGAAGGCCACCACAAGAGCTTCAAAAGGCAAATCAAAGGCCACACAAGAAGTGTCAAAGAAGAAGCTCACACCCGAGGAACTCCTCAAGGCATTCATGAGTATGCAATTCAAAGCGACGAAGTACCCGCATGAGCAGACTCTTCGAGCCTTGAGGCTCTTTGAGGACTTCCAAAACCTCTTCTCCAACATGGGATTGGCCAAGTTCATTACCATGGCCCATCCCGTTTTGATGAGGACATCGATCTAGCCGAGACCAACGAGCTAATACCGGCGGTCAAGTCTTCACCAATGACACGGTCTAAGACCAGGAGGCTTAGGGAAGGGTTCAATGTAGCTGTGGAGACCCTCCTCAACACAATGGAGCTGGGAGACACGTTCAGAAATCCATCACCACGAGCCGGCCTCAAAGATAGCTCCAACACGCCCGATATAGACATCCTGGAGGAATTTGCAAGGCTGAGCCTCAAAAATGACCAGCCTCGACCAAACCAAGGTATGACTGATTACTTGACAGGTAATGGAGTCCAATACAACAAGAATCCCGTGGAGATCACATCTCAGCCTCAAGATACCGCGGAAACAAGCCTAGAAGCCGAGAGAGAGCAAATGGAGCAAGAAGACGCTTTGAGAGCCAACCACGGGAAGGAACTTGAAGATTGCTATCAGCTTGACTTCACTGGACATCAAGAAGCTGGAATCATCAAGAAGCCAGCATGGAACGGACCAGGACTAGACACAACCACCAAGGAAGCATTTCCGGACATCGCACGCCAAAACCAGGTATACACGTTTTATACAATTTGTCCAACTAATCTGACTTGTCCCAGCGGTTCTTAGCCCATCCAAGAGACCAAGGTTCGAGCCCCAGAAGAAGGCCACGCAGAATAGACTTAGTTTTCTTTTATTTTTTGCTTTAAGTGAACTTTCCATTTTTCATGTATTTTGCCTTTTTGCGTTTTGTTTAGTTCCATAGGTTTTATGTTGTCGTTTTGCTTTATGTTTTCGGCCTTAGGGCTAGCTGACGAGCTGTTTATAAAGCTACCCTGCAGCATTGTATCTTTGGCTACCTTTTGATTATCAATAAAGAGACGAACTTTCTTCTAAACCTAGCGGCCGCCGCTTGCTTAGAATCGTACTTGTGTTCTTGCGTGTGTGATTCACCAAGGCCAAGTGCTTGTGCAGTATCAGAGAAACTCCATCCCTCTGTGGTGCCATTCGATCCACCTACACTTCCCCTCAGATCGTCCAACAAGAGAGAGCGTGAAAGCCAGATTGTTCGACACCGTTCGGCTCAAGTCTTGTGCGAGCAAGCCTTGTTCTATCACCGTCCATCCCCTGATCTAGAAGAGAGAGCGTGAAAGCCAGCCTCTAGATCCCATCTTCCGCCTGCCTTAAGGCTCACACCGAGTCTTATATCACGTTTACAAGCTCGCGACATGTGAGTCCCTCTCTTCCCTCACCGCGTACTTCTACTATGACGGAGAGGATTCACTGCCGCGAGATGGTCATGACTACATCAAGTTCAAGATCCATAGGACCATCTACACAATATCCTTCCGCCAACTGAACGAGATCATTGGTTTCCGAGAAGGTGAAAGGAGAACAAAGATGCTCACCGTTGATGAGTGTGAGATGAGGCTTGTGGGAGACAATTGCGGTTGGGAAGTTCAAACCAGGAGAAAGCACGGGGACTATGATAAGGCATCCGGTGTTGAGGTATGCACACAAGTCTCTTGCTCAGACCTTCTATGCAAGGAAGGAGACCGGGAAAGTAAGCCAAGAGGAGCTCGAGTTGTTGGATGTGGGTCTTTCCAAGTTCATCGGTTTTCATACAAGAGGAGGCACAAGAGTCCGTGGAGATAGGACGAGTGCTGGTATGGTTAGCTTATTGGTTAGGCAGTTACTCTCTTACCAAGATTGGGTTTGTCCTGATGAAGGATAAGAATCCCGAGCGAAGCATTAGCGAGATCATAACCAATATTCTCGAGGCTTGTGGATATCGGCTAGGGACGGATGTCCTTGACCCCGAGTGGATGGACATCTTCTACCTTGGAAGGACTATGTTCCTCTCGGGGAGGCTAGGCCACAGGTTTGCATACAAGTTTGCCATTTACTTGAAGACTGAGGAGAAGATTTATCTCCCA
Organism: Alliaria petiolata; assembly: GCA_020283515.1. Classification (NCBI taxonomy): domain Eukaryota; kingdom Viridiplantae; phylum Streptophyta; class Magnoliopsida; order Brassicales; family Brassicaceae; genus Alliaria; species Alliaria petiolata. The sequence continues at coordinate 135,905,601 of JAHZTW010000001.1, read as the reverse complement.
AACTCGCAAATCACCTCGTTCCAAGACATCTCCCTCGTCGACTTTGTTCCCCCGTAAGAGGACCTCTACAATCCCGCTGTCAATCCGCCTCTTCATTCCATTGCCAAGAAAGGGACTTTTGACTTTGACCCGAACCAAGTTCTTGAAGAAGACGAAGAAGTGGAAGAGGAGCAAGAATCTCCGAGCCCGATTTACGGTAGTAAGAGGTATTACTTCAGCTCATGTATTGACCCAGAGCCAAGCCCCGCGCTGAGAGAAGCCCACCTACACATTAGCCTTCTCAAGAGATAGAATAAGAACCAAGACCGGGCCATTAAGAAGCTCGGCGAAACAGTGAAGGATTTGAAGACGACAGTCAAAAGGCTAAAGCGGTGTGGCAGAAGAAGAAGCTGAGGGCGAGAGTGAAATGGACCTTGATAGGCGCCATTCGTTACATGTGCGTCCAAGCGAAGCGGTTCAAGTAGACCCACCTCGCTCTTCCTCCCACGAGACACGGTCAAGGAAGAGAAAGTCGAGCCGATCTCCTTCCTCGAGTAATGATATGCTCTCAAATTTACCCTTGAGCTACTCTCTCAAATTAAGAGATCAGTCGCAGTATTTAGGGATCAAATCCACAGAGAAGGGATAGTCACAACAAACTTCTAAGTTCGAATTAAGCTAAGAAGAAATAATTAAAAGTAAAAGACAGCGACTAATTAAAAGCGGTGTAAGTTCAATAGACGAAACGTTAGGTTCAGGGAAATTCTCAGGTGATCCAAATTGCAGTTCTAGACAGAATGTTAGGAATTATTAAGCACTGTTCTTGAACTTGAAACACTAATGTAAAATCAACCAAGTCTCGCTGCGAAAATTATCTATGTCTAAACCCTAGAATTCCAAATCTCTTTGCAAATTCAAACAATTCAGACAAGCACTAATATCAGGTTCAGTTGTTCACAAAATCCCTAAACCAAATCTCTTTGTGAATATGTATTTTGCTCATCTAACATTAGTTCATGCAATCAATAATACTCTCGCATCTAATAATCAACCTAAGATCAGATTCTAGGTCGCGAAGCTAGAATAAGCATTAAACACAAATCCAGATGAAGAACTCTAATGATTTTATCCTAACAATTTAATTCAACCTAACAATTCATTAAACACCTTTGAAAAACCCTAAACCTAACAAGCAAACTACTCAGACATGGTGGCGCCACTCAACTCATCCAGCATATCATCTAATCGTGGGATTGGATGTATGTACTTGATGGTGATGTTGTTGATGGCCCTGCAATCCACGCACATTCTCCAAGTACCATCCTTCTTTGGTACTAACAAGACAGGTACAGCACAGGAGCTTAAGCTCTCTCGGATATAGCCCTTTGACATGAGCTCCTGAACTTGTTTCTCTAGCTCATTCGCCTCTTCTGGATTCACTCGGTATGCTTGTCTATTGGGCAATGGAGCTCCTGGAATGAGGTCGATTTGACGCTCAATACCTCGTAGGGGAGGTAATCCTGCTGGTATATCTTCTGGAAAGACATCCTTGAAGCTATCTAGCAGCGTGCTAACTTCTGGTGGTAAGTCTTTCTCTTCTTGTCCTGAAAACAACCCTTCTTTGAAGATCATTAGTAGCACCTGTGTTTTACAATCTAAAGTTTTTAAAACAGTAGTAGGTGTAATGTATAGGTTAGTTTTACTTACCTTGGATCCTTTGTCCATGGCCTTTTGCAAATCAAAGACATCATGTGGGGTAAGTGAAGCAAGATTATGCTTGCGCTTGTTGTGCGTGAAGCTGTAGAAGTTGGTACGGCCATTGTGTTGAGTCTCCTTGTCGAATTGCCAGGGTCTACGAAGTAGGATATGTCCTGATTGCATTGGCACCACGTCGCAGAGGACTTGATCAGCATACTTTCCTATGCTGAATGGCACAAGAACTTGTTCTCCTATCTTCAGCTTTGTCTCATCATTCAGCCACTTGAGTCTATAAGGCCGGGGGTGCTTTGTCTTCTTCAGACCAAGCTTGTCCACCAAGTACTTACTCGCCACATTGGTACATGATCCTCCATCTATGATCAGGCTGCATATCTTGGAGTTTATGGTACACCGAGAATGAAATATGTTCTCTCTTTGCAACGTTTCTGGATCAAAGAAGGTGCTGAGTGATCTCCTGGTAACAAGTATCTCTCCCTCGTCTGGATAGTCAGTGACTTCTTCTTCAGACTCCATTGGCTCTACCTCAGCCTCATCCTGAGGTTCATATTTGCCACTTTCCTTGAGGATCATCACACGCTGATTAGGACAATCCCGTGCATAGTGACCCTTCCCTTGGCATTTGAAACAGGTGATGTCTCTAGATCTCTGAACTTGAGGCTTACTAGCTTCTGGCTTTGCTCCTTTAGATGCCTTGGCAGTAGGCTTCTTGAACTTAGAAGCAACTTCTATGGACTTCCCCTTGTCCATGCTTCTTGGTTGAGAACTCCAGGCTGGTTTCATGCGTGTTGTAGAGGCTGTCTTCCTCTTGATATGCTGTTCGGCTTGAATAGCTAAGTGTAGAAGCTCATCTAGGTCTCTGTAGGTCTGTCTCTCCACCTTTCTAGTGATTCGGTCATGAAGTCCATCTAAGAACTGAGCCATAAGTGTCTCCTCCGAATCTCCAGTCTCCAAACGGTTCTTCAAAGTCTCGAATTCTTCAAAGTATTCCTCCACAGACTTAGTTCCTTGAGTAAGCTTTCGGAATCGCTTCTGTAGCTCTCGGTGATAGTAGCTTGGGATGTATCTCTTCCTCATTTGATATCTCATCTCTTCCCAAGTGTTAATCTGCCCATGTTGGTGTCTTCTTCTCTATGAAACTTCTCTGTCCCACCAAGACAAGGCGTTTTCGGTAAGCTAAGCTGCGGCAAGGGAGATCTTCCTTGCGTTTGAGTAATGGTAATACTCAAATATGTACTCCATTCGCCTTTCCCAATCTATGTAGGCTTCTGGATTGACTCTTCCAGCAAATGTGGGGGCTTTCAGCTTGAGATCCTTGCCTCCAAGCCAAGGCTGATCCTCCTCTATGTCTCTGCCTCCACGGTTCCTCCCTCTGTCTCTGTCTCTCTCCCTCTTGTTCCTCCTAGCTGCTTGGTTTTGGTTTGCTGGAAGGGGATCATCATCTTCCAGACTTGGCATATCACTATCTGAATCGCTTTCCCTAGGCTGAGGGGCTCGGTCACGGTGCCTAGGACCATTGCATGCGTCAGGCTGTGCTGCTGGTGCTGTTGGAGGTGCTGGCGCTTGTGGGGGAGCTGCGACGGGAACTCTCTGTTCCAGTAGGGTCATTCTCTCATTGATGCCTCTCATGGCATCCAGTAGTCGTTCCATAGGATTCGGCTGCTGCTCAAGGCCTTCCATTCGTACCTGAAAAGATTAACAAGTATCAAAGTTCGAAGACAAAAAGGATAAAGACTTAGAATAACCGGGGGTTAAACTAATCTCTAAACTATCAATGTCCGGTTTATGATTCAAGAAAAAATCCAATGCTGGTATAGGCAAACACGGTTTGGTATTAATGCAAAGAGATTCGTGCTAAGCCAAATAAAGCAAGACGTGCGGCCAAAGATGTCAATATGCAATGAAAAAGGAAAGTAACTTATGCGGCCAACTCTCTTTCGGAAAGAAGTAAAGACGCACAAACAGGAATGGAAACTAACAACTTTTATGCCTTTTCGGTTTTTAGAATGAATCAGATTCGACGAACAGAAACTAAATGCAACAAGTAGCTCTTTATGAAATTTTTTTTTTTTGAGTATTTATGATGAACAAGAATGCAGAAACAAAGCAACAATCGGATGTAAAGGACCTTTTATATATATATATATATATTTTTGAAAGAATAGATGGCACAGAAACAAATATGAAACCTAACAGATATTTTTATGGTTCTTTTCGGTTTATGAATGATAAACAAGATGCATAAATCAAAGAACTAAGAGCAATGAAACGCAGAAACAATATCTATGGATGCGGAAACAAGCAAAACAGAAAAATCAGATGTAAAAGGATAAGAGTACACCTGATGTAGAAGCCTTTCGGCTCTGATACCAGATGACACAATATCACAAGCGTGATCTGTGTATGGAGGATGGGATTGAGGCTGCTGGTTGTTCAACACTCTCAGCTACAATCGGTGGATGGATTTGCGGATGAAGGGGGATTGAGTATGGGATCTAAACAGCTGGTTGTTCAACACTTTCTGATTAGATCAAGGAATGGACGATGACAAGTAACCAGGGATGGATCGAAAGTCGCCACAAAGCTCGTGAAAGAGCTTTGATAAGACAAGAACTCTCGGATTCAGGGTGCTTCTCACACGATGAACAAGAGAGGGTTTAGCCGACGGCTAGAGCTTTTCTTTGACAAGAACTGCGTTTTCTTTATTGATCTAGGGTTAAATGATACAAGGCTGTGAGAGGGGACTTTATAAGAGTCCAAACAGCTATGCCCTTCTAGGGGACTTGAAGCAGATTACATGAAACTATACTAAAGAAATAATTCGGCCAACATGTGCCTTACTCTAAAGATATAAAACGACTAAGCTGTGACACTTAAGAGATAAACCAAAGTTTTAATTAGCCAAATAATCATATGGAATGTATTTAAATGTCTTACCTTGGCCGAGCATGGTTTACTCGAATTGTTGCTCTTGGTTCGGTTCAATTGAGACGCTCAATGCTGAATAAGGAAACTCCTTGCTTCTCTTGTATGATCGGCCACTCCTTGATATATCCTATAGTTTTTATATTTGGACCGTTGCTGATGCAGATAGTATCCTCTTGAGGCTTGTAGCCTGCGTCTTCAACGTGAATAAGTCCGTGATCTTCTAGCTCGGCATTGGCTATTGCAGCTTCTCTGGATATGCTGAGTTTGTTGAGCTGAGAAGTGATGTCTTGAAGCTCTTTGTTGGTGAGGAGTGTCTCCACGGCTTCATTGAAGCTCTCGGCCAAGTCCCTTGTTCCAGAACGTGTCCTTGGTGCTTGCTTCATGACAGGAACAATGACAGTGGGGTTGAGGCTAGTATCTGCGTTTGTATCAGGCTTACACTATGGTGTTTTGGCAGACTTCTGAAAAATACAAAGCAGATTTCAGAAAATACAAAGCAGACTTCAGGAGGAAATACACGGCAAACTTGAGAATCTTTTATAAGCAAGTCTTGAAAGCTTATAAATCCGAAGTCTTATAAAAAGCTTATAAATTCGACCAAGGAAGGGATTTTGACCAAGGGAAGGGAATGCAGCTCAAGAGTCATTCAACTCATTTATTTTTGGTCTTTGGTCTTTCTTAGTTAATGTTTCCTTGTTTTTAACGCATTTTGTCTAGTTTTCTACAAAACATTTCTTATAAGTACTCTTGTAAGTTTATGAATAAAGGACAGACAGAGTTGTCAAGGAATTTGGAGAGTCTTTTGTGACCCCTTTGGATCTGTTTAGATCTTTACCTTTATCCTTTGATTTTGGGAGAGTCATTGGTGGTGGTTTTTCGAGCGTCTTTATCATCTGGTGGTGGCAACTTTATCCAGGTGTGGTGTTAGCTCAACGGGTTTCTTTATCAGCTCCGGTGCTTCGGCTTTACGAGTTGTGGTGATCCCGATCTTCCTATCTATCCGGTTACGTTTTCATGTTGGTTACTCCAGATCGGTTTTCAGGAACCTTCGCAGCCCAAAACGTGCATTAACTTGACGTCAAAGCTGTCCTGTTTTCGATCTATCCTTTTCACTCCAAATCGCTTCCTGCAAAAAACGCATCAAAGTGGTATCAGAGCAAATCCAGGTTGCTGGAGTGAAGTATTTCGTTTATCCTCTTGATAATCATTGCGATGGATCTACCCAGAGGATTGACTCTTGATCAAGCCTATGCTGAACGTATTAGCAGAGATATGGCAGAACTACGACAACAGATGCAGGAGATGGTTGTGGCTGTCAATCGAAGAGATGCACAAGATCAGCCTAGAAGACGAAGGATTGTGGCAGATGAAGCGTCTAGTGACGGTAGCAGAGGTTCTTCTCATGGTTCTGATTCTGATCATGAAGAACGTGGTGGAAGGAGAAGGGACAACCGTGCACAACAGCAGCAACATCGTCGTGAAGAAGAATTCAAAGTGGATTTTCCTGATTTTCAAGGAAGTCTGAATCCAGATGACTTTCTAGATTGGTTAAGATCCATGGAGAGGGCATTTGAATATAACACTTATAACGATGAAAAGAAGTTTAAGGTGGCTACTTTGAGACTGAAGGGATATGCTAGTCTTTGGTGGGATACTCTTAAGTCTAGGCGTGCTAGAGAAGG
>JAHZTW010000001.1:135886258-135899210 GCA_020283515.1 Alliaria petiolata | reverse complement strand
TTTTTGCCTTTGATTAATAAAATAACGCAGTTCTTCCCAAGTAAAGTCTTGAGAGAAACTTTTGCTTTGAACCTTTGTGTGTGGATTCACCAAAGCTTCAAGCATCCTTGCTGTATCAGAGATCCTTCCATACTCTCTGTGGTGCCATCGATCCCCCATCTTGTCCAGATCACTTGTGGAATCAAGTTATCTTGCTCAAGCGCTGTTTGTGGAATCATTCAGCAAACCCTCACCCCCATCAATTGATCCAACATGAGAGAGTCTCTAGACCAGCACGCTTGAACTCATCCTGTGAATCTCAACCCATTTGGTATCAGAGCCGAAAGGTTCCTAATATCAGGTGATATCTATCCTTTACCTTTCGGTTTGTTTAGTTTTATTTTGTTTTCTATTTTGAATCTGCTTCTGCTTTGTTTAGATCATTTGTTTCAGTTTGTTCTTAAGAGAAAAACCATAAAAATTGATTTGATTTGCTTGGTAGATTGTTTCTGTTGCTGTTTCAGTTTGCATAAAAACGAAAATCCCATAAAAAGTTGTTTCAGTTTGCTAGTTCTCTTTGTTTCCATCTGTTTCTGTTGCTGCAATTGTTTCTTTTCTGTTTTGCTTTGTTCTTTGCTGCATAAGTTGTTAGTTTGCTTCTGTTTGATTCATAAACTTGAAAATCATAAAAACTTATTGCTTGCTGTCGATTTTTGCTTTGTTTGCTTCATAAAAAAATCAGAAAACCCATAAGAAGTTGCTGATGTTCGCTTAGAGTCATAGTTCTATTTTTGTCAGCCTGATCAATTCGTGCTTGCTTAGTTTTTGAGTGTCTTGTTGCTAGTTTATGTCTAGATTGTCCCAGTTTGTTTCTTAAGGTCGAAATTCCAGAAAGAGTTGATGTTGTGTTCATCATTGCTTTGTTTTTGAATCCTTTAAAACCAGAAAATCAAAAGAGTTAAATTTCCTTTTCTTTGCTGTTTTGTTATTTTTCCTTTTTGTTTGTTGCTGCTACTTTGCCTTTTTGTTTTGATAAATCGAAAACCAGAAAAAGAGTTGTTTAATTGTTGTTTGATCTAAACAAGTGAATTGTTCCGTTAGAACTTTTGCTTGATTGATTTTCTGTGGTGCTTTTGACTGTTTGTTGAATCTGTGCAGGTAACCATAAGCACCAGAGGTACACCATGGCAGAAGAAGACACTTGGGATCAAGGATTTGATTCTGACCACAGCATATATGATGAGGAAGCTGCCTACATGAATGAGGCATGGTCTAAGGACGAAAAAGAGTATGGTTATGAACCAGACAGAGAAGAACCTGAGCCTAAACCACCAGACGATACTGTAGACCACTCAAGCAATAAGAAGTGGTGTGAAGTAGAAGATGAATCCCAGGGAGGATATGATGAAGAACATGACTGTGAAAAGCTAAATCCGAAGCCACCAGACCGCAAATGGAGCCCCACTTATCTAACTCCACACAAAACTGAACCTGAGGTAAGTACTCTTGTCTTAAATTGTGAATCAAAAGATAAATTTCGTTTCTATGAGTTTTCAGGAAGTAGAGGAGACTACCTACAGTGGGAATACAACATGGATGAGTACTTTAAGTATTATTCCATCCAAAGTGGAGAAAGGCTTACCTACTGTCTAGACCAGCTTAGAGGAGAAGCTAAAAGATGGTGGTACAAAGAGGAGAATTACAGATGGTACTACAAGGAAACGCCCATAAGTACTTGGGTACAACTAAAGTGGATCATGAGGAAGAGATATGCACCTCACAGCTTAGCAAAACTGAGCAAAAACTCTTACCTTTCAAAGGAGACAAGCCGAGGAGACATAAATCATAATCTGGTGCAAAATGCAATTCCCAAACCAGCCAATCACCAAGGTAAGCGTTCTGTTCATAATACTACTTTAGAACTGACGTGTTGCAAGTATAAGAACAGGAGATGCATTGCTAAAGAACTCCCAAGATGTGAAAAGTTAGTAAACAAGAGGCGAGCAGTCCAAGAGAAGAAACCAGTCATAGTCATGGATCAAAAGAAAACTACAAGAACCGAAATGGCTAATACAGAACAGGATATAAGTATCTATACAAAGTTTGACAAACTTGATAAACTATGTGAGAAAGTAATGCACTTGATTATGTCCAAAAGAGTTGAGAAAGGTTTAGGTACCAAAGAGGATTCGAATCAAACTGATTGTTGCAAGAAGCAAGTAAACCAGAAGGGAGAAATTGTCTCAGCCTCTCACCATGACCAGGCACGAGCTACACTGTCTAAACCTGATCACAATGATCCCAAGACTGATCAAGAGAAGGAGACTCAACCAGAGCTAAGTCCACTAGAGCTTAAACTGCTTGTTCAACAACTACAAGATAAGTCATCTAACACTCTTAATTTATTTGAACTAATATGTTATAAGTGTCAAGAGCGTGTGCACTATGCTAAAGAATGTCCAACTAAGAGAGTAACAAATCCCACGTTTTAAGAACAGAAAATTAATAGTGTTAAGGAGAAAGATGGTCATGTTGAATCTGATCTTAACATTATAAATTCTAGCATGATACACTTGTCTTCGCCAAAGTTTGTTGAAACAGATTCAGGTGTAACAACTGAAGAAGTAGAACAAAATGAGTCACCAGATCAAGATTCAAACCAGAAGCTAGTCCAACACACTACTGATGTTATGTTGTATAAAGAGACCAACCTGGAAACGCTCATTCAGCCAGAACCATGTAAGTGTCTTGAAACCCCTATATTTAGTGAAACTCATGAGTTTGCTGAGGATGCAGAAAGAGTAAGAACGAATCCTAAGCTCCCTGAAGGAAAAGAGGTCAGGAGTGAAGTTATAACACCTGTTGTGGAGGCTGCAAAAGATGAACTCGATCATGAGTTCAATCCAGAACCAAACAACAAGTGGAAACCGAAACTAGGACCAGAAGTCGAGAGAGATAAATGTATGAAGGAGAAATGATCAGTAGCTTGTCTAGAAGAGCAATATGTCCTTAAACCACGAGCACCAGCTGATCTAGCTTCAAAGGAGATTATCCAAGATGATTCATTACAAAACAATTTGCGTGGTACACAAGTAAGTGAAATTCAAAACTTGACTCAATATTGGAATAACTTCTTAATAAGTCATAGCTTTAAACATTATGTGTTTGAAATTCCAATGTCAAGTATAATACACTTGCTCTTGCCCTTGAGTGTTAGTAAAGGAACAGGTGCAATGGAAAAGTATAAAAGCTTAGGAGAAGCAACAACAAAACAGAATGCATTCTCAGATCAACACCAACTTAAACCGCAAGACAAAGGCCCCCAAGGTAAGTTCTCTAATCTTTCAAAAATTGTTGAAATAATCTGTTATAGTTGTCACAAAAAAGGTCATTCTGCTAGAACCTGTTCCACCAAGAAACTAATAACAGCTTCATTACTAGAAGTAGAGAAAGAAAAATCTAAACCAGTTGAAGAAAACGTTGAGTTTAATTTTAAAATTTCCAATGCTAGTATAATGCACTTGTCTTTGTCAAGAGATTATGAAACAGGTATGGAACTCACCAAAGAGGCTTCAAAGAGATCAGAACGTGTCAGAGGAGTCATTGTGTCTTTGCTGATCAAGGAGAAACCACCAAATCCATACCAACACTCTCCAAAACATCACACTCGAGGTAATTATTTAGACTCCCAAAAGAGAATGAAACCTAACTTAATGTCTTTTAATACAGGTCAAACAGTTTTGAGGACAAAACTTTTTGAAGAGGGAGAGTATGGTGGAACCCCAAAATCGAACAACCATCAATATCAAGTACCCAAGACCAACAGAGCTACTATGACATATTCCAATGCACCCGAAATAGACTTAAAGATGGATTTCGCACTTCTGAGCATCAAGAAAGACCAGCCTCGACCCAACCAAGGTATGAATGTTTACTTGACAGGAAATAGAGTTCAGAACATCAAGAATCTTCCAGAGATCACATCGGAGCGTCAAGATATCACCAAAACAAGCTGTGAAGCCATTAGAAGACAAGTGGAGCAAGCCGAGGATTCTGAAGCCAAGCACGAGGAAACACTTGAAGATCTCAACTATTTCGACATCACTGGACTTCAAGAGGAAGGATTCATCAAATATCTCAAGCTGGACGGACTATTATCAGCCTTGAACATCTCAGCTTCAAAACCAGCCTATCCGAGCACAAACCAGGTAAGTATTATTTATTATGAATTTTTTCAACTAATCTACAATGTCACAGTGGTATTTAGAGCTTCAAGGGACCCCTGGTCGAGCCTCAGCAAGGACGACATTAGCTTAAATAGTTTTCTTTTTATTTTAGAAAACTTTCATTTTTCTGTATTTTGAACGCTTTGTTGTTTCTTTTTTACAAGTCCTGTTGTCTTGAGTCTTTTCTTTTCATTTGTGTCGACCAAATTAGGTCATAGTTGATAGGACCAGTTTATAAGGTCCCCTTGCAGCCTTGTAATCGTTAGTTTTTGCCTTTGATTAATAAAAGAACGCAGTTCTTCCCAAGTAAAGTCTTGAGAGAAACTTTTGCTTTGAACCTTTGTGTGTTGATTCACCAAAGCTTCAAGCATCCTTGCTGTATCAGAGATCCTTCCATACACTCTGTGGTGCCATCGATCCCCCATCTTGTCCAGATCACTTGTGGAATCAAGTTATCTTTCTCAAGCGCTGTTTGTGGAATCATTCAGCAAACCCTCACCCATATCAATTGATCTAACGTGAGAGAGTCTCTAGACCAGCACGTTTGATCTCATCCTGTGAATCTCAACCCATTTGAGGTTCACACCATCGGTTATCAGGAACCTTCACAGCCCAAAACGATCATTCACTTGACGTCAAAGCTGTCCTGTTTTCGATATATATTGTTCACTCCAAATCGCTTTCTCCATAACGCATCAATATCAGAGAAAGCATGAGTCCATGTGCTGTTCCAGTCTTACTTGTTCCTAAGAATGATGGCAGCTGGCGCATGTGTGTTGATTGCAGAGCCATCAACAATATCACGGTGAAGTATCGACACCCTATTCCTAGATTAGATGATATGCTTGATGAATTGCATGGTTCTAGCATATTTTCTAAAATTGATCTTAAAAGTGGCTATCATCAGATTAGGATGAAAGAGGGTGATGAATGGAAAACTGCATTTAAAACGAAACATGGATTATATGAATGGTTAGTTATGCCATTTGGTCTGACAAATGCACCTAGTACATTCATGAGATTAATGAATCATGTTCTTAGAGCTTTCATTGGAGTTTTTGTTGTAGTATACTTTGACGACATTCTGATCTACAGCAAAAGCTTATCTGAACATGTAAAGCATATAGAATCTGTTTTAAATGTGCTTAGGCAAGAGAAACTTCATGCCAATCTTAAGAAATGCACTTTCTGCACAGATAATCTTGTGTTCCTAGGCTTTGTTGTGAGTGCAGATGGAGTTAAGGTTGATGAGGAAAAGGTTAAGGCTATTAGAGACTGGCCAAGTCCAAAGACAGTGGGCGAAGTGAGGAGTTTCCATGGTCTTGCTGGATTCTATAGGCGCTTTGTTAAAGACTTCAGTACTATAGCTGCACCACTCACAGAAGTTATCAAGAAAGAAGTGGGATTCAAGTGGGAAAAGGCACAAGAAGAGGCTTTCCAGACGCTTAAAGAGAAGCTTACTAATGCCCCTCTTTTGTTATTACCTGATTTCCTTAAAACATTTGAAATTGAGTGTGATGCCTCAGGTATAGGAATTGGAGCTGTACTAATGCAAGATAAGAAACCTATAGCCTTTTTCAGTGAGAAACTTGGAGGAGCTACATTGAATTATCCAACTTATGACAAGGAGCTGTATGCCTTGGTTAGAGCTCTCCAAACGTGGCAACACTACCTATGGCCTAAGGAGTTTGTCATTCATACTGACCACGAATCACTCAAGCACTTGAAAGGACAACAGAAACTTAACAAGAGGCATGCCAGGTGGGTCGAATTCATTGAGACATTCCCATATGTCATCAAGTACAAAAAAGGTAAAGATAATGTAGTTGCAGATGCATTATCCAGAAGGTACACCCTACTCTCTACTCTTAATGTTAAGCTTCTGGGATTTGAACAAATAAAAGAGTTGTATGCAACTGATCCTGATTTCCAAGAGATTTATACAGCTTGTGAGAAGTTTGCTTCAGGGCATTACTATAAACACGATGGGTTTCTCTTTTATGAGAACCGTTTGTGTGTTCCTAACTGTTCTCTACGAGACTTATTTGTCAGGGAAGCACATGGAGGTGGGTTAATGGGACATTTTGGCATTGCTAAAACACTGGAAGTCATGAGAGATCACTTTCACTGGCCACACATGAAACGTGATGTTGAAAGAATCTGTGGAAGATGTACCACTTGTAAACAGGCCAAGTCAAAAGTTCAGCCACACGGTTTGTATACTCCTTTACCTATTCCTACTCATCCCTGGAATGATATTTCTATGGACTTTGTGATGGGATTGCCTAGGACTAGAACTGGAAAGGACTCTATCTTTGTTGTGGTTGACAGGTTTTCGAAAATGGCTCATTTCATTGCATGTCATAAAACTGATGATGCATTACATGTAGCTAATCTGTTCTTTAAAGAGATAGTTCGTTTGCATGGGATGCCTAAGTCTATAGTTTCAGATAGAGACACTAAGTTCCTTAGTTATTTCTGGAAGACTCTTTGGTCTAAGCTAGGAACTAAGCTTTTGTTCTCTACTACATGTCATCCACAAACTGATGGTCAAACAGAAGTGGTTAATAGAACATTAGGTACTCTTTTGCGTGCATTAATCAAAAAGAACCTGAAAACATGGGAAGAATGTTTGCCTCACGCTGAATTTGCATATAATCATGCTGTGCATTCTGCTTCTAAGTATTCTCCTTTTCAAATTGTTTATGGGTTCAATCCCATATCTCCTTTGGATCTAATCCCTTTGCCTTTGAGAGAAAGAGCTAGCATTGATGGGAAAAAGAAGGCTGAAATGATTCAACAGATCCATAAGAATGCTAGGAGGAATATAGAAGAGAAGACTAAGCTTTATGCTAAGCAAGCTAACAAAGGAAGGCGCCAAGTGATTTTCAACATTGGAGATCAAGTTTGGGTTCACTTAAGAAAGGAGAGGTTCCCAAATGAAAGAAAGTCCAAACTAATGCCAAGGATCGATGGTCCATTCACTATAACAAGAAGGATTAGTGACAATGCCTATCAGCTTGATCTACAAGGTAAGTATAATATCAGTTCTAGTTTCAATGTTTCTGATCTAGTTCCGTTTATTGCAGATGAAACGGATTTGAGGTCAAATCCTTTTCAAGAGGGAGGGGATGATATGATCATGGATAGCACTAGAGACTTGGAGCTTGAACCAGAGAATGTAGCTGAGGATGAGCTCGTGGATGAGGATGCTGTAGCTACACCAGAAGGACCAATGACTCGTTCTAGAGTCAAGAGGATCAAAGAAGCTGAGACAACAAATCAACAGCAGACTTGTCGGCAGACTTCAGAAAATACAAAGCAGACTTGTCAGCAGACTTCTGAAGATGCAAAGCAGACTTGTGAAATCCTTAATCACATATGGGACCAAGATGACCAAGCCAGCGAATTTGGAGGTAAAGCTTATCAAACCACTTTGGTTTTGATTCAAGCTAAGTGATTTCAACAAATGGGAAAAGTGTTTCAATTATACTCTTTTTCCCTTGTCAAGTTTTGTCCCAATGGGTTTTCTTGACAAGATTTTTAATGAGGTAATTGTCTCACTTCTCAATTGCCCATTTGTTGAAACAAAGACCCAAAGACAAGCCCATCAAGTCATTTTCGTCCAAATAGAAGCCAAGAAACTCAAGGTTCATTTTTATTGTTATTTCCTAGGTTAATTGCATGAGAACTTGTCTCTTTTCCTTTATAAACCATTGTAAACTCTTTCTGCAAATCATCTTTCTTTTTAATCAAAAACCCTTTCTAAAGAAGAACATCTTGTTGGTGCGTATATCCAGCAAAACCCTTAAACTCTTTTGGTGTGTATATCCAAAGGAATTTGAGTCGATATCTTGAAGTTATTCCGCAAACTTCTGCGATATCCATCGACCATTCAACTTCTATTTCATCATCACGGCTTCTCAGCCAAAACCGTTCATCTATTCTCAACCAAGGAGTGCCGATTCAGGGAGAATCTCATTATCTCCTCTAGGTGCAAGCTTTGAACTCCGTTTGTGGGGAAATCTCTTGGGTCTCATGTGCAGCCACACCCACTCTCCTGGTTCAAACGTCAAAGCCTTGCGTCCCTTATCAGCTTGCTTCTTGTATCCCCCGGTTTTCTTCAAGATATTCTCCCTTGCCTTCTCATGGAGTTTCTTTACAAACTCTCCTTTCCTGAGGCCATCTAAGTTAACTTGCTCAACTTGGGGAATTGGCGAGAGATCAAGAGGGGTTAGTGGATTAAAACCATAGACTACTTCAAATGGTGATATCTTAGTAGCAGAATGAGTAGCATGATTATAAGCGAATTCTATGAATGGTAAACAATCTAACCAAGTCTTTAAATTTCTACCAAGTGTGACTCTAAGTAAAGCAGATAGTGTACGGTTTACCACTTCAGTTTGTCCATCCGTTTATGGATGAAAAGTTGTAGAGAACAGGAGCTTGGTACCAAGCTTTCTCCACAATGTTCTCCAAAAGTCGCTTAGGAACTTGGTGTCTCGGTCAGAGACAATAGTCCTAGGTACTCCATGCAAATGCACCACTTCTTTAAAGAACAGATCGGCTATTTGCGTGGCATCATTGGTTTTGTCACATGGTATGAAGTGTGCCATCTTTGAAAACCGATCCACAACAACAAAGATTGAATCCTTGTGTCTGATCTTAGGCAAACCTAGCACGAAATCCATAAAAATATCCACCCATGGTGCGTTAGGAATAGGTAAAGGTAAGTAAAGGCCATGAGGGTGTAACCTGGATTTGGCTTTATGACAAATGACGCATCTAGAACAGTGTTTCTCCACGTCTTTCTTGAGATGTGGCCAGTAGAAATGATCAAACACCACTGCTAGAGTCTTGTCCACACCGAAGTGACCCATAAGACCTCCACCGTGTGCTTCCTTGAGTATTAGATCTCGCATTGAACTCTGAGGTATGCACATGCGCTTGTCCTTGAAGAGAAATCCATCATGTAAGTAGAATGAGCTGAAAGCTCCTTTACCGCATGACTGATAAGCCTCTCCTAACTCCGGATCATCTTTGTACAGCTCCTTTAGATGCTCAAAGCCAAGCACCTTTGCTTCCATGGTAGAGATCAGGGAGTCTCCTTGAAAGTGCATCTGCTACCATGTTTTCTTTTCCCTTCTTGTAATTGATTACATATGGGAATCTTTCTATGAACTCCAGCCACTTAGCATGGCGTCTTTTGAGTGAGGTCTGACCCCTTAGATGTTTTAGAGTCTCATGATCCGTGTGTATGATGCTCTTTGGACAGCAAGTAATGCTGCCAAGTCTCCAAAGCCCTTACCAAAGCATACAACTCCTTGTCATATGTTGGGTAGTTTAGGGTAGCTCCACTTAGCTTCTCACTGAAAAAGGCTACTGGTCTTTTCCTTTGGTGTAGCACGGCCCCAATCCCTAGGCCAGATGCATCACACTCAACCTCAAACATCTCATCAAAGTCTGGTAGGGCTAAGACTGGTGCTTGCGTGAGTCTTTCTTTCAGGGTTTTGAAAGCGGCATCTTGAGCTGCTCCCCACGAGAATGGTGTATTCTTCTTGATCACGACCGTGAGTGGTGCAGTTACTGTACTGAAATGACACACGATCACAGGGGGGGGGGGGTGATCTTGTTGTGGATGATGGAAGCTAGTTGCTGGCTGTTCAACTCTTTCAACAAGATCAGTGGATGGTGATGGAGTGATGTGGATCGACTGTGGAATCAATACAGATGGCTGTTCAACTCTTTCTGGTTTGATTAAGGGATGGAATGGTGTTTAGTAACAGGGGATTGATGTCGCCACAAAGCTTTATGGATCTAAGATTTGATAAGACAACTCTCAGGCTCTAAGTGAATCGCACACTAAGAACAAGAAAGGGTTTTAGCTGACGGCTAAGAGTTTTCTGTAAGACAGAATGCTTGTGCTTTATTGATCTAGGTTAAAAATACACTGCTGTGAGAGGGGAGTTTATGATATAAGATCAAGGGGGTATGATCTTATACCGTTGGTGAATGGGCGGAATCAAGCAGCTGGTTTGAAAACTCTTTCTACTTGATCAAGTGATGGATCGATGGGGAATGAGATGGAATCCTTTATGCTGGTTTGAGAACTCTTTAAGAAGGGATCGGTGAGTGAGATGGATTGAGAGATGGATCGAGAGACGCCACACAACCTTATGGAGATAAGCTGTGATAAGTCTGAATACTCAAGAGCAATGAATCGCACAAAGCTCAAAGAATACAAGGGTTTGTTCTTAGACAAGAAACAGCTGCTTTATTGATTCTAGGTTAAAAAATACAAGGCTGTGAGAGGGGACCTTATATACTGGTCCAAACAGCTGTGCCCTTCTAGGGGTCTTTGAAGCAGATTACATGTGAATAAAAACTATGCTAAAAGAAATAATGTGGCCAACAAATGCCTTACTCTAATAGAAATGTAAATAAACTTAAACAGAAAATAAGCCAAGGTTTTTATTAGTCCAAATAATCATATGGAAATGAAATGAAACACATACCTTAGCCAAACTGTGGTTTATGATTAAGTGGGCTTGATAGTGAAAATGGAAACTCCTTCTCTCTTTGATATAACCGGCCATTCATGTGCATATGAATCATAGTCTATATCTGGACCGTCATGTGTGAACCCTTCTGGACGTGTATTAGTAGATTGCTTGCCTTGATCCTCACGTGTGTCTTGAGTAGGGGTGATGGTGAGTTTGTCTAGCTTCTCAGTGATGTCTTCAAGCTCTTGTTGATTCATTACAGTGGTTACAGCTTTGTTAAACTCTTCTTGAAGTCTTCTTGTACCGGATCTTGTCCTTGGTGGATCTCTCATTGTAGGAAGCTTGTCCTTAATGTCCTGAGCTGGGTCGATGTCCTCATCATTCCCTCCCTCTTGAGAAGGTTCTGACCTCAGAACTGATTTATCTGCATCAAAAGGAGCAAGATCAGTAATGTTAAACGTATGAGAAATGTTAAACTCATCTGGAAGCTCAAGCTTGTAGGCATTGCTGTTGATGCGCTCCAGCACTTTGAATGGTCCATCTCCTCGTGGTGAAAGCTTTGATTTCCTCTGGTTGGGGAACCTCTCATGTCTCATGTGCAGCCAAACCCAATCTCCAGGTTCAAAAATAACTTCTTTCCTCCCTTTATCTGCTTGCTTCTTGTACTGAATCGTTTTCTTCTCTATGTTTTCTCTAGCTTTCAGGTGCAGCTTCTTGACAAACTTAGCTTTACTTTCTCCATCTTGACTTGTATGCTCGTGTGGAGGCAATGGTGAAAGATCCAGTGGGGTAAGAGGCTTAAAACCATAGACAATCTCAAAAGGTGAAAGCTTAGTAGCAGAGTGGGGGACTCGGTTATAAGCAAATTCAATGAAAGGTAAACAATCAAGCCAATTCTTTAAGTTGTTACCGATGGTGGCCCTCAGAAGGGTGGATAAGGTGCGGTTTACAACCTCTGTTTGTCCATCTGTTTGAGGATGACATGTAGTGGAGAAGAGCAACTTGGTTCCTAACTTCCTCCAAAGTGTTTTCCAGAAGTGGCTAAGGAACTTTGTATCTCTATCTGATACAATGGTTCTCGGTAAACCATGTAAACGCACCACCTCCTTAAAGAACAAATCTACTGTCTGAGTTGCATCATTGGTCTTTGCACAAGGAATGAAGTGTGCTATCTTAGAGAATCGATCCAATACTACAAAGATGGAGTCTTTGTGTCTGATCTTTGGCAACCCTAAGACAAAATCCATGGAAATATCTACCCAAGGCATGTTAGGAATAGGCAATGGAATGTAAAGACCATGAGGATGTAACATGGATTTGGCTTTAAGACAGACAATGCACTTGGAGCAGAATCGCTCTACATCTCTTTTAAGATGAGGCCAGAAGAAGTGCTCCACTATGATGCTCAAGGTCTTGTCTACACCAAAGTGATCCATCAGACCACCTCCATGTGATTCTCTTATCAGCAATTCACGCATTGAGCCTTGTGGAATACACAATCTCTTGTCTCGGAATAAGAACCCATCATGCTGATAGAATGGTCCTGAAGCTCCTTTGTTGCTTTCTTTGTAGATATCTGCAAAATCTGGGTCTGTTTCATATAATAGCTTAATATGTTCAAAACCCATTACCTTAGACTCCATGGTGGTAATAAGAGTATAGCGCCTGGATAGTGCATCAGCTACTATGTTTTCTTTCCCTTTCTTGTACTTGATGATGTAAGGGAAAGTTTCTACAAACTCTAACCATCTGGCGTGTCTCCTCTTTAATGTTGTTTGGCCTCTTAGATGCTTGAGAGTCTCATGATCTGTATGAATAACAAACTCTTTTGAAAGCAAATAATGTTGCCAAGTTTCAAGAGACCTTACCAAAGCATAAAGCTCCTTGTCATAGGTGGGATAGTTTAGGGCTGCTCCATTCAGTTTCTCACTGAAATAAGCTACTGGTCGTCCACCTTGAGTAAGCACAGCTCCAATACCTGTTCCTGATGCATCACATTCTATTTCAAATGTTTTAGTAAAGTTTGGAAGTACCAATACAGGTGCATGAGTGAGGCTGTCCTTGAGCTTGCTGAATGCTTCTTCTTGTGCTGAACCCCATTTAAAAGCCACGTTTTTCTTGATTACTGAAGTTAATGGGGCTGCAATAGTGCTGAAGTCTTTAACAAATCTCCTATAGAAGCTTGCTAATCCATGGAAGCTTCTGACATGTCCAATAGTTGATGGAGTTGGCCATTCCTGTATA
>JAHZTW010000001.1:135848174-135873463 GCA_020283515.1 Alliaria petiolata | reverse complement strand
ACTGGTCGAACTTGTGCGAGAAAACTTCTGCTTCATCTTCTCTGTGACTCCTTGCCCCTCCAAGTGCCATGCAATCTTTCTCCAACTCCATTCATGCCTCCATAGCATCCTTATCACCTGATCAAGACTCCAAATGCACCAAATGCAAAGACATCCTAGACTCAAAATGATCGAAATGCAATACAATGATGCAAATAAAGACCTCAAATGATAACAAACTTACACTAAATGGAGAGAAATATGATGCAAAATATAGACATATCAACTCCCCCAAACTTGCCTTTTGCTTGTCCCCACGCAAATGAAACAAAAGCTAAGGAGAGAGGTTTGAAAGTGGGAGCTCAATATCCAAGATAGTTAACAATAATAATCAACTCAATATCCTACTTCTTAATTCTAGAATGCATGTGAGTACTCCCTACTCCAAAAGAGTTAGCCATGCCCAGCTCAACATTCAACTGCACTAAGAATTCAATCAAAACAAGTCTCCCTATCAAACCAACTCTTTAACATTCATTAAGTGTGAAACCGTGAATCATGACATTGTAAAGCAAGTAAATCCATTTGCCTAAGGGACTGGGTTTTGAGATAAAAATGATCTCAATTCATCCGGGTTTTGCATTTAAGTAAAGGTGACACTCAAGAAAGATTGAACTATATGCATAATGCTAAAGGTAAGAAACAAGTGATACATACAAGTATAGACTTTCATCTACCCAAAATGCTATCAATGATCCTAGACCCCTCTCATTCATTTTTTAGCTCACTCAACCCTCTAGAATCTACCATTTTTCTCAAGGATCTTTGTGCCTTGCCAAACCCTTTGAATCTCAAACACATATCCTCTTTTAAAGCTCTAAGGGGGACTTCTTCAACCTTTCATTTTCGGTGAATGGAGTAGTCTATTCTTATTACTTAGCTCTTCTTAGATCTCTAGGTAGCCTTTATAAATGCATATAATTTTTTTTTAATCTCTTTGGCCTCTTTGGCTCTTTTGATTTCTTTCTTTTTCTTAAGACCACCTACCATTTTTATTTACTCAGAGCTATTCCTTTTCAAACACAAGACTCTCCATTTCAAATCATTCTTCCCCTTATTTTCACCAAGCCCCTTATTCATCACTTCTTTCTTTCCAAACTTTCTCCCCAAATATCAAATAATACCATAGCCAACAAACCCCCAAATCCTAAGCCTAAAGCTAGCCCCAAGATGTAAGGCTAGAATCTACATGAAAACCTATACTTGTCGTCTCAAACCTAACACTTTATGCTAAGTTCAATCGAAATAAAGGCCTCACAAACAATCACACAAGAACAGTTGGCTTCAAAGGAGATTGGTTATGGTAGGGGTGCTACTTGAGCTAGCAAGAGGGTGGCAAAGTGGATAAGAAAGCTCAAGTATTTTCATCCATGAATTTACTTTCAATGCAAGCATGATAATTAGATGTCAAAATTCGGTTCAAGTGAGTAGAGTTGGTTATCAATTTCAAGACTATATTTCAACCAAAAAGTAGTAACAAATGGGGTGGTCCAAGCATGGTTCTTCCTTACTTTCAAATTTATTCACAAGCATCAAAGAACTACTAACTAGGGTGTTGAATTGATCACAAAAGTTAACAATCTACAAGGATAGGCTCATCATTGCTCCCAATGCATATGAATGCAATCCTAAATGATAAGAATTCTAGACTCAATCCTACTTATGTGACAAATGCAAATGCAACTATATGCTATTTTTTTTTTTTTGCAATTTTTCTTATTTTTCTTATTTTTTTGTTTTGTTTTTCTATGCCATAGATGAAATGCATGAGACTCAAATATGCATGGAAAAGGAAAATAAGATCACAAAACACAAAATCAAATACCATACTCCCCCAAACTTAAATTACACAGTCCCTTGTGTAATCCAAGCTTGGAGAAGNAATTTTTTTTTTTTTTTTTTTTTTTTTTTTTTTTTTTTTTTGAAATCTTCGAAATTTTCCTTATATATATTTTTTTTCTATGCCATAGATGAAATGCATGAGACTCAAATATGCATGAAAAAGGAAAATAAGATCACAAAACACAAAATCAAATACCATACTCCCCAAAACTTAAATTACACAATCCCTTGTGTAATCCAAGCTTGGAGAAGATTTCAAAATGCAAAAATAAAACTAAATGGTATTTACCATGATTTTTAGAGTGGTACCTTGATCAAGAACACATGTCGGAGGAGGAGTATGAATCCATGGAGTATGATGGATTGCTTGATTGAGGAGTGGGGGATCGCATGACTCTCTTCCCACGCCTTCTTGTCTCATAGGAGGAGGGACGTGGCTCATCTTCATGGCTTTGTGCACTTGAGGTTCCTTGAAAGGAGTGGCGTCTCTCTACAATATGGCTGTCCCCTTGTTGATCCTCATGCTGCTCTTCTTGATGTCTTGAGGAGGGAGCTCTTTCAACCTTGGTCGTGAGGTCTTTGATTTGCCTCTTCATCTCCTTGACAGTCTTCACAAGCTTCATAATGGTCTTATCTTGCCATCTGTTCCATCTTTTGATATAAGCATGGATGCTTATACATCAGGAGCTAGCAAGTAGAGTAGCTGTGGAGCTAGAGGCGATGGAGTTAAGTGTGGAGTTGAGAGGAAAGGAGGACTTGTAGCTGAGCTGAGAGGAGCTGAGGGCTTAGCAGGCATGCACCATCATTCTGGACATCAAGTGGAGCATTTTAGCCGAGCTAAAACCAAGCTGGTCCAATTCAAATCAGAAGAGAAAGCAATTAAACCGTTGAAGCTACCCAAAGAGCTATTTATGGAAACCTCAGATTTATGCCTTCCTAAGGCATTATATTCACCCAACCCCACGTCCACAGAAGTCTATACAAGCTATGTTACACCAGATCAAGTCCTTAAACGTGCATCAATACCCAAAGTCAAAGAAGATCAAGCCAAAAAGGGTTTTTCCTTACTTGGAAACAACTATGCGATTTCTTTTGGAAAGGAAGACCAAACTCATCATCCACCAGTTAATCTCATCCCTAAATCAAGTCTAGAAGATCCTGAACGTCCAAGCCTCACTAAAGACCCCAGATTAGTTCCACAGATCAAGACATTTCACCCCAAGACCAGATCAAGACCATTAAGGCCTAACGGCTAGTCAAGAACAAATCCCATCTTTGTTGCTTTTCATTTACTTTTGTTACCGTTTGTTTCATCATTTCTGAACCTTTATAAGCTCATTTCCTTTGTACTTTTCATTCACCAAATTATTAATCAATAAAGTTTTTATTTGTTTCAAAGAAAAATCATCTTTGTTTACAACTTGTTCCTGCGTTTTATTAAGTTTCTTTGAGGGATTCAGAGAGCTTGTGAGGCGTGTTAGAGCTTAGTATTCTCGTGAGGATTAGCC
The DNA here is from genome assembly GCA_020283515.1 of Alliaria petiolata. Classification (NCBI taxonomy): domain Eukaryota; kingdom Viridiplantae; phylum Streptophyta; class Magnoliopsida; order Brassicales; family Brassicaceae; genus Alliaria; species Alliaria petiolata. The sequence goes on along the minus strand of JAHZTW010000001.1, from coordinate 135,870,074 downwards.
ATTGAATACTAGGATCTAAAACTCTTGGTGTTTAGAGTTCAAACACAATCGGTTTTCAAATCATCATAAACCATTCTTCCATCCATCTTAGCTTGAAGGTCCGATTTCAAAGGAACATTCCTTGAAGAGATTTCGAGGATTCTGTCATTGGTATAAGAGCTAAAAGCTCCTATCCCAGGTGTTTTCTATTCCTTTTTCAAGTTTTGCAATTTTTTTTTCTCATTCATAAAAACTCAAAAAAAAAAATATATATAGTTTGCTTCTGTATTGCCTTGCGATTTGTTTCTGCGTTTGCTTGTGTTATTGCTTCCATAAAATCAAAAAAAAAATTGCGTTTCTGCCATTGTTGTTAAGTTTCTGATTTTGTTCTTGTTTCATTCATCATCAAAAAGAAAAGAAAAGAGATAAGCATTCACGTTTTGAATCCTTAAGTCAACACTTTTAGCTGGCCAAACTTGTTTAAGGAAAGGAGTATTTGCGCGTCTTCCATTTCTGTCTCTCATATTCATTGCACTATAATTGCCCTTGCCATACATATCTAAGCCATAAAACTGTCTAGGTTCATTGCACGAAATTCCTTTTGACATTTGCATTACTCACTAGACATTGAATCCATATTTCCCTTTCAACGGTTGCATACATTTAGTTACAAGTCAAAAAAATATAAAAACTTTGTTTCTTGTTTTTTTTTTTTGTTTTATTAAACATACCTGATTTGTTTTCTTGAAATTTTTGCGAGGTATCATGTGAGACAATGCACCAGCAGCTGATCCTATGCAAACAATATTGGCTGCCATTGCCAATTTAAGTGAGAATCTCAACACCTTCAACACCGAAAGCAATGAACGCTTAAATCGCCTAGAAGGAGAACGGCCACCACCTCTCTTGCCAAGAAGAAATGTTCATGGCATTCCCCCTGATGCAAACATATTAGGAGACCCTCCTGATATGCCACCACCAGCACCAGCACCAAATCTAGCACAACAAGCTCAAGAGATCTTAAACAGAAGGAACAATGAGAGAAATAGGCCCTACAATGAAGAAAGGAACTTACCTCCAGAAGTGAAGCTGCTTGCGCCCACTTTTGCTGGAAAGCTTGATCCTGCAGCCTATCTAGAATGGGAGAGGAGGATGGAGCATATGTTCGAATACTACGCCTATACAGAGCATAAGAAGATTGCGCTTGCAGTAGCTAATCTCACCGATCATGCCTTGTCTTGGTGGGACAGAGAAGTAGCTGAGAAGAGAAGGCTCAGATATCCACAAATCACGAGATGGAGTGACATGAAATTTGGGCTAAACAGAAGGTATTTTCCTCCACACTATCATAGAGATTTACTAAAATGGTTTAGATCTCTATTTCAGGGTTCAAGGAGTGTGGAAGAGTATTATGAAGAGTTTGATCTTCTAAGGAGCCAGCTAGCTCTAGATGAAACAGAGGAATCCTTGATGTCCCAATTCATGGATGGACTTCAAGACCGAATCCAGAGGAAGGTAGAGATGCAGCCTTACCACTCACTGCCAGAACTCTTGCATCTTGCTGTTCAAAGAGAAAAACAAATCAAGAAGAAAGCAACTACTAGAAACCGCTCTAGTAACAACAATGCAATCTGGAATCAGCAAACTCAACCAACTCAGCAGCAGCAGCAGCAGCAGCTAACCCCCATGCCATTCATAGACAAGGGGAAAGGACTTGCCATAGAATCACGTTTCAAATCTCATACCCCAGAGCAAGGTAAGTCTAGTAATTCAACTAGACATCATGACATTATCTGTTTTAAATGTCAAGGCAGGGGACATGTTTCAAGGGAATGTCCAAACAACAGGACCATGATACTTAGACCAGATGGTGGGTATGATTCACAAGATGAGGCTATGATTGATGAATCAGAAGAAGAAATCACCATATATGCTGAAGAAGGCGATTTGCTAGTCATTCAAAGAGCTCTAAACTCTCAGCCTGTTTTGGAGGACTTAGAACAAAGAGACAATCTCTTTCACTCCAGATGCAATATACAAGACAAGGTATGTCATTTAATCATTGATATTGGTTCTTGTGCTAATATTGCTAGTATCTGCTTAGTAGAGAAGTTGGGGCTTAAAGCTAAACCTCATCCAAGACCATACAAGCTTAAATGGCTTAATGACAAAGAAGAGCTCAAAGTATCCAAGCAAGTCGAAATCCCTCTGTCCATTGGCCAGTACAAGGATCAGATTCTATGTGATGAAGCGCCAATGCAAGCAGGGCATGTCCTGCTTGGAAGGCCATGGCAATATGACAGAAATGTTGCACACAATGGGCGCACAAATGAGTATTCATTCTCATTCAATCACTGTAAATTTATTCTTGCTCCTTTAGCACAAAAAAATGTTAGAGTTTTACAAAACAGAGCTAAGGGAAAGAGTAGTTACTTTGCTATCCAAGAGTTTTTAAACTTTGATCCACCAGATATAATGCACTTGCCTTTGCAAAGAGATTGTTTTGCAGGTTTTAAAGAACAAGAGATCAAAGTCCAGGAGCATAGCATGAGCAACAATGCTGAAAACGTGATGTTTAAAGCTGGAAACATGATGTATCATAAGTAGAAACCACCCTTACAGAAGTTTACATCAACACTGGAGCTTGAGAAAGCCAAAAACATCCCATTTATTCAGCTGATAGCGCATCTACAAGCTAATCATCAAGGTAAGCTCTCAAACTCTAAACATTGTTCCAACACTAACTTAGGGTTGTTTTGACACAAAATCATGGACATCATCAAGCCTGGAGCAGAGTATGATCACAGCACTGAAGTTTATCAAATGGAAGCAATGCTAGAAGCTATTGCCGAGGTTGCACTAGTTGTCGAGCTTGGATCTGATCATGAGGCCAAGGCTTACAAATGGGCTGTGACCATTTGTACTCTTTTTTCTTATCCTTGGTTATATCCCAATGGGTTTTCCAGGAAAGATTTTAACGTGGCAAATTGGTTCACAAGTTTCAAACCCATTCAGATCTCCAATGGACCCGATAGAGACCTACGATCACTCTTTGAGTCATTCCGACCACACCAAGACGAACCAAGCAGAAAATACAATGTTTTTGGATTCTCAATTCATCAGAGGTCCACGGAGATTTGGAATCAAGACCAAATTCATGTTGGTTTAGGAGTTATTGACTTTTCAAATTGGGTGAACCGGAGCTTTCCCGATTTGGACATAGGCGCACTAATCGGAGAATTCCGAATGAACCAGAAGGAATGTAGCTACAAAACAACTTGGAGAGAAATCATGACTAAACCAAGAAGCTCGGCAAATTGGTTTCATGCCGAAAATCATTATGGTTTAAAAGTTATTCAACTTTTAAACCGGAAGATCCTCGACAAGCCTTATTTGGAAGCTCTCGAGATTATTCATTTATTAAGCAGACTTTGGCGACCAAGAGAGTTTATTAATCATCTAGAAGTTACACCAGACGTCTTACCATGGTCCAGAATCCAGAGGATTAGGCGAATCCTCTCACACTTCAAGTTTCCTTACTTGCACTCACGAGCATTCAACACCTTCATACTTGGAGCATTCATTTCCCAACGGCTCTTTCGTTGTCAAAGCTGCAGCGTCTTGAGCCTTGATACAATGTACCTGGACGTCCCAAGACAGCCTTCCTTCATGCCCAAGCTGTCAAGACTCAAGCACATCAAGACGTTCCATTTTGGCTAAGATCACCATTTAAGTCCAACAGATTTTTGCATTTATGTTTTGCGATTTTCTTGTCATTTTAAGCTTTAGAACGTTATTGTGAGCACTATATAAGCTCAAGCTCGACATTCATTGTAAAATACCCTAGATCAATAAAGAACAGAATTTTCTTGCAAAAGAAACCCGTCCAGCCGTCAGGCTAGAAACCCTTTCATACTCATCTTGTGCGATTCATTTGAGTGTGTGAGATTGTCTTATCAAAGCTTAGATCCATAAAGCTTTGTGGCGACTTCATTCCCCTTGTTACAAATCCGCAATCCATCCACTAATCAAACCAAAAAGAGTTGAACAGCCATCTGTTTTGATTCCATACTCATCCACATCGCTCCATTCATCCATCCATTGATCTTGTTGAAAGAGTTGAACAACCAACAACAAGATCCCATCCTCCATACCTAGATCACCCTCCTGTGATCGTGTGTCATCTGGTATCAGAGCCGAAAGGCTCCAAATCAGGTGTACTCTATCCTTTTTACATCTGTTTCTTTTCATATTTTGTTTTCTGTTTGCTTTTGTTTCCTGTTTTCTGTTTATCTTTCGAAAAAAAAAAATTATAATATATAAGCACCATCTGCATCCGCTTGTTATCATATCTATTTTCTGTTTGCATATTCTGTTTATCATTTATAAAAGAGAAAAGAACCATAAAAATTGTCCCTGCGTTTCATTCCATTGTTATCATTCTGTTCATTGCATTTTATTGTGGTTCCTGTGTTTTATTTGTTCATCATAATCATTCAAAAAAAAAAGAAGAAGAGAAAAGGATCCCTTTGATCCGATTGTTAGCATTTTCATTCCTTGTTTGCATTTCTGTCTGCACCTGGCCTATATTGTTGCACTTATTCATTCCTTGCAGCCAGCCTTGTTTCCATATTACGTGATATTGTCATTTACTTTGGTAGTTAACTTTGTTAGGTCAGCACGTGTTTCCTTGTTCAGCATTAGCCACCTATTGCTAGGAAGAAACCGTGTAGTTTACTTTGGGCAAGTCTTTGTGCGATCCTTGGTATTCATTATAACATTTCACCATTCTGTGCATTTCCATACTAGCATTTGTTCATTTAAAAGTCAAAAAAAAAATCATACATCTCATAAAGTTTTCATATCATATAGTGTCATATTAGCATCCATTCTGTTGCATTTTATCATTGCTGTTCTGATTCTTGAGGCCGAGTTACTTTGTTTTTGTATTAGACGTGATATACATATCTGATATAATAAACTATTTCATTCGACCTTTGATACTGTTTTAAACTTGTTTCAGGCACAATAATGGAGTCATCTGAAGAAGAAGAACCATGGAAAGAAGAAGACTATTCAAGTTCTGAGGCTGAAGAAGAAACACATGAAGAAGAAATGGATCCAGAACCACCAGACTCCTATAGAAGCTGTTCCAACACATTGTGGTATGAAGAGGATTCAGAAGAGGACTCATATGAGGAATACAAACCTCCCAAGGGAGCAGAGAAGCCAATCAGCTATGGAGTTGTCTCATATCGAGTACCAGCTCCACCAAGACAAGCGCCTAAAAGGACAACAACTAGGAGAGTAAAGTCTACACCAGAACCGAACTTACTACTCAGCATAGGAATGCCTACTTTTATGAGACAAAGAAAGTGACAAGAAACACTTCACTAAGTCTAAGAGAGGTTAAGAAGACAGTCCCAGCAAAAGGAGTTCAACAGAAACCAATCACCACACTTGAATGGTGGGAACAGTTCAAGAAAGACTACAACATAGGGGATAAGAAAGTAGAGCAGAAGCAGAACTCCAAAGAGGAACCTATGAGAAGAGAAGCTGCAACCAAGGCAACCACGCCTAAAACTATAACAAAGTCACCAGAGACACCAACTAAAGGTAAGTCTTCTGATTTTGTGAATTCTAAAGAGCTAAATTGCCCCATCAAGAAACTGTTGAAAGAAACTTCACTAGGAGAGAAAACAGAAACATCTATAGATAGTGAAAATTTATCTCATTCTGATATTTTAATTCCTAGTTCTAGACTCATGCACTTGTCTTTACCAAAGAATTTTGATCCAGGAATAAGACAAGAAGAAAGGGAAACAAACAGAGAAGAAAAACTACAAGAAGGACACGTTCTACAATTGGTTTGTCCAATGGAGAATGAGAAAGAAGAAGAGGAGCTAACTACTGTGGATTCACATTAGTTGGTAGCTCAAGGTTATGCACGAAACAGTGAGGGTTCTGTAGAAACCTTAGTCATCTCTAGACTAGAAGAAACCAGAAACCGTGGAGTTCAAGTAAACCAGGAGCAATTGATGCTACAACTAGCTAACACCATCACTGTGAGTTTAAATATTTCAATACCAATTTCTATAGTTTTAAACTCAGATATGATGCACTTGTTCTTGAGAGTTGTTTCAGGTACATAACATACTAAGAAGCATCGAACCAGAGAAATTTTGGTGAAAGGAGAAGACAGCTTCAAAGAGAAGCCATCAGACCATACATTGCATCACTTTACAGATTTGGCTAGCAAAAACACAAAGAGTGTTCCTCAGGTAATTTACTCTCTCACTAAATGTGTTTCAAAGGATTCTGAAAAATTAATGAACTTACTGGGCTTAAAAGAAAAAGTGTACTTTACAGCTACATCTTCTTACTTGAAACCGAAATTAGCTAAANAACTTCACTAGGAGAGAAAACAGAAACATCTATAGATAGTGAAAATTTATCTCATTCTGATATTTTAATTCCTAGTTCTAGACTCATGCACTTGTCTTTACCAAAGAATTTTGATCCAGGAATAAAACAAGAAGAAAGGGAAACAAACAGAGAAGAAAAACTACAAGAAGAACACATTCTACAATTGGATTGTCCAATAGAGAATAAGAAAGAAGAAGAGGAGCTAACTACTGTGGATTCACATAAGTTGGTAGCTCAAGGTTATGCACGAAAAAGTGAGGGTTCTGTAGAAACCTTAGTCATCTCTAGACTAGAAGAAACCAGAAACCGTGGAGTTCAAGAAAACCAAGAGCAATTGATGCTACAACTAGCTAACACCATCACTGTGAGTTTAAATATTTCAATACCAATTTCTATAGTTTTAAACTCAGATATGATGCACTTGTTCTTGAGAGTTGTTTCAGGTACAGAACATACTAAGAAGCATCGAACCAGAGAAATATTGGTGAAAGGAGAAGACAGCTACAAAGAGAAGCCAACAGACCATACATTGCATCACTTTACAGATTTAGCTAGCAAAAACACAAAAAGTGTTCCTCAGGTAAATTACTATCTCACTAAATGTGTTTCAAAGGATTCTGAAAAATTAATGAACTTACTGGGCTTAAAAGAAAAAGTGTACTTTACAGCTACATCTTCTTACTTGAAACCGAAATTAGCTAAAAGATTTGATACAAATAGGACAAAAAGTTTAAAAAGTTTAAGTTTTTATAAAGAACACATAATACACTTGTTTCTTGTCCAAATTGCTGAGATTATTTCAGGTACTAAGGAGATAAACCTGAAAGAAGTTCCACCAGAGAAGAGAATGATGTTAAAACAAGCTCAGAACAAAGAGACATCACCACCCAAAAATGAGGTTATCAAATGGGTAAAAACTATAAAGCGGAAGAGCCACGCCCCAGACCATAGAAAAGGAGTGATTCTATCCTACTTGCTCAAGGAAAACCCCCCAGATGCTCAACAACAGCCCCAACTAAGCACCAACCGAAACTGTCTCCAAGGTAAGTCTCTAAACTCTTATATAATTCATAAAACTAACTTGAGTTATCTATGTGCAGATAAACAAGTTTTGAGGACAAAACTTTTTGAAGGAGAGTATGACACAAAATCATGGACATCATCAACCCTGGAGCAGAGTATGATCACGCCCACCACTGAAGTTTATCAAATGGAAGCAATGCTAGAAGCTATTGCCGAGGTTGCACTAGTTGCCGAACTTGGATCTGATCGCAAGGCCAAGGCTTACAAATGGGCTGTGACCATTTGTACTCTTTTTCCTTATCCTTGGTTTTATCCCAATGGGTTTTCCAGAAAAGTTTTTAACGAGGCAAATTGGTTCACAAGTTTCAAACCCATTCAGATCTCCAATGGACCCGATGGAGATCTACGATCACTCTTTGAGTCATTCCGGCCAAACCAAGACGAACCAAGCAGCAAATCCAATGTTTTTGGATTCTCAACTCATCAGAGGTCCACGGAGAGTTGGAATCAATACCAAATTCATGTTGGTTTAGGAGTTATTGATTTTTCAAGTTGGGTGAACCGGAGCTTTCCCGATTTGGACATAGGCGCACTAATTGGAGGATTCCGAACGAACCAGAAGGAATTTAGCTACAAAACAACATGGAGAGGAATCATGACCCAACCAAGAAGCTCGTCAAATTGGTTTCATACCAAAAATCATTATGGTTTAAAAGTTATTCAACTTTTAAACCGGAAGATCCTCAACAAGCCTTATTTGGAAGCTCTCGAGATTATTCATTTATTAAGCAGACTTTGGTGACCAAGTGATGAGGACCTCAACCCACTAGACCAGATTCCCACAATGAGGCTGCCACCAAGAACAAGGTCTGGTACTAAGGCATTGCGTGAGGACTTCAACAAAGCTGCAGAGAACTTGATGAATCAAAGAGAGCTTGAAGCCATCATTGATCAGCTCAACAAACTTGCTATCTCTCCAAAAGGTGCATCTCAAGATATGCTGGAAAATCAAGAAGAGCTTAAAGGAAACGGTCCATACATGAATACTATGGATTATATCAAGGAATGGCCTATTATTCAAGAGCAGAAAGGGCTTGCCATATTTAGCATCACGCCTACCACCTAAGAGCCAAGGTAAGTCCATTTATATTCATTCCATATGATTTTGTCTAATAAAAACTTTGCTTTGTTTCTGTTTTGAGTTTATTTACATTTCTTAGTAGTAAGGCATATGTTGGCCATTTTTATTTCATTCTTAGCATAGTTTATTTTTAATGTAATCTGTTTCAAAGACCCCTAGAAGGGCACAGCTGTTTGAACCATATATAAGGTTCCCTCACAGCCTTGTATCATTTTTAACCTATCAATAAAGCAGAACTTTCTTGTGTTCATAAGAACCCTAGCAGCCGAATTCTGAGATTGTGTGAGAAGCCTATCTCTTGAGTTCTTCAGACTTATCATTGCTTAATCCATAAAGCTTTGTGGCGTCTATCAATCCCCCCTTCTATTCCATCTCATAAACTGATCCAATCTGAGAGAGTTACACAGCCAACAGATCGGATCCCACCATCTATCCACTTCGTTTTTCATCAATCTGATCAAACAGAGAGAGTTGCACAGCCAACTGTTTGATTCACCATCCTTGTATGATCATACCCCCTTGATCTTACATCATCTGGTATCAGAGCTTAGGCTCCAAGTCAGGTGAATCTATCCCTTTTCTTTTGTTTTCATTTCCAGAAAATCAAAAAAAAAATTGCATCTGTGTTTCACTTGCTTAGATCTGCGTTTTTGTTGTTATCTATTTCCAGAAAAACTCAAAAAAAATTAGATCTACCTTTCTGTTGCATTGCGTGTTGTTTCCTGTCATTTCCCATATCATCTAGTTCCTGTTTAAGTTGTTAAGCATCATAAAATCAAAAAAAAAAATCTTTTCTGCCATTGTTTGAGTTTCTGCATTTTTTTGTGTTCTTGTTTCATTCATAAAGGAAGAAGAAAGCATAAGCATTAGATCTTTTAGTCAACTTCTGGATTCCATAAAAACGTGTTTTAAGCATTTTAGGAAGGCATATTTTCGGCCATACCATCTTTGTTCTCTTGGCCATTACTCCTGTTGACTTTTCCATATTGCTTATTCCATATCTGTTTAGTCCAGAAACCCATCCTTGTTCATTGTACTATCATTTGAATTCATTTCTTGGTTTAGGATTCGACCATTTGCATCAATTCACACTCATTTGAATTTTTATTTGATCATTTGCATCCCTTAAAAAAAAAAAAAATATTCATCATTCATATCATATTTCATTCCTTGTTGCACTTGAATCATACTGCATTGGTGCTTGATTTGTTTTAAAGTCTTTATACCACACTTCTGCACTTGATCTATTTGTTGTTTTTTGATTGAGTACAGGAAGCCATGGGAGACGCTACTGAGCAGGCTGACTTCACACGCATTCTTGCTGGTATTCAGGCTAGCCTTACTCAGCTCACCAATGCTCAAGCCACGCTAGGAGAGCGTATCACTCGGATTGAGCAACCCCCACCTGCTCCAGTACCACGCAGAGAGCCTGTTAGAGTTGTCAATGGACCAAGGAACCTTCAGGAAGGGGAAGATGATGATATGCCAGACTTAGAAGATGATCCTCCACGCCACCAGAGAAGACAAGCACCATATGATCCTGCTGGAAACTATAACCAAAGAGGACCATACCCCAGAGACAGAAACAGAGAAGATGATTATGCAAGAGATGGAGGCAAGGATCTCAAGCTCACGCCCCCTACCTTTGCTGGAAAGATCAATCCAGATGCTTACTTGGATTGGGAGAGAAGAATGGAGTACATTTTTGAATACTACAAGTATTCTGATGCAAGGAAAGTGTCTCTTGCTGCTGCACAACTCACTGAGAATGCCTTAGCTTGGTGGGACAGAGATGTTTCAGAGAGGAGAAGGCATAGACATGATCAAGTCACTACTTGGGGAGACATGAGGTTCAATCTGAGGAAGAGATATGTACCTGCTCACTACCACAAGGACTTGCAAAGGAGGTTTCGCAAGCTTTCCCAAGGGAACAAGTCTGTGGAAGAGTACTTTGAGGAATTTGAAACCCTCAGGAACAGGCTGGAAGTAGAGGATACACCAGAGACATTGATGGCTCAATTTCTTAATGGACTTCAAGACAGAATTGCTAGAAAGGTGGAGAGGCAGAGTTACCACGATTTGGAGGAGCTACTGCACCTAGCAATCCAAGCTGAACAACACATCAAGAGGAAAACAGCCTCTACAAACAGAAGTAAGAGTACATGGATTCCAAAAGCTCAGCGAAATCTAGACAAAGGAAAGTCTATTGAGGTGGATTCAAGGCTCAAGAAACCAGTACCAGAAACTTCTAAGGGTTTCAAACCAGAACCAGGTAAGTTTCAAAACTCAACAAATACTAGGGCTCGTGACATTACTTGTTTCAAATGTCAGGGAAAGGGGCATTATGCAAGAGATTGCCCAAACCAGAGAGTCATGATTCTCAAGGACAATGGAGAATATGAATCTCAAGATGAAGCAGAGGAGGAACAAGAAGGATCAGAGGATGATATAATCAACTATCCTGAAGTAGGCGAGATACTTGTTGTTAGGAGAGCCCTCAGCACACTCTTTGATCCAGAAACTGTTCAAAGAGAGAACATCTTTCACTCCAGATGCACAGTAAACTCTAAGGTATGTAGTTTGATTATTGATGGAGGTTCTTGCACTAATGTAGCAAGTGAATATTTGGTGAAGAAATTAGGTTTGCCAAGAACAAAACACCCCCATCCTTACAAGCTGAGATGGCTCAATGATGAAGCCGAGCTTAAGATAGCTGAGCAAGTCACTGTGCCATTCACCATAGGCAAGTATGCAGACCGTGTAGTCTGTGATGTAGTCCCTATGCAAGCTGGGCATCTATTACTTGGAAGGCCATGGCAATTCGACAAGGAAACAATGCATAATGGGCGCACAAACTACTACAGCTTCACTCATAACAGCCGCAAGCACAACTTGGCACCTCTTACTCCACAAGAAGTACATGAATTGCAAAGAGCTATGGCTAAAGGATCCGAGGTAAGTAAAACTAACCTCTATGTTACACCTGCTACTGTCCTTAAATCTCAATTTAAAAGAACAGGTGTTACTAATGATCTTTAAAGAAGGGTTACTTTCAGGACAAGATGAAAAGGAACCACCACCTGAAGTACTTAAGCTCTTAGATCGATTTGTAGATGTCTTTCCAGAGGAGATTCCACCAGGTTTACCCCCTATGAGGGGCATAGAGCATCAGATAGACTTGGTACCAGGCGCACCTCTTCCCAACAGAGCTGCTTATAGAGTAAATCCAGAAGAAGCTAAGGAGCTAGAGAAACAGGTGCAAGAACTTATGTCTAAGGGATACATCAGGGAGAGTTTAAGTCCATGCGCAGTTCCTGTTCTTCTAGTACCAAAGAAAGATGGGTCTTGGAGGATGTGTGTAGACTGCAGGGCTATCAACAACATCACCATCAAGTATAGGCATCCAATTCCCAGGCTTGATGACATGCTGGATGAGTTAAATGGAGCAGCTATTTTCTCTAAGATTGACTTGAGAAGTGGATATCACCAAGTGAGGATGAAAGAAGGTGATGAATGGAAGACAGCATTCAAGACAAAGAGGGGCTTGTATGAATGGCTAGTCATGCCATTTGGGCTTACAAACGCCCCCAACACATTCATGAGACTCATGAATCACGTCTTGAGGGCATACATCTGTAAGTTTGTAGTTGTCTATTTTGATGACATATTGATTTACAGTACCTGCTTAGATGATCACTTGAAACACATAGAACAAGTACTTGAAACATTGAGAACAGAGAACCTATATGCAAACCTGAAAAAATGAACTTTTTGCACTAATGAAGTTGTGTTTATAGGATTTGTTGTAAGTTCTCAGGAATTAAAGGTTGATGAGGAGAAGATCAAAGCCATACAGGAATGGCCAACTCCATCAACGATTGGGCATGTAAGAAGCTTTCATGGGTTAGCAAGCTTCTACAGGAGGTTTGTTAGAGATTTCAGCACCATTGCTGCCCCATTAACCTCAGTAATCAAGAAGAATGTCGCTTTTAAATGGGGACCAGCACAAGAAGAAGCATTCAACAAACTCAAAGACAGTCTTACTCATGCGCCAGTCCTGGTATTACCTAACTTTGATCAGACTTTTGAGATTGAATGTGATGCATCAGGGACTGGAATAGGAGCTGTACTTACCCAAGGAGGGCGACCAGTGGCTTACTTNTGAGTTTTATGAAGATTACGGAGGCTGAATCGGAATGGAAAGTCTTTGTAGAGTCTGATCTTTAAGTCGCTTTAGGTGGCATGGATTTGAATCGGTTGCAACATCTCGGTACAGCAAGTCAGATGACATTAATTTGCTCTCTACTTGTTCCTAGCTCATCATCTTATGTTTCCAGCTTCCACATTGTCGCCAAATCCATAGAATAACCTGAAATGATGCATATATACAAAAGAAAATGCAAATGCAAATGCAAATGTTCTAAATCCTATAAATGATCAAATACTATGATTATACTTAGCTATAAATAAAATATGGATGAAAACTTATTCTAAATGCATAATAAATATGCGAAATATATGAGTATATCATCTATGCAGGTTCAGGTACAATTGGAGCTAAACTGGAGATTTGGCTACATTTTGGAGCATAATGGAATGAAGTCACGAAGTGTTGAAGATGGATTGAAGATGCACGATGGGTGTCGATCGACACACATTGGTATCGATCGACACCGACTTTCCCGAAACCAAAGACTTGAAGATTCCAGAATTTTGAAGAAAAAGGAAATCTTCAAGACTTTTCCTAATCTTACAGGGAATTGAAGATTCGTACCTAGGCGTATAAATAGAGGTTTTATGCCATTGTTTAAGAGAATCAATTATTAATTTAGAGAGACAAAGAGGGAGTTTAGGTTTTGAAAGCTTTTAGGGAGAAACATCTGCACTCTGTTCTTGAGAGATTTGGAACCCTTGTATCTTTTCTTCTATTCTTTTTATGCAAATTACTTATTCTATGATGTTTGCTGCATCCATGTTTGAGTAGTTTCATAGTTAGGTTGTGGGGTTTTCAAGGAGGTTGTTAGAATTGATTTTCTGTTGGGATTATTTGCTTGTTCTTCATCTTTGATTGTTTTAACTCTGAAATTTAGGATTGATCACCTAGATTTCGAAACCCTAGGTTGTTTAGCAGATGTGAAAGTATAGTTATTCACTTAGCGATTGAGTCATTAGATGAGCATTGAATCTATTCGCAACGACAATTGGTTTAGGTCTTTGTGAACAATATCGAACCTGAAATTAATGCATGTTTCTATCTTTGAATTCGCAGCGAAAGTTGGCTTTCTAGGTTTAAACATTGATAACATCTGCAGCGAAAGCTGATTTGTTTGTGTTCTGTGTTTCGAGTTCTAGAACAATTAATCCTGATAGTAATCTAACCTGAAATCTTGAATCTTCCTGAGGTACCTCACTGCATAGCGCTTTGTCTTCCTTGATTTTAAGAACCTGAATCGAATTGCCTTGTTTATTTTATTGTTTTTTACTGCTTTCTTATTTTACTCTTGGACTAAAATCTGAATTAGAATTTGGCTAGTTACTTCGATTCTCTGTGGAATTCAACCCCTAAGTACTACACTGATCTCTTAATTTGAGAGAGAAGCTCAGGGTTAATTTGAGCAGATCACTATGCTCCAAAATGTATCCAAATCTCCAATTATGCTCCAATTGTACCTGAACCTGCATAGACTCTATATAGACTCAAAAATAGTACTAAGACTCAATAATAACACTTATATCATGGTCCAAAATGGGTAAAAACCATGATATATCAACTCCCCCAGATTTATCTTTTACTTGTCCTCAAGCAAAACAGAAACAAAGTATAGAGTCGAGGTTTGAAAACAGAAACTTTCAGCTATCCTTTAGAACGCCACAATGGTTAACACTCTTGAATCCACGTGCTATAGAGCCAACCTTAGGTAATGTTTAAGTGTACTTACCACAAGCTTAGCAATCTCCCAGTTTGAATCCATATCCTTTCCTTAGTGAAATTTCGAACTCTAACAATGGTATGACCAAAGAACTTTACAGATTCTTTCCCCTCCTTAGTGCCTGAACAAGACATTCTTTGTACAGCTCTCCTCTCCTCCCTTAGTCAACTGCTGCCCATTTTCAGGGTGTTCTAAGATTTTTTCATTGATTTTTTCTTATTCTTTTGAAGCCTTGGAATAATGTTGCTCTTTACTTGTGTTCCTTGTAAGGAGACAGGTTCATGAGCTCTCACTAATATTGTTCCTTGTGAGGAGACAGAATCATGAGGATCTTTGCACTAGACTTTTTATTTCTTTTCTTTTCTCAAGGGAAGATCAAGGAGAGACTGTAGTTTTCTTATCTTGTAAGTGCTAAAAGAGGAATCAAGTCCAATGCATACCAAGCTCTATAAATGAATCTGAACTCTCTCTGTTAGATTGATCCACTTGCAACTTTCTACCTAGTAAAACCTGCAATCAGCTACTATGGCAATGGTCCTTCAAGTGTCAATATGTTGTGGTTTTGTTCTTCTGAAAACTGAAAATTTCAACTAAATTTTGACTCAATAAAACAAAAACGACTGACTCAATTGACTCTCAAAACAGAACACAAAGTCAGTAATCACCTCCCCCAGACTTAAACAACACTGTCCCTAGTGTTATCAAGCCCGAAGTTGGCTAAAAGAAAGATTAGAAACAACATAAAAGACCAGTTAGAAGACTTACCTTCATCTGAGTGTGGTGTTGATCGACACCCACAGATGGTGTCGATCGACACCCAGAGATGGTGTCGATCGACACTGGTCTGTGTCGAGACCAATGTCTTCTTTTCTCAACTAACTGAAACTAGAACTTAGTAAAATCAAAACAAAATAAAAAGAAAAACATACCTAACAGTGGGTTGCCTCCCACTCAGCGCTCGTTTTCAGTCATTAGCTTGACGTTGTCGGGTTCAGGCGTCTGGTGGATCAGATGGTGGCATCGTATGCTTCCCAGAAGAATGTCTCCTCATCCATGGTGGTGTATAGGCATTAGGTGCATTAAAACAACCAATGAATTGAGGAACAGTAGCAGGGTGGGACTTGAGTTCGGGTGGGACACTTCTTTTTCCTGCAGAATCATCAAAAGAAACACCAAGCTTTCTACGAGAATCTTGTTGCTTGCATAAGCGTGAAGCATCTTTTGAACCTTTGGTATTCTTATTGAGATGATCAGGGGGTTTGGAATTGATTCCAAGAAGTGTGTACCTTTGCTTTCTTTGAGGTTTCTGGGCATATGCCTCCCATTATACCAACTCCTTCGCGGCAACAAAAAGCTTCGAATGGGACAACAAGTGCGAAGAAGCTTTCGGCCAGCTCAAAGAATATCTATCAATATCGCCGGTCTTAGCAAAACCGGACCTCGGCGAAACTTTGTGCCTTTATGTGGCTGTCTCGCACTCTGCCGTCAGCGGTGTCCTCGTCAAGGAAGATTGCGGCGAACAAAAACCAATATTTTATGTGAGCAAGTCGCTCGACGGCACAGAAAAGAAAAATACGCGCTAGCCGTTGTCACCTCGGCATGAAAGCTACGACCATACTTCCAATCGCACTCGATCACCGTTCTCACGAATCAGCCTCGGCGGACAGTTATCCACAGTCCAACTCAATCCGGACGAATGACAAAAGTGGGCGGTCGATCTAAGCGTATACGACATTGACTACATTAACAGGACTTGTGCAATTCTCACGGATTTTCTCGTCGAATTGACAAAGTACTCGCGGAGTTTCTCGTCGAATTGCCCCCAGATTCAACTAAAAACGGCATCATTCTCGAAGAAAAATGGTCTTTGTACTTCGACGGCTCCTCATCTCGCAACGGTTCAGGAGTCGGAATTCGTTTAATATCACCAACTGGCAAAATCCTCGAACAATCATTCCGACTCAAATTTACCGCATCAAACAACGAGGCGGAGTACGAAGCGCTCATCGCCGGCCTAAGGTTAGCGAAAGCGATCAAAGCAAAACAAATACAAGCTTTCTGCGATTCGCAACTCGTCGCCAGTGATATATCATGGGTTTTACCCATTTTTAGACATGATATAAGTGTTTTTATAGAGTCTTTTGGCTATTTTCGAGTCTATATAGAGTCTATGCAGGTTCAGGTACAGTTGGAGATAAATTGGAGATTTGGATGCATTTTGGAGCTTAATGGAATAGAGTCTCGAAGTGATGAAGTCAGGAGAGTGAATTTACACACAAGGTGTCCATCGACACCACCTAGTGTCGATCGACACCAGGTTTTCAAATTTCCAGAATCGAGAAGTTTCCATATTTTGAAGAAAAGGAAATCTCCAAGACTTTTCCTAATCTTCCAAGGAATTGAAGATGCGAACCTAGGCCTATAAATAGAGTTTTTCAGCCATTGTTTAGGCATAACACACACATTATTTTAGAGAGAGATTTTTAGAGAGATTTTAGAGAGAAGAATTTGTCTCCTTCAGAGCAAATTTGGAACTCCTTTGTTTCTATTGATTTCTTTTATGCAAACTATTTTATTCATGATGTTTTCTTTATTCACCATGTCTGAGTAGTTTGCTAGTTAGGTTTAGGGTTTTTCAAAGGTGATTAATGAATTGTTAGGTCGAATTAAATTGTTAGGATAAAATCATTAGAGTTCTTCATCTGGATTTGTGTTTAATGCTTATTCTAGCTTCGCGACCTAGAATCTGATCTTAGGTTAATTAATAGATGCGAGAGTATTATTAATTGCCTGAACTAATGTTAGATGAGAAAAATACCTATTCGCAAAGAGATTTGGTTTAGGATTTTGTGAACAATTGAACCTGATATTAATGCTTGTTTGAATTGATAGGATTTACAAAGAGATTTGAAATTTTAGGGTTTAGACATAGATAATCTTCGCAGCGAGAGTTGGTTGATTTTACATTAGTGTTTCGATCACCTGAGAATTTCACTAAACCTAGCGCCTTAGTCTCCTGATTTTAAGAACCCTAAATTCGTGATTGCTCATTTATTTCCTGCTTTGTTTTACTTTCATTCTATTTGATCTAGCATAATCTGAATTTAAAAACCTTAGTGTAGCATCTAATTCCCTTGGGATTTCGATACCCCTTATACTACGATTGCTTTTGTTGTGCACTTACAGTAGTTTTATTAGGGTAAAACCTGAGCCCTATCAAGTTTTTGGCGCCTTTGCCGGAGAAGTAATAGCTGCCTACGGAATCTAGTATTAGGATTTTGACTAGGTTTTGTTTTTATTTTTTGTTACTAATTTAGTTTCTTATCTTTGCTTTCAGGTGCATGCCCAGTACCAGAAACAACAAGGAAGAGGAACTAGTCGCACTGAACCAGGAGCTCGGTCGTTTGGAACGTACGAACCGTAAATATGCCCGAGTGTCGATCGACACAACTAGCATCGATCGACACCCAACCTCAGCATCGATCGACACAATAAGCATCGATCGACACCTTGCGCAGACTACAATGGCCGAAGCTATGGTTGTGGTACGCGACGCAGAAGGCAACCTATTCGACCTATAAGGCAATAGAAGGAATGCCCAAGGACAGAGACTTGATGAGGCTGGCGCCGTCATCATTGAACCACCGATACAAATCGCCCCTGCAGAAGCTGGACGTGGAAGAACACTTGGCGTGTACAACCGCCCAAACCAGTTCTATGCTAATAGAGCTGCGATCCGTCCTCCTGCATTCCAAAGGAATGACTTTGAGCTGAAGCCTGCTTACTTCACATTGGTGGCTTAGCATCCCTTCCATGGTCTTCATAATGAGCATCCTATGGACCATATAGAGAGATTTGAAGATTTAGCCTCAAGCATCAAGGCCAATGGAGTGACCTACGACTATATTTTCTGCAAGCTCTTCCCTTACTCGCTTGCTGGAGATGCATCCTACTGGCTGAAGCAGTTGGATCCAGGCTCAATAACCACTTAGGAAGAGACAAAAAATGCATTCTTATGCAATTTCTCTAATGACGCGAGATCAGAAGAGCTGAGGACGAAGATCACCTCATTCTCCCAAGGACCCACTGGAGCATTCAAAGCTTCTTGGGGGAGATTCAAGGCGTATCAGAGGGACTGCCCATACCACGGTTTCAGCGAACCGCAGCTCCTTGGTATCTTCTACCGCGGGATTGATTGGAGATACCAGATGGGCTTAGACGCAGCAAGCAATGGCAACTTCAACACCAGATACCCACGAGACGCAATGGTGCTGATAGAGAATTTGGCCTCTTGCAACAGCACCAAGAACGCAGACTTCGAAAGAAGACAACACGCTGGAGTAACTGGAGGAAGCTAAATGGCTGAGGTAAACAGGAAGCTGGATCTCTTGGTGGGAAAGAAGCAAGTCCATTTTCCTAATGAAGTGGAGACTTTTGAGCCTGGGAAAGAAGAGGTTAATGTAAGACAAGCATGAAGCCACTTACAAGATTTGCGGGGGACGCCATGATGACGATCGGAACCATCAAACTCCTGTCTATGTCGGAAGAACGACTAAGGTTGTCAAGTTCGTCATCATCGATAAGCCGGTCATCTACAACGCGATCCTCGGCACCCCCTGGCTAAATGCGATGAAAGCATTTCCATCAATCTATCACCAATACATAAAATTCCCAACCACGAGCGGCATCTTTACCGTTAGAGGAAACCAACGAATGGCGAGAACCTGCTTCATCACCGGGCACAAATTGCGAAAGGCGGGGCAAACGTGTCTGAACACAACCCAAGTACCAAGCGAACTCCCACCCCCGGACCGAAGAAGTTATCAGAACCAATATCGACATACCAGATCCGAAAATATGCGTCAGCATCGGAGCAGAACTAAACGACGACCTCAGAGACAAGCTCATCGATTGTCTACGGCAAAACGTTTCCACGTTCACATGGAAAATCGACGACATGAACAGGATTCCTCCCGCCCTCGCTCAACACGAACTTCAAGTCGATCCAACCGTTAAACCAATCAGGCAAAAGCGACGCAAGCTCGGCCCAAAGCGTGCTAAGGCGGTGAATGACGAGGTCGAACGATTATCAAAGGCCGGCTCGATAACGGAAGTCCGATACCCTGACTGGTTGGCCAATCCGGTGGTCGTCAAAAATAAAAACGGCAAGTGGCGAGTATGCGTTGACTTCACAGATCTAAACAAGGCATGTCCCAAAGACAGCTTTTCACTTCCGCATATCGATCGTTTGGTAGAGGCAACTGCGGGAAACGAGCTCTTGTCTTTCATGGATGCTTTTTCGGATTACAATCAAATAATGATGCATCTTGACGACCGCGAAAAAACTTCTTTCATCACTGACCGATGAACGTACTGCTACAAAGTCATGCCCTTCGGTATAAAAAACGCGGGAGCAACGTACCAACGCTTGATAAACAAGATGTTCACAGACCAGCTCGGGAAAACGATGGAAGTTTATATCGACGACATGCTCGTAAAATCTATCAACGCCGAGGACCACGTCGAGCACTTGCGAACCTGCTTCAAGAGTTTTAACGAATACGGCATGAAGCTAAATCCGGATAAATGCACCTTTGCCGTCAAATCAGGAGAGTTCCTCGGATATCTCGTGATGAAGAGAGGAATCGAAGCCAATCTAAAGAAGATAGCCGCAGTCCTCGACATGTCATCCCCGAAGAATGCTCACGAAGTTCAGGGACTCACGGGACGAATTGCCGCACTAAATAGGTTCATCGCCCGATCAACGGACATATGCCTCCCATTTTACCAACTCCTTCGCGGCAACAAACGCTTCGAATGGGACAACAAGTGCGAAGAAGCTTTCGGCCAGCTCAAAGAATATCTATCAATATCGCCGGTCTTAGCAAAACCGGACCTCGGCGAANAGCTCAAAGAATATCTATCAATATCGCCGGTCTTAGCAAAACCGGACCTCGGCGAAACTTTGTGCCTTTATGTGGCTGTCTCGCACTCTGCCGTCAGCGGTGTCCTCGTCAAGGAAGATTGCGGCGAACAAAAACCAATATTTTATGTGAGCAAGTCGCTCGACGGCACAGAAAAGAAAAATACGCGCTAGCCGTTGTCACCTCGGCATGAAAGCTACGACCATACTTCCAATCGCACTCGATCACCGTTCTCACGAATCAGCCTCGGCGGACAGTTATCCACAGTCCAACTCAATCCGGACGAATGACAAAAGTGGGCGGTCGATCTAAGCGTATACGACATTGACTACATTAACAGGACTTGTGCAATTCTCACGGATTTTCTCGTCGAATTGACAAAGTACTCGCGGAGTTTCTCGTCGAATTGCCCCCAGATTCAACTAAAAACGGCATCATTCTCGAAGAAAAATGGTCTTTGTACTTCGACGGCTCCTCATCTCGCAACGGTTCAGGAGTCGGAATTCGTTTAATATCACCAACTGGCAAAATCCTCGAACAATCATTCCGACTCAAATTTACCGCATCAAACAACGAGGCGGAGTACGAAGCGCTCATCGCCGGCCTAAGGTTAGCGAAAGCGATCAAAGCAAAACAAATACAAGCTTTCTGCGATTCGCAACTCGTCGCCAGTGATATATCATGGTTTTTACCCATTTTTATACCATGATATAAGTGTTTTTATAGTGTCTTTTGGTTATTTTCGAGTCTATATAGAGTTTATGCAGGTTCAGGTACAGTTGGAGATAAATTGGAGATTTGGATGCATTTTGGAGCTTAATGGAATAGAGTCACGAAGTGATGAAGTCAGGAGAGTGAATTTACACACAAGGTGTCGATCGACACCACCTAGTGTCGATCGACACCAGGTTTTCAAATTTCCAGAATCGAGAAGTTTCCATATTTTGAAGAAAAGGAAATCTCCAAGACTTTTCCTAATCTTCCAAGGAATTGAAGATGCGAACCTAGGCCTATAAATATAGATTTTCAAGGCATTGTTTAGCCACCAACTATTATTCTTATTTTCTGTTTTGAGACTTAGAGAGACATTTTTAGAGAGATTTTAGAGAAAAGAATTTGTCTCCTTGAAAGCAAATTCCAGAGCAAATTCGGAACTCCTTTGTTTCTATTGATTTCTTTTATGCAATCTTATTTATTCATGATGTTTTCTTCATTCACCATTTCTGAGTAGTTTGCTAATTAGGTTTATGGTTTTTCAAAGGTGATTAATGAATTGTTAGGTCAATTAAATTGTTAGGATAAAATCATTAGAGTTCTTCATCTGGATTTGTGTTTAATGCATATTCTAGCTTCGCGACCTAGAATCTGATCTTAGATTAATTAATAGATGCGAGAGTATTATTAATTGCCTGAACTAATGTTAGATGAGCAAAATACCTATTCGCAAAGAGATTTGGTTTAGGGTTTTGTGAACAAT
>JAHZTW010000001.1:135826026-135836652 GCA_020283515.1 Alliaria petiolata | reverse complement strand
TTTTGGGCGTTGGATCGACGAAGCAGATCGACGAGCTCGTCGATCCAACCCCAGACGAACTCTTTTTCTTCTTTTGCATGAGTCCCCCTATAAATACTCTTAAAACCTAATTTTTATTAAAAGTCTTTTTCTAATGAGTCTTGTCAAGAACCTTTGAGCCACTTTTGGCAAATTCTATGTTTATGCTTTGGATTTGATCTTAATGCAATTTCCATCTTAGATTTCTTGTTTATCTTCTCTAATTATGTTTAGTCTTTCTCAAATCTTTGATTTGATGGGCTTAAACATGATTAGTGAGTAGTTTCCTTAGGAACTTAGGGATGGGTTAGATTTAGGGAATTTTATTGGTTCAATCTTGCAATCTAGGATAGATTCTTCCTAATCTCTTCTTATTGAGTAGTTCTTAATGCCAAATGGCTAATCTTTGACATTTTGGGATCTTAGGCATTTCATCCAACCACCAAGTGTTTGATGAAATGCTTGAACCAACTTAATAAGAGATTTACATATTCTAGCCTAAGACATTAGATGTTTAGAGTGTTTATCATACCATTTAGACTTGTTATTAATGCTTGTTGATTGTCCTAATGCTAACACATCATTAGTTCATTAGGGTAATTAACAAAGGGATTTGAGCCACACATCATGGTCTTATCTTGATTAAGAGTTCTAGGTATAGAGTTTGCTTGATTAGTAGCTTAAATGATTGCAAGAATGTTCCTTTAAATTCCCAAATCAATGATTCCATCCCTAGGTTTCGATTTAGTATAATTGATAATCTTGCTTAGTAGTAATCCTTGCTTAATTTCTTGATTAGCTGCAATTAAGGTTTAATTTCATAGTATTGCTCTAGTAGTACCTCTTTTAGTTTGTGTTTAGCTTTCAATACTTGTTTGAGACTTCAATTTACCCATTTTGCTTAGCTTAGACTTAGCTTTGTATTCTTAGTGCAACCAATCTCCCAAGATGGATTGATACCTCAAATATTGCAATGACATGAGCAATTGAGGAATTGCTTGCAAGTATAAAAAACGCTTGTATCAAGATGATGAAGGAAGACGGTTTCATCATGGAAGCAAGGATTGCAGAGCTAAAGTGGAGAAAAAGTGCAGAGACTCGAGCTGCAAGCTTGGTGTCGATCGACACAACTTGTGTCGATCGACACACTTCACGGATCACACCAGAAGTCGTTTCCAATGCTGCAATCCCATCATCTTTGATCCAACAGACGACTCCACATCCTTCTGCCCATAAACTTCGAAGAAAGCAAAGGTACACATTTCCTGGAATTAAATCAAAACCCCCCGATCTTATCAAAAAGAACTTGAAAGGTTCAAAAGACGCTGCACACTTATGCAAGCCACGAGATTCTCGTAGAAGGCTTAGTGTTTCTTTTGATGATGATGATGCAGGAAAAAGAAGTGTCCCAGCCGAACTCAAGTCCCACCCTGCTGTTGTTCCTCGTTTCCTTGGGCGATCTCATGCACCTAATGCCTATACACCGCCATGGATGAGAAGACATTAGTCTGGGAAGCATTCGATGCACCTAATAACTATTATTCTTATTTTCTGTTTTGAGACTTAGAGAGAGATTTTTAGAGAGATTTTAGAGAGAAGAATTTGTCTCCTTCAGAGCAAATTCGGAACTCCTTTGTTTCTATTGATTTCTTTTATGGAATCTTCTTTATTCATGATGTTTTCTTCATTCACCATGTCTGAGTAGTTTGCTAGTTAGGTTTAGGGTTTTTCAAGGGTGATTAATGAATTGTTAGGTCGAATTAAATTGTTAGGATAAAATCATTAGAGTTCTTCATCTGGATTTGTGTTTAATGCTTATTCTAGCATCGCGACCTAGAATCTGATCTTAGGTTAATTAATAGATGCGAGAGTATTACTACTTGCCTGAACTAATGTTAGATGAGCAAAATACCTATTCACAAAGAGATTTGGTTTATGATTTTGTGAACAATCGAACCTGATATTAATGCTTGTCTGAATTGTTTGAATTTGCAAAGAGATTTGGAATTCTAGGGTTTAGGCATAGATAATCTTCGCAGCGAGAGTTGGTTGATTTTACATTAGTGTTTCGAGTTCAAGAACAGTGCTTAATAATTCCTAATATTCTGTCTAGACTTGCAATTTGGATCACCTGGGAATTTCCCTGAACCTAGCGCCTTAGTCTCCTGATTTTAAGAACCCTAATTCGTGATTGCTCATTTATTTCTTGCTTTATTTTACTCTCATTCTATTTGACCTAGCATAATCTGAACTTAGAAACCTTAGCATAGCATCTACTTCCCTTGGGATTTCGATACCCCTTATACTACGATTGCATTTGCTGTGCACTTGCAATAGTTTTATTAGGGTAAAATCTGAGCCCTATCATATCTCGGTCATGTTATTGCTCACGAAGGAGTTAAAGTCGACCAGTCTAAAATTATAGCCATCACGAAACGGCCTGAACATAAATCAGTACTCGGAGTGTGAGGGTTTTTGGGCCTCTCCGGTTATTATTGGAAATTTATTCGTGATTATGGCATTATTGTGGGTCGATTAACCCAGCTCCTTAAAAAAAAACAGGGTTCCAGTGGAATGAGGCAGCAGAAAAAGCTTTCAAGACTCTAAAAAAATCGCTATCTGAATCACCCGTATTAGCACTTTCAGACTTTACAAAGGAATTGGTCATCGAATGTGATGCTTTGGGTAGTGGCATTGGCGTAGTCCTACAGCAGTTTGCGTGCTGGATTTCACACAACGAATTATATGTTAAGAAAATAAAAGAGGACGAGAATATTCTAAGTCAAACACGATGCAAAGATTCAAAGATGGTGATTTTATTAGAGCTGCTTTGATAAGCTTTTAGGGTACAAGTGTTTGTCTCGGTTAAAACGCGGATCCCTTTACGAATGAGTTAACAGTTCTATTTATTCATCTTCTTTTGCCATCTAAACGAAGATCCCGAGAAATATGCTCGTAGATTCTTCCTTATCTTCCCCTGGCGGCGCTTCCTTCCACGAGGATTCGTCTCCTAGGGCGAATCGTGGCTTCGGACTCCCTTGTGGGCTTGGGCTCGGCCCATTTGGACGGTGATCCATCTCGAGCCCAGCTTGGTCCGTGCACGGTTTGTGCGCCGAGCCGTTTTGGCTCGGTCCGTGCACGGTTTGTACACCGAGCCGTTTTGGCTCGGTCCGTGCACGGTTTGTGCACCGCAACCATTTTGGCTCGGTTTATGTATGGTTTATTCACGGCTCGGAAAGTAACCTTCATACTTAGCCATTTCCTCGATTGATCTTACCTGGGTGGAAACCGACCCCAACAGTTAGCCCCCCCGCTCGTTAGACGCATAAGTGTGTGTGACGAGGTGTTAAGTTTGGGGAGATCAATGTTCCGAGGCGTCTAGTTTTGTCGCCGAGGTTTTGTCCTCGTCGCCTCGATGTCTAACTTCGTCCTGGGACGTTCCGTTTCGACACCAAGGTGTTTTACTTAGTTGCCGAAGCGTGTTGAACTCGTCGGCTTGTTTTTTTTTTTTTTTTTTTTTTAAACTTGTTGCCAAGGTGTTTGATTTGTAGCCGAGGCGCTAAGCTTGTTGCCGAAGCGGTAAGCTTGTTAGCTCGGTCTTTAACATGTCGCCAAGGTGTTTAACTTGTTTGCCGAGGCATTTAAGTTCGTGACCGAGGCGTTTTGAATTGTGCTTTCGCCTCGGTTTCTCCTGGAGGGGCCTCTTTCGCCTCGGAGCGTTTGACACTTGGAGAATTTTTACAGCTTTTTCCTTGTGTGTGCTTTCGATCTCGGCCGATAACAATTGTTTTGGACCCGCAATCGTCTTCTAAAGGCCCATTACTTATTCATAAAGGTCGGGTTCGTTTCAGGAAGTGGAATCGTTTCACGTGCTTCCGAGGCGACGCGCCAGCTTGTCTATAAGTACCAAAGCCTTCCTTGGTCTTTTCATTATCTTTACTTCTCAAAAATTTCCAAAGGTTTGCTCTATTTCTTCTCTCCCTTTTTTCTCTTGTTTATGTTTAGATTTCGATTAGGGTTTTCAAATTTCTCTCGAGCTACCGTCATCCGCCTTAATTTTCCGATCAATCTTCAAGTTTTCTGGCTGTTCGTCGAATTCTTCCGATTAATCTTCAAGCGATTTTCGAGAAACCGAAGAGAAATTCTTGATGTCATCTAATTCCTGAAGCGAAATGATAGTCGAGGTGATTTCGACACCCCGTCCTTCCAATTCTCAGACCGAGGCGGTCTCCGAGGCCAGCGCGAACAAATGCCGAGGCGATCTGGGCCTCGATGTTTCTCCCATTGCTCCCCGAGGCGAAGCAAGTGTCCTAGCTTCTTCTTCTAGAGGCGAGCCGAGCGTTCAGGGTGAATCAAGGCCGAGGACTTCTCTCTTTTGCGACCGAGGCGATCGCGATCTTGAAGACTTTGTTGGTTCCGCCAACTCTCCAACCTGATTGGGGAAAAAATAGTCTCTTCGCCTACCGACCATTCAGCCGAGCCCTCCACCACAACTCGTGCTAAGGCGACTAGTTTGAAGATTGAGCGTCTGTCGCCGCTGGTCGAACCGAAGCCCGAAGAAGAAGACTGGAAATGGGATCCGGTCAAAGCGAGACGAGAACTTGACGAGCTAGTGAGACTCCAGAAGGGAAAGGCTCTGAGGCGTCTAAATAGGAAGAAGAAACAAGTTGCCGACCCGCCTGGTTCATCTCTCTCGACGCTGAATTCTTTGATAGACATACATGCTCGCTTCGGGATTAGTGAGGGAGTTGAGTTTAAGCTTCCTTCCAAAACAGACCGAGCCGGCAAGCCCCCTCATGGTTGTATCACAATGTATGAGGTCTTCCTTACCGAGTGCTGGTTATGGTTCCCGATTCCGCAGCTCATCTCGGAGTACCATTGGTCAAGCGGTCTTGCCTTAGCTCAACTAACGCTTCGATCCTTGCGGCATCTCATGGGGCTGTTAACTCTGAGCTACGAGTGTGGGATTAAGCTTTCGCTCGGCCATCTCGAGAATCTCTTAGAGATCCGACGCAAGCCTAAAGCCGAGGTGTATTATATCTCGAATAAGAAGGATCGAAGGATAATCCAGGACTTCCCTAGCAAAGATTTAGATTGGGAGAGCCGATTCTTCTACGTCCTTATAAACGACGCTTCTGTCTCGCTTGATTGGATCGAGAAAACCGAAGCGACTCTAGGGATTTTTCCACTTGTTTGTGGCTCGATCTCAACTCTACTGAAACTGTCTTTGTTGTTTGGTTTTACAGTTCCTCGCTTGGTGCTTCGGTGTCCGGGAGATATTTAGGAGATAGCAAAGAATTTCAATCGGAGAAACGTTCATTGGAAGAAGACCTTCTCCCAACAGAGAATCGAGCGCGTCCGAGCCCTATACCTTAGCGGTTATCAGACAGGCGATTCAGACTCTTCCAACGCATATGACGATACGAGAATAAAGATGGCAAAAAGACTAACTCTCCGCGAAAGGCAGGAGCAAAAAGCGAAGATGGTTGCCGAGGAAAAGAAGGGCTCGGAGCCTCGGGGACTTACGTTCGAGCAGAAAGGTGCGGAGGGAGCCCCCGAGCAGAGAGATGCAGAGAAAATCTCCAAACAGAAACGTGCGGAAGCTGGAGGCCCGAGCTCAAGGGCGACTTTTGATCCAAAGCCGAAAACGCCGAGCGCGCCCAAGCGGATAGTATCCGGTCTCAAGTCTGGGACGAGGCCTGAGGAATCTGTCCTTTTGATGTAAGTATTTTTTAAGCCTTAACTCTATCCTCAAACACACATGTCATTGTAGTATTTAAGGTGTCAATCCAACCTAGGTGTGAAGGATACTAGAAATACAAGAGCAAAGTAAAGCTAGGCAAAATTCGGATAAAATGGAGGAGAAAATCAAAATAAACTACTTGCAGCTACTAAATAAATATGAAAACTATTTTAAATATCCCTATTAAGAGTTAGCTAACTACTAGATGACTGCTACAAATTTAAATGAACAAGCTACGGATTTATAAAATTCGAAATCTAAAAACAGACAATAATGGCTATTTCTAGAAAATGAAAAGAGCAAACTTTAAATCTAAAAAATTGAAAGCTTTTAAATCTACTCAAGTGATAAAGACATATCTAAGGATTGAGGTTCATGCTTAGGAAGTTAAATATTCGATCTTGGTTTACAAAAAAGTAAATCTACACATTTATAAATGAGCTATCTCTAAGCCTAAGAAACAATCTTTCCATGGTTAATGGCTAGATCCCCTCATCAAACTTTCCTTCAAACCCACAGTTAGTGGTAGAACAGAAGGTTGATGAGCTTAAAGAATGGATCTTAACATGACTTGACTAGCCTCTAAGTTGCCACTTTCGTGGTCTTGAGAGCATACTAGTCTCTTGGTTTGGGCTTGAGAAATTTCCTAGGCTCTTATGAGAAAAAGGAAATCTCTTGAATTCATAAAGCCTTTTTCAAGGTCTTTAAACAATCAACACACCAAACCAAGAAGAGATAAGGTTTAAGAGCAAGAAAATACCAAGATTCAACCTTTAAAACCCCCCAAATCACCTCAATCCTTAAATCTTAAAAGTCTACTCTTCAACCATTTTCGAACCCCTCTTACTCATAGGAGAAGAGGTGTTCAACATGATTAAGATAGCAAGAAAGAAAGAACAAAGCTTAAAGAGAAGTGCTTGAAATTAAAAATCAAAAGTTTACAAAATGGAAAAGCTTGAAAATGCCTTACAATGGTGGCTAGATCTAGATCTAAAAATTTATGAGAGACAATCCCTAAAAAAAACGTGCCTACCTCTAAAAATTAGGGTAGAAGAGTTTATATAGGACCACACAAATGGTCCCCTCACTAAAAGCCAAAAAACATGAGTTGACAAAAGTTTGAAAACCAAAGGAGAAGGAAGGAGGATTTTGAACTAGAGATCGAGTGGCTTGGTCGATCATTAGCTCGATCTGATTGTTGGATCGAGTGGCTTGGTAGATCTGCTGCTCGATCAAAGGTTGGATCGACTGGTTGGCTTGATCCTTGGCTCGATCGTCGGGTGAATCGACAACGCCTGGTCGATCTTCTGCTCGATCAACGGCTGGAACGACTTGGATGGTTGATAGTAGGATTTTTCCACTTCAATTAATCTCTACTACTCATGTCATTGTAGTATTTGAGATGTCAATCCATAAGGGGTTAAGATTAACAACACTAGGAATACATGAAACTATTTAATCTAAGCCAAATTCGATATTCAAGTGACAAAGGGCTATTAAAACCAAGCTACAACCTAAAAGAGACACTATAAGACTAATTAGATGATCTAAAACCTTAATTATCACTAATGAAGCACTAATCAAGCGATTAACTACTAATCAAGATTAACAATTAACTAAAAACGAAACCTAGGGATGGAATCATTGATTTGGGAAACTAAATGGACAATCTTGCAATCATTTAAGCAACTAATCAAGCCATCTCTATGCCTAGAACACTAATTAAAGACTAATCCATGATGTGTGGCAATAATCCCTTCACTAATCACCCTAATGAACTAATGATGTTTTAGCATTAAAATAATTAGCAAGCACTAAACACAAGTCTAAATGGCATGATAAACACCCTAGGCAACTAATGTCTTAGGCTAGGAATGTAAATCTCTTAGAAAGTTGGTTCAAGCATTTCATCAAACACTTGGTGGGTGTATGAAATGCTTATGATCCAAAATAGCAAAGATTAGCTATTTGGCATTAGGAACTACTTAATAAGAAGAGAGATGAAAGAATCTAACCTAGATTGCAAGATTGAACCATTAGAAAACCCTAAATCTAACCCATCTCTAAGTTCCTAAGAGACTACTCACTAATCAACATTAAGCCCATCAAATCTATGATAGAGGATGAGCAAAACATGATTAGAGAAAGAATAATAAGAAATTCAAGAGAGATATTGCATTAAACTTAAAAGAAATCTCAAAATCTCCTCCAAACCACAAAGGGGCGTTTTTCTGTTCAAAAACAAGAGAAGATCTATAAAAATTGGGTTTTTAAGTATTTATAGGGAAGGAGGTCAAACCGGGTCAACCCGGAACAAACCGGGTTTTGACCCGGGTAGCAGTCTTGCGGAAATCGCCATATCTCCCTAACCACAGCTCGTAATGAGATGAAACCACTTCCAGATGAAAGATGATTCAATTATCTACAACTTTGATGAAGAGCTCGAAGGCTGAATCGGAACGGAAAGTCTTCGTGTGATCTGATTTGTACCCGGAAAAACATCTGTGTTCGGATCGACCAGGCTCGTCGATCCAACTGGTCGATCCGAACCTCTGGTTATCTGGATCGACCACCTTCGTCGATCTAGCTGGTCGATCCGTGCTCCTGGATTTTTGGTTCGAGCAGCTCGTCGATCCAACACGTCGATCCGAACAAAAATCGATGTAACTTTCTAACCACAGGTCCGAATGACTTGATTCCAACGGCGCTAGAAAGCTCACTGGATCCTCTACAATTCTTAAGAAGGCTTCGGAGTCTGAATCTCAGTGCAAGGCCTTCTTTCGGACACATACATTTTCCGCCTCCAAATGCTCGATATGCTTCTAAAAGACTTTTGCTTCTCATTTGGCTGCTTTTCTTCCTCCTCTTGATCATTCATGAGACTCCATATGGTCCTCCAAGCCTCCAAAATACCTAATAAGGACTCAATATGTACAAATATGCAACAACCTAAGCTAACACTCACTAAACTCTAATATGTATGCAAATGGGACTAAAAGTGGCTAAATGAATGCAAAAGTGCATGCAAAACTATCTAATATGGATGCTAAAATATGCTAAATTATGAGTCTATCAACTCCCCCAAACTTGCCTTTTTGCTTGTCCTCAAGCAAACAAACATGACAAATCTAAGAGAGAGAGGTTTGAAGGTGGGAGCTCAATATCCAAGAATGCCAACAAAAACAATCAACTCAATGTCCTAGTTCTTAAATATAAAATGCATTTGAATTCATCCTACTCCAAAAGAGTTAGCCATGCCCATCTCAAAAATCAAATGCACTAAGACTTCAGTCTAGACATGTCTCCCTATCAAGCCAACTCTTTAACATTCATTAAGTTGCAAACCATGAATCATGACAATGCAATGCAAGTGAATTCATTTGGCTAAGGGGCTAGGCTTTGAGATAAAAATGATCTCAATTCGTGTGGCTTCCAATTCGCATAAAGGTTTCACTCAAAAGGATTAAATTTTATGCATAATGCTAAAGGTAAGAGACAAGTGATGCATACAAGACTAGACTCTCATCTACCCATGATGCTATCAATGGTCATAAACCCCTCTCATTCATTCTTTTTAAAGCTCACTCAACCCTCTAAAGCTACCCTTTTATCTCAAGGCTCTTTGTGCCTTGCTAAACCCATGAATCTCACAAACCACTTCTTCTTCTTATAACACTTAAGGGGAGACTTCTTCAACCTTTAACTCATAGTGAATGGTGTGATCTTTTTTTTCATAACTTAGCTCTTCTTTTCATTCCTAGGTAACCCTTTTCTCTTTCTTTGGCCCCTTTAGCCTCTTTTGATTTTCTTTTTTTCTTTTCTTAAGGCTACCTCATTCCTTTTAACACTTACAGCTATACTTTTTCTTTTCAAACATAAGATCCACCATTTCAAACTATGCTTCCCTTATTCTCCTTCCAAGCCTCTTTCATTTCCTTTCTTTCTAATCTCTTTCCACAACTCATCATGCTAAAATGCAAGCATACAACCCATTCCTCAACACCAATTAATAACGCGCCCCAAAACCCCAATTCCTAAGCCTAAAGCTAGCCTCGATAGGTGAGACTAGAATCTACATGAGAGCCTAAACTTGTCGTCTCAAACCTAACACTTTATGCTAAGTTTAATCAAAATAAGGCCTCACAATCAATATCACTAGAACATTGACTTTTAAGGAGGTAAGGTAAGGTGGGAGTACTACTTGAGCTAGCAAAAGGGTGGTAAAGTGAGTAAGAAAGCTCAAATATGTCTAATATCCATGAATTCACTTTCAATGCAAGGCATGATATTTGGATGTCAAATTTTGGTTCAAGTGAGTAGAGTTGGCTATCAATTTCAAGACCCTATTTCGACTAAAGTCTAGTGACAAGTGAAGTGGTCCAAGAATGGTTCTTCCTTACTTTCAAGACTTGTTCAAATGCATCAAAGAACTACTAACTAGGGCATTTAATTGATTACATGAGTTGGCACTCTACAAGGATAAGCTCATCATTGCTCCCAATGCAAATGAGTGCAAACCTATATGAAATGCAACTAGACTCAATCTTATAATGCAAATGCAACATCTAAATGATTCTTATTTGGAAAAGTTTCAAATTTTTCAAATTTTTTCGGTTTTTCTTTGCTTTAGATGAATGCATAAGACTCAAGTATGCAAATGAAAATAAGAATCACAAAACACAAAATTAAATCTTTCAACCTCTCCCCCAAACTTAAATTACACAGTCCCTTGTGTAATAATAGTTCAAGAGAGACCAAATCAACAAAAGCAAAATAAAAACAAAATGGTATATACAATGAAATAGAAAGAGGACCATACCTTGGCCCTAGCCTTTGTCCTTAGGAAGTTGGAGAGGGGGAGTAGT
>JAHZTW010000001.1:135637695-135687250 GCA_020283515.1 Alliaria petiolata | reverse complement strand
ATCTTTCTCTAATCATGTTTAACCTTTCTCTAATCTTTGATTTGATGGGTTTAAGTATGGTTAGTGAGTAGTTTCCTTAGGAACTTAGGGATGGGTTAGATTTAGGGATTTCTTATGGTTCAAACTTGCAATCTAGGATAGATTCTTCCATCTCTCTTCTTATTAAAGTGTTCTTCATGCAAAATAGCTAATCTTTTGCTATTTAGGATCATAAGCATTTCACACACCCACCAAGTGTTTGATGAAATGCTTGAACCACTTTTCTAAGAGATTTACATTCCTAGCCTAAGATATTAGTTGCCTAGGGTGTTTATCATGCCATTTAGACTTATGCTTATTGCTTGCTAATAATTTTAATGCTAACACATCATTAGTTCATTAGAGTGATTAGGAAAGGGATTAGTGCCAAACATCATGGATTAGTCTTTATTAAGTGTTCTAGGCACAGAGATAGCTTGATTAGTTGCTTAAATGATTGCAAGGTTGTCCATTTGATTGCCCAAATCAATGATTCCTTCCCTAAGTTTCGTTTTTAGTATTTTGGTAATCTTGCTTAGTAGTAACTCTTGTTTAGTGCTTGATTAGTGATAATTAATGTTTAAGGTCTTATAATTAGTCTTGTAGTGTCTCTTTTAACTTGTAGCTTGTTTTTATTTGTTCCTTTTCACTAAATTTCGAATTTGGCTTAGCTTAGATAGTTTCATGTATTCCTAGTGTTGTTAATCTTAACCCATATGGATTGACATCTCAAATACTACAATGACATGAGTAGTAGAGATTAATTGAAAGAGGAAAAATCCTACTATCAGTCAGTAACCAAAACAAAAATGAAACCTAGTCAAAATCCTAATAATAGATTCCGTAGGCAGCTATTACTTCCCCGGCAACGGCGCCAAAAACTTGATAGGGTCAAAGTTTTACCCAAATAAATCAATACTGCAAATGCACAGCAAAGCAGTTGAAGTATAAATGGTTATCGAATCCCAAGGGAAC
The DNA here is from genome assembly GCA_020283515.1 of Alliaria petiolata. Taxonomy (NCBI): domain Eukaryota; kingdom Viridiplantae; phylum Streptophyta; class Magnoliopsida; order Brassicales; family Brassicaceae; genus Alliaria; species Alliaria petiolata. Next base: position 135,686,257 of record JAHZTW010000001.1, on the reverse strand, counting down.
TGAAAGCTACACTATGGTTTTCTAGGTTCGAATTATGCTAAGAACAAAGTTTTAAAAGTAAAAGACTGAAAGCAAATAAAAGGGTGTAAACTTCAGGAGACAAAACGCTAGGTTCAGGGAAATTCTCAGGTGAATCCTAATTGCAGATCTAGACAGAATGTTAGGAAATATGAAGAACTGTTCTTGAACTCGAAACACTAATGTAAAATCAACCAACTCTCACTGCGAAGATTATCTATGTCTAAACCCTATAATTCCAAATCTCTTTGCAAATCCTATCAATTTAGACAAGCATTAAAGTTCAGGTTCGATTGTTCACAAAATCCCTAAACCAAATCTCTTTGCGGATATGAATTTTGCTCATCTAACATTAGTTCAGCCAATTAATAATACTCTCGCATCTATTAATTAACCTAATATCGGATTCTAGGTCATGAAGCTAGAATAAGCATTAATCACAAATCCAGATGAAGAACTCTAATGATTTTATCCTAACAATTCAATTCAACCTAACAATTCATCAATCACATTTGAAAAACCCTAAACCTAACAAGCAAACTATTCAGACATGATCAATGAAATAGAAATCATTATTTGAATAGAAAGCATGAAAGAAATCAATAGAAGAAAATAAAGGAGTTCCAAATCTGCTCTAAAGGAGTCTGATTTTTCTCTCCAAAAACCTAAACTTCTATGATTCTTAAAGTATGAGATATTGCCTAAACAATGGCTTTGAAAACTATATTTATAGGCTAAATTCGCGTCAGGGGCAATCTTGTAAATACTAGAAACTTCAGCTGATTTCTTTTTTCTGATGGAAGTCCGTATTCTTTGAAAACTCATGTAGTGTCGATCGACACTCTTTGTAAAATCCGGCTTCTGACTTCATCACTTTGCAGCTTCTTGCAGAATGCTCCAAAAATTTCTAGAATCTCCAACTTTACTCCAAACGTAGTCCAACCTGCAAAGACTCTAATAGGACTCTAAAAATACCAAAAGACTCTATAAAAACACTTATATCATGGTCCAAAAACCGGTAAAAACCATGATATATCACAAAGACCCACATCCAATAGCCCGAGCTCCTCTTGACTCACTTTCCCAGTTCCTTCCCTGCATAGAAAGTGTGAGCAAGGGCCTTATGTGCATACCTTAACCTCAAATGCCTTATCACGCTTCCCGTGCTTGCTCCAGCCTTGAACTTACCAACTGCAATGGTTTCCCACAAACCTTTCAACTCACACTCATCAATGGTGAGCATCTTTGTCCTCCTTGTTCCCTCCTTGAACCCAAAGATCTCATTCAACTTTTGGAAGGACATTTGATATGCTCTCAAATTTTCTCTAGAGCTACTCTCTCAAATTAAGAGATCAGTTGTAGTACTTAGGGATCGAATCCATAGAGAAGGGATAGTCACACAGCAGTTTTCTAATGTCGAATTAAGCTAAGAAATAATATGGAATTAAAAGACAGAAAGCAATTAAACGATTTAGATTCAGGAGACGAAACGCTAGGTTCAGGGAAATTCTCAGGTGATCTAAATTGCAGGTCTAGACAGAATGTTAGGAATTATTAAGATCTGTTCTCGAACTCGAATCACTAATGTAAAATCAACCAACTCTCGCTGCGAAGATTACCTATGTCTAAACCCTAGAATTCCAAATCTCTTTGCAAATTCTAACAATTCAAACAAGCATTAAAGTTCAGGTTCAATTGTTCACAAAACCCTAAACCAAATCTCTTTGCGAATAGGTATTTTGCTCATCTAACATTAGTTCAGGCAATCAATAATACTCTCGCATCTATTAATTAACCTAAGATCAGATTCTAGGTCGCGAAGCTAGAATAAGCATTAAACACAAATCCAGATGAAGAACTCTAATGATTTTATCCTAACAATTTAATTCGACCTAACAATTCATTAATCACCTTTGAAAAACCCTAAACCTAACTAGCAAACTACTCAGACATGGTGAATAAAGAAAACATCATGAATAAAATAGTTTGCATAAAAGAAATCAATAGAAACAAAAGAGTTCCAAATTTGCTCTGAAGGAGACAAATTCTTCTCTCTAAAATCTCTCTAAAAATCTCTCTCTAAAATAATGTGTGTGTTATAAAGTGTAGCCTAAACAATGGCTGAAAAACTATATTTATAGGCAAACTCGCGTCAGGGGCAATCTTGTAAATAATGGAAACTTCAGCTGATTTCCTTTTTCTGATGGAAGTCTGAAATCTTTGGTCGGCTCGTCTGGTGTCGATCGACACTGATGGTGTCGATCGACACCTTGCGTGTGAATCTACTCTTCTGACTTCATCACTTCGGTTGCTTCTCCAAAATGCTCTGAAATGTTCCAGAATCTCCAACTTTGCTCCAAACGTAGTCCAACCTGTAAAAGACTCAAATAGACTCGAAAATAGTATAAAGACTCTATAAAAACACTTATATCATGGTCCAAAAATGGGTAAAAACCATGATATATCAACTCCCCTAGACTTAGCTTTTGCTTGCCCTCAAGCAAAACAAAAACTTAGAATGAAGTAGAAGTTTGAAAACAGAAACTTTCGAGTACCTCTTCAGAACGCCACATTGATTAACACTTCTTGAATCCACATGATATAGAGCCAACCTTAGGAAATGTTTAGTGTACTTACCACAAGCTTAGCAATCTCCCAGTTCAAATCCAGATCATTTCCTTGGTATAAATTTCGAACTCTAACAATGGTAATGCCACAGAACCTTGCTGATTCTTTTCCTTTCCTTAGTGCCTGAACAAGACATTCTCATACAACTCCCCTATTCTCTTTCCCTTAGTCAACTTCTGCCCATTTTCAGGGTGTTCTAAGATCTTTTCGTTGACTTTTCTTATTCTTTTTGGATCTCTGGAAATAGTGCTACTCTCTACTTGTGTTCCTTGTGAGGAGACGTGTTCAAGAGCATCACTAATATTGTTCCTTGTGAGGAGGCAGGCTCATGACAAATGCACTATTCCCAGACTTAAACTTTTTTTTTTTTCTTTTCTCAAGGGAAGATCAAGGAGAGACTGCAATTGCCTATCTGTTCATACTAAAAGAGGAATCAAGTTCTGCGCATACCTAGTTCTTATAAGGGGATCTGAACTCGCCCTGTTAGATTGATTCCACTTGCAGCTTTCTACTTAGTAAGTCATGCAATCAACTCTTATAGCAATGGTTCTTCAAGTGTCAACGTTCTGTGGTTAGTTCCTAGAAAGACTGAAAGTTCCAACTGATTTAGACTCAATAAAACAAATTTTTGACAGACTCAAATGACTCTCAAAACAAAACACAAAGTCAGTAATCACCTCCCCCAGACTTAAACAACACTGTCCCCAGTGTTATCAAGCCCGAAGTTGGCTAAAAGAAAGATTAGAAACAACTTAAAAGACCAGATAGAAGACTTACCTTCGTCTGCGCGTGGTGTCGATCGACACCTAGAAGTGTCGATCGACAGTGATCAATGTCGAGTCCAATGTCTCCTTTTTTTCAACTGACTGAAACTAGGACTTAAGTAAAACCAAAACAAAATATAAAGAAAAATGTACCTAACAGTGGGTTGCCTCCCACTCAGCGCTCGTTTTCAGTCATTAGCTTGACTGTGTCGGGGTTCAGACGTCTGGTGGATCAGAGGGTGGCATCGAATGCTTCCATGACGAATGTCTTCTCATCCATGGTGGTGTATAGGCAGTAGATGCATGAAAGCGACCAAGGAAATGAGGAACAGCAGCAGGGTGGGACTTGAGTTCGGGTGGGAAACTTTGTTTTCCTGCAGAAGCATCAAAAGCAATACCAAGCCTTCTTTGCTTTCTTCGAGGTTTCTGGGCAGAAGGATGTGGAGGCTTACGTTTGACCAATGATGATGGTTTTGCGGCATTGGAAGTGGCTTGGGGGATGATCTGTGAAGTGTGTCGATCGACACTAGGTGTGGTGTCGATCGACACAAGGTTTGCAGCTCAGATTTCTGCACTTTTTCTGCAACTCAGCTCCGCAATCCTTGTTTCCATGATGAAAACGTCTTCTTCCATCAACTTGGCATTGTTTAGACCTTCATCTTCGCCCATAGTCCCGAAGATATGATTATTTCCACTCCAATCTTCAAGCTCCACAGCTTTCTCAAAATTTACATCCAATGTCTCTGCAACAGCCTCTTTGTTCACTTGCTCTCTATAATCCAGCTCCTTATCATTCCCAGCAGTAATGTCTTCTGAATCCTCCTTGATTGGATCGTGATCCATAGAAATCTCCACTGAAAAAGATTGACCATTGATGGTGGAAGGTCCCCTTAACTTGTCCATGTCAAAATTCATGACAACATCACCCAAATCAAGCTCTATTTTCCCTTTTCTCACATCAATGATGGCACCAGCTGAAGTCAAAAATGATCTTCCCAAAATAAGAGGATCTGTAGGTTCTTCATCGTATTTCAAAACCAAAAAGTCTGTGGGAATCATGCAACCTTCAATCTTCAAGGGAACATCTTCTAGAACACCTTCTGGGATTCTCTTGGATCGATCAGCTAGGACAAGTGAGATTCTGCTTGGCTTGAAATCAGTCATTCCAAGTCGAACAGCAACAGAGTATGGTATCAAGTTGATATTCGAACCTAGATCGCAGAGAGAATGAGGAAACCTTCCTGTTGAGATTAAGCAATCTAGCACAAAGTTTCCTGGATCAGGTAGCTTCTCTGGAATCCTCATCTGAATCACAGCACTGAGTTGTTCAGAAGCCCACACCTTCTTCTTCTTCCTTGGAACTATGTTCAAGATAATTGCATTTATTTCTCTGGTAAGCAATGCTCCTTCCTCAGGACTCACACCATTGACAACCATTCTCTTGACATATCTTCTTAATGCAGACGAAAGTCTGACTGCATCAACTAGGGGTAGCTCAACCATCAGCTTATCCATCATCTCCTTGCATCTAGCTTCCTCTCTCTCATGTTTAGATCTTCTGGGAGGCAGGGGATAGGGTATTTTTGGTTTATACACCTTTTCCTCTTCAAGTTTGGAAGGTTCAGGTTGATCCAGCGAGGTCATGGTAGGGTGTCGATCGACATCCAGCTGGTGTCGATTGACACTAACTTCTTGTGTCGAGGATGCGTGTTCGATCGAGCCTGATTCCTTGAGTTCCTCTACTGGTGTCGATCGACACTTAGTGGTGTCGATCGACACTGGCTCTGCAACATTAGTCTCGTCTTCCTCAACTTCCTGAGACTTCTCACTCTCCACGAAATTTTCTTCACTTCTCACCATGATGGCATTGACATGATGTCTGGGATTTGTATCAGTCTTTCCAGGAAGAAATCCTTCTTGCCTATGAACAGCTTCTGCGGTTTGAGCAACTTGAACATCCAGATACTTAATGTGAGCGTTTATGCCCTCAATCTTTCCATTCAGGTCCTGGTACAGTGAATCAATCTTGCCATTGAAATTAATTGTAAGCTTCTGCTGTCCTTCCAAGAGTTGCTCTAGCATAGCCTCCATTTTGTTGTCTTGCTCAGGAGGCTTCTGGTAGGAAGAAGAACCATAAGTTCTTTGGAAGCTGTTGTTCTGAAAAGGCTTTTGGTAAAAGGAACTATAGCCTTGCTGATTGTTGAACCTCTGTCCTTGAAAACCAGTACAATTGATGTAGTTAACTTCTTCTTGCCCAGGCTCACAAGTTTCCACTTCATTAGCAAAATGGACTTGCCTCTTTCCCATCAAGATGTCCAGCTTCTTATTGACTTCAGCAATTTGGTTTCCTCCAGCTACTCCTGCGTTTTGTCTTCTCTCGAAGTCTGCGTTCTTGGTGCTGTTACTAGAGGCCAAATTCTCTATAAGCTCTATCGCATCTTCTGGAAATCTTGTGTTGAAGTTGTCATTGCTCGCAGCGTCTAAGGCCATATGGTACCTCCAATCAATTCCGCGGTATAATATACCGATAAGCTGCGGCTCGCTGAATCCATGATGTGGGCAGTCCCTCTGGTAAGATCTGAACCTCACCCAAGAAGCTTTGAATGCTTCAGTGGGTCCTTGAGAGAATGTAGTGATCTTCATTCTCAGCTCTTCCGATCTCGCATCATCAAAGAAATTGCAAAGGAATGCATTCTTTGTATCTTCCCATGTAGTCAAGGATCCTGGTGGCAACTGCTTCAGCCAGTATGATGCATCTCCAGCAAGCGAGTAAGGGAAAATCTTGCAGAAGAGATAATCATATGTAACTCCGTTGGCCTTTATGCTTGATGCCAAATTTTCAAATCTCTCAACATGGTCCATAGGGTGCTCATTAGGAAGACCATGGAAAGGATGCTGAGCCACTAGCGTGTAGTAAGCAGGCTTCAGCTCGAAGTCATTCCTCTAGAATGCAGGAGGACGGATCGCAGCTCTATTAGCATAGAACTGGTCTGGGCGGTTGTACTCGCCTAATGTTCTTCCACGTCCAGCTTCTGCAGCGGCGATTTGTATGGCTGGTTCTATGATGACGGCGCCAGCCTCATCAAGACTCTGTCCACGATTGTTTCTTCTATTGCCGTCCAAATCCGTGAAGTTGCCAGCTTCATCACGAATCAAAATCACAGGATCTGCCATCTCGGTCTGCGCAAGGTGTCGATCGATGCTCTTGGTGTCGATCGACACTCGGGCAGATGCTCGGTTCTTGCGTTCGAGACGGCCTAGTTCCTGGTTGTCAAGTCTGATTAGCTCCTTTTCCTTGTTGCTCCTGGTATTGCGATTAAGCATACACCTGAAAACAAGAATAAAAAACTAAAATTAGTAACCAAAAAACAAAAATAAAAACCTAGACAAAATTCTAACACTAGAAATTTGTAGGTAACTAATCTCCTTCCTCGGCAACGGCGCCAAAATTTGATATGCGTCAAATTTTCCCTAGAGCTACTCTCTCAAATTAAGAGATCAGTTGTAGTACTTAGGGATCAAATCCACAGAGAAGAGATAGTCACACAGCAGTTTTCTAATTTCGAATTAAGCTAAGAAATAATATGGAATTAAAAGACAGAAAGCAATTAAACGATTTAGATTCAGGAGACGAAACGCTAGGTTCAGGAAAATTCTCAGGTGATCTAAATTGCAGGTCTAGACAGAATGTTAGGAATTATTAAGATCTGTTCTCGAACTCGAATCACTAATGTAAAATCAACCAACTCTCGCTGCGAAGATTATCTATGTCTAAACCCTAGAATTCCAAATCTCTTTGCAAATTCTATCAATTCAAACAAGCATTAAAGTTCAGGTTCAATTGTTCACAAAACCCTAAACCAAATCTCTTTGCGAATAGGTATTTTGCTCATCTAACATTAGTTCAGGCAATCAATAATACTCTCGCATCTATTAATTAACCTAAGATCAGATTCTAGGTCGCGAAGCTAGAATAAGCATTAAACACAAATCCAGATGAAGAACTCTAATGATTTTATCCTAACAATTTAATTCGACCTAACAATTCATCAATCACCTTTGAAAAACCCTAAACCTAACAAGCAAACTACTCAGACATGGTGAATAAAGAAAACATCATGAATAAAATAGTTTGCATAAAAGAAATCAATAGAAACAAAGGAGTTCCAAATTTGCTGTGAAGGAGACAAATTCTTCTCTCTAAAATCTCTCTAAAAATCTCTCTCTAAAATAATGTGTAAATAAAGTGTAGCTTAAACAATGGCTGAAAAACTATATTTATAGACAAACTCGCGTCAGGGGCAATCTTGTAAATAATGGAAACTTCAGCTGATTTCCTTTTTCTGATGGAAGTCTGAAATCTTTGGTCGCCTCGTCTGGTGTCGATCGACACCTTGCGTGTGAATCTACTCTTCCGACTTCATCACTTCGGTTGCTTCTCCAAAATGCTCCGAAATGTTCCAGAATCTCCAACTTTGCTCCAAACGTAGTCCAACCTGTAAAAGACTCAAATAGACTCGAAAATAGTATAAAGACTCTATAAAAACACTTATATCATGGTCCAAAAACGGGTAAAAACCATAATATATCAATATTGTGTAGATGGTCCTATCGATCTTGAACTTGATATAACCATGACCATCTCTCTCGGGTGACTTCTCTCCATCATAGTAGAAGTGTGCTTCAAGGGAAGAGAGGAACTCACATGTCGCAACCTTGTGAGCGGGATAAGCCATTGTGACAAACTTTGCCAAACCCATATTGGAGAATAGGGTTTGGACATCCTCAAAGATCCCCAAACCTCGAAGTGTCTGCTCATGAGGGTATCTTGTTCCCTTGAAGCGCATACCCATGAAGGCTTAAAGAAGCTCTTCGGGTGTGAGGTCCTTCTTTTGAACATCCTTGGTAGCTCCCTTAGATGACCCTTTAGAGACTTTCTTAGACCCCTTTCTCTTGGACCCTAGCACCAACTGTTCCTCCTCACTTTCAACCTCTTGATCCTCAACCACTTTCTTCTTCCCTTGGCTCTTAGAAGATCTTGCTTGAGAGCTTGCCCCTTGGATGGTTCGATCTCCTCTAGTCCTTCCCACTGCACCTATAAGAGAAACAAAGATCTTAGAGGGAGTTAGCAACTCATTTTGAACAACCAACAATAGCATTAAGCAAGTAACAAACAAGATCAAATGCCACATCTTCGAATTTCAACCCAATTCCACACTTACCAAATTTTTGCAAAAATTTGGCAAACACAAAATTTTTGCAAAAATTCAAGTTGCCTAATTTCGAGTGCTATCATTTGGCAATCCATAAGAATGGTTAATTCAAGCTAATGCAAGTGAAAGCCCCAAAATCTAATAAGGTTCAATAGAGTAATTTGAATTTTCGAACTATGAACCCTAAGTGTCAAATTTTTGAAATTTAACCATGGAAATCCTAGTATAGCACTCGAAATCTACTATGTAACCATAATCAAGCAATGCACAAGCCTAAAAAAAAAACAATTCGTTCAACCTATAACATCAATCCTCAAATTTTCCACCATTAAAGCAAAATAGAGAAAATTCGACTTCATGGATTGTTTACCTTGCAAACGAGTGAAAGGATGAACGAAAATAGGCCTAGAGACAAAACTAGCATAAGAATTCGAGCTAGTAGCACTTGAAATCACGAAATTTGCTTGAGAATTGAGAGAGAGAGTGCCAAAAAATCGCGTGTGCGAGGGAAAGACAAGGATTTTCGTGTTTTGGGGAAGACGAAGCGAATTAAACCGGTCAAACCCCGTTGACTTACCTGAAAAAGGAGTGTATCGAGCTATGTAGATCGATACATATCTCGACACAAATGCTCGATACACTTAGCTGAGAATCCCTGGCCGGTCTGTATCGAGCTTAGTAGCTCGATACAGATGCCCGACACGACTCCTCCTAAATCTCAGTAAGAGCTGTATCGAGCTATGTAGCTCAATACGAAGCTCGATACAGTGCCATAAGTTCTTAGCAAGCTTTTTGCTTTTTACTCAACCTCCTTGATCCAAACCTGTCTTCCAAAAACACTAGAAAACACATTATTGAATTAATGTAAATATATGCAAATATAAACATGGGAGTGCCTCCCTAGTGCGCTTGTTTAAAGTCACTAAGTTTGACTTTTCAAACCCTTAGGCATGGGGGTGAACAAGGAGTGAAATTGGCTTTCTTTCTCCTTTCTTGATGAACATGGTGCTTGCTCCAGCTTGTAGCACTTTCTTCTTCTTCTTAGACCTCTTTGGAGGCTCAGCTATAGGCTCCACAACCTTGAGTCCATCAAACATGGCTGGAAGAATCTCACCATCAAAGCTTGGCCCATCATACTCATTGTGATCAAGGGCTTCATTCTCATTCATCACCCAACAAGTGAGACCCATTAGCTGTTCCCTTGGTGGTCCCTCTTCAGCCTCCATAGTGTCACATGTGATTTTTCCACATAGGCTCAAAACAGAGGGTTTCATAGGATAGCAAAACCTTAGCATTCACATTCTTGAGAATCACCCTTTTGTTGATGAAGTCTAGGCTTGCACCAGCTGTGTTGAGGAAGGGTGTTCCTAGAAGAAGTGGTAGCCTTGCTGCTTGAACCATGTTCATGACAATAAAGTTAGTTGGGACTAGACATTCACCAACTCTCAATGGATAATCTTCTACAAGGCCTAGTGGTTGCCTTGATGAAGCATCAACAAAGGTGATGTGTAATGAATACTTCTTCATAGTAGTGATCCCACGGTTCTTGAACATCTCAAGGGACATCACATTGACACTTGAGCCAGAGTCACACAAAGCTTCCTCAATCTTCAACTCCCCAAGAGAACAAGAAATCAAAAAATTTCCAAGATTACCAAGCTTTGGGATACTCTTAGGCTCATTCCTTGTTGTGTTTGGTGGATCTAGACCCTCAATCAGCTCTTCAACCTTCTCTCTATTGGCAAGCAAATCCTTGATGAACCTTATTTGACCCTTGACTTGGGACAAGTTCTCCATCTTAGGCAAAGGGGCACCAACTTTCTCCATAGTACTCTATCATAGTCTTCACCATAATTGCCATCACTTTGGGCCAAGTTTTCCACAAGTTCAAGACCTTCATCCACGTCTTTGCCCAAGAAGTTTCCATTACTTGATGTGTCTAGAAGCATCCTAAACTTGAGGAGAACTCTACGGTAGAGTGTGCTCAAGAGAGTTTCTTCGGAAAAGACATGATGTGGGCATTGGGTTGTGTAGCCCTTGAACCTTTCCCATGCTTCACAAAAGCTCTCATTGTTCTTTTGGGTGAAGCTAGATAGCTCATTCCTCAACTTTGTTGTCCTTATGTTGGAGAGAACTTGGGAAGGAAAGCTTTCTTGCATTGGTCCCATAAAGTGATGGAACCTCTTGGAAGTGTCTTCTCCCATTGATGTGCCTTGTCTCCAAGAGAGAAAGAAAACAACCTCAGTTTGAAACCATCTTCGGATATACCATTGATCTTGGTCATATCACAAATCCTATCAAACTCATCCAAATGGTCTAGAGGATCCTCCATAGCTAACCCATGAAACTTGTTGTGTTGCACCATATTGATCAATCCACTCTTGATCTCAAAGTTGTTGTTCTCAACTGGAGGAGGGATTATACCTTGGCGATTGACATGAGTATTAGGAGCATCTCCAGCCCCAATGTGCCTAGGTTGGCGTGGAGGATGTTGAGGCACTCTAGGAACTTGAGGCTCATTCCCTTGAGCTCCTTGTTGTGGTCCATTACCACCCAATCCTTGTTGATTATTCGTACCCAAACGCTCTATGTGTGCTACGCGTTCTTGCTCTCTTCTTACAAAAGCTCATCTAGTCAAGCGGTGAATGTTGTCTAGAGGCTCAACTAGGTTGTTGTGTCCACTGGATCTCAAGTTCATACACCTATAGAGACAAAGAGCAAACCAAGCAAGAGAGATTAGTAATCAAAAGAAAAATAAAGCTTAGTCTCAAGTAGAATAAAAATCCTAATGCACAAAACAAAACCCAAATGGCAACGGCACCAAATTGATAAGAGGATTTTTCCTTGTTCTTAGCAATTACTCAAACCCCACTCATGTCATTGTAGTGTTTGATGATCAATCCAATTGAGTACGATTGTGACAATAGGAATGCATAAAACTTCTTAATCTAAGCTAGCATAAAAGGTTTTGTTGTTAACTATCAACCTAAGTGATCAAACCAAGCAAACAAACCAAAAAAAAGTAACTAGAACCTTAATTAAGCAATGGATGCACTAATCAAGCAATTCAAAGACTAATTAACTACTAACAAGATTATCAAATGACTAAAACGAATCTAAGGATGGGGTTATCAATCTAAGGTGTTCCAAGAATTAATCTTTGATGTCAATCAATCACAATAAATGCTAATCCCTAAGCTTAGAACTCAAAAGCAAGACTAATTCACTTTCATGGCACTAATCCCTTCATTAATCATCCTAATCAAGAACAAACTCTCATTTGTGAAAAGGAAGCTAACAAGAATTATGAAACAGTTCTAAATTGCTAATAAACACCCTAGACAATCACTCTCATGAGCTAGGAATGGAAATCCCTTGTTTAGTTGATTGGGGATTTTCATCAAACACCTTGTGGGTGGGAAATTCCTTAAAATCTAGTTTTGCCTTGATCATGGCTAAACTAACTTTATGAGCACTAAACAAGGAGGAAAATGAAAAAATCTAACCCTAGACATCAAGATCAATCATTGAAACACCCTAAATCTAACCCATCCCTATATTCTAAGGAAACTACTCACTAATCATGATTAGATCCTCAAATCCTTTGGAGGAGATGAAGATAAACATGATTAGAGAAATAGAGAATGAAAGATTAACAAAGATAAATACTAAATTGCATAAACTCAATTAAAATTCTAACAAAATCACTTAGAAACCAAAGAGGAAGGTTTTCTAAGAAAGAACAAAAGATTAAAAGATATTTAGGAAAATTTAAATCATTTTGTATTTATAGTGAACAGTGGACGAACCGGGTCAACCCGGAACAAACCGGATATTGACCCAGTTTAAGGCTGAGAATCAGATAGTGTATCGAGCCTGCTAGCTGGATATGCAGCTCGATACGCTTCTAAAAACCTTCTTCAAGGGCTGTATCGAGCTTGGTAGCTCGATGTAAATGCTCGACACGCCGTCTTCAGATTTCCTGGTCGTTTGTATCGAGCTTGGTAGCTCGATACAAATGGTCGATACGCCTCTTCAAGAATCCCGAATGGACTTGTATCGAGCTTAGTAGCTCGATACAAATGCTCGATGTGCTCCCTCCGTCTTTACTGCTGCTCGATACACTTCTAAAGATCGTATGCTTCTCGTTTTGCCAACTCTCTTCCTCCTCTTGATCACCCATAAATCTCCATATGGTCTTCCAAGCCTCCAAAACACCTAATAAGGACTCAATATGTACAAATATGCAACAACCTAAGTTAAAACTCATTAAACTCTAATATGGATGCAAAAGGGATTAAAAGTGACTAAATGAATGAATACATGGATGCAAAGCTACCTAAAATGAATGCTAAAACATGCTAAATTATGAGTCTATCAACATCTAGCTATTTCAAAGTAAATGCGAGCATCCTCTTTGTTCTCCATGCTATCTAGGTAGTAGCCGCTTAAACCATGCTTCTCCCAAGCTTCATCGAATGACTTAATCGTCGGGATTGTCTTGAATTTGTTGTTAAACTCTATCAATCTCTCCCTTATGATGTGAGTCGTAAAATGCCTTACAAGATTCTCCACGTTATCACTAGATGAGTGAGTAAAAGGTTCCACTTCGGGTGGTTCCGGTGATTGGGCGCGGATAACGTTGCAAGGCGCAAAGAGGATTTGCCTAGCTTCACCATTGGGTGGGCGATTGGGCGCGAATTATGTACCTTCTAAGGGTGCATATTGGCTTGAAAAGTCAGTAGCTTCTTCATTTCCATCAAGTGTTGCTTTGAAATAACTCATAAACTCCTTTTTCTTGTCGCCAGTAAGAGTGCAAAATAGCTTGTTGAGCTGATTTTACTCCTTGGAAATCTTCGTCAATGTGATGTCGTTTCTCTTTAAGGTGTTGACAACATTTTCAAGCGTTTTGTCGGTATCTCCAGCTTGTGATTCGACTCTACAATGATCTTCTACCAGCTCAAGAATGTCTCCTTCCATCTTGTATATATCTTCGTAGTTGCTATCTTTGATTTCTTCAAGTTTCTCTTTCAAGGCACAGATGTCTCTCATGTCTTGATCTAGATTAAACTTATGATACACCAACTATTTGGAAATCGTAGATAGCTTGTTGATGCTCCCAAATGTATGCTTCTCTAGCACTTTAACTTGGTTAGAAAGGTCCTCAAACTTATTGAATAACTTCACATGAATAGAATCCATATGATTATGCAAGGATCTCTCGGACTTGAATTCATAGTCCCTCATGACGCTTACCATCCCCGTGAGATTCTCTGCTCGTTGTTGCAAAGGAGCATGCATGATTCGGGGATCATGGTGAGGAGGATGAGGCGTTTGAGGCTGAAAAATACGTGTCCATGGAACCTTGGTGGTGCAAATCCATCTTGAAGTCAAGGAGGCATGAAGCGGCCTTGCTGGTAGGCAATAAGTGCCGATTTCTGATCAAAGAAGTGTGATTCATGCATGATGCGACAATCAGGAGGAAGGCGAGAGTTTGGTGGGATGTGAGGGTCAATCCTTTGGTTCTCCATCTCTCGAAGGTCCCTAAAACTCATAGAAATCAAAGATAATAGTTAGAGGAAAAATATGTCTAAGCGTCGTGATTCTAACCTTTTGATTTTGATAGCGAAATCAAATTCCCGCCGGCAACGGTGCCAAAAACTTGATGCACAAGGTTTATAACTGCGTTTTGAGTTTTAAATTTATAACCCTAATTGTCTCCAAATGCACAGGTATGCGTTGCAGTACTTAGGGGTCGAACAACAAGGATGATATCACTGAAAAATAAAAGAGAGTTAAAGCAACCAAAGATGCAAAAGGTTTGAGGGTTTTGTGTTACACGGTTGTTGTAGGATGAATGAATGAAAATAATACAATGCAAGTAAATAAATAGATCTATGCGAATGCAACCTAAACTAAAACGGGAAAAAGAAAAATGAACTTAAAGCTAAACTAGATGCAAAAAGGAAATCAAAGCAAGCAAACGAATTAAGCAAAGCGAGAATTGTAAATTTGTGATTAAACATTGAAAGAAAGGCATTGGATTCGTCTCGGGAAGTCAAAGTGGCTCTAACTAGAAATCGAAAAAGGATCAATGCAAAGCAAACAAGACTAGGCCTATTTTCACTAAACTTGAATCATGAATTCATGATTTACCTACTTTCGTAACCTAAATTGTATATGTTTTAAGTACTCCGTAAGTATACTTTCGTATCTTACGACGCAATCAAACACGCAATATATGATCGAGTTCTTTATAACATTCACGACACTCCCTAAGTATGCTTTCGTATTTTACGATCCGACCGCTCGTCTAAGCTAGATCCGGTGAATAAATTCAACACGTTAGTGGTTTTAAACAATTCTAAGATCAGTTTCTAGTTCATGACGCTAGATCCATGCAATAAGAACAAACTTAGAATGAAAGAAAACCCTAGAATACGGCTAAACAATCGATTAGTCACTTGTCTAAAAACAGTTAATGAAATTCCACATAGAACCCCTTAAAATACCTAAGAAATTAAACTACTCTAACATGAATAAAATAAGCAAAAAAGACATGGATGAATGCATACTTGAATAAATCGATGAAGGTAAAGAGGGTTCAAGAGATGAATTTATCTCCCTCAAAGAACAATGAATAAAAAATGTAAAACTTGCGGTCGTGTACATCTATGGAGGTACACAAAATCATATCTAATAAAAGCCTAAAACATAAGTATATATAGGTCTTGAAGTCTTCATGGTTGTCCTCAGGTTTAACTTGAAGAATACGACAAAGGGCTTAACGAGCTTTGTAAACGGGCTAAATTCACTTCTGAGGCTGGCCGGTCGAGAGGATGTATGTTGACCGGCCAGAAGCTTTTTCGCTGGTCGACGTGGGCTGGTGGACAAGCCGAATGGCCTTCGTCCAGTCGAGGGAGCTGTTGAGGACTGGTCACATGATACTTCTTGTGCTTCATATAGTTCGAGATAGAACCGTTGGATTGTCCTCAAACCACTTCGGTGTGAAAGGTAGTAGATCAGCCTATATTGTCTACAAAAATCAACTTGATCAAGATATGGGAAGGTCTCCATTTGATGTTGAACTTATGTCTTCTCGCACATTTTGCTCCGTTTTGCATCATTTTTGCTAAGTTAATCAGAAAGAGTTTTGACCATACAAATACTCGAAAACTAATATAAATGCATGTAAAACCGAGTGAAACACTTATTAAATTGCTCACTTATAATAGTTAATTGGGTAAAATATCGATGTTATCAATAGGTTCCACGCGAAAAGAATTTCAATACCTCTCACGGTACCTTAACATCTCTTCACGCTCAGCAGCTAACTTTGCTTCTCAAGCTTGCTCTACAGCACGAGCTTGTTCATCCCTATGAGCTTGCTCAACCACGTGAGCCTGCTCAGCAACACGAGCTTCTTTTGCAACACGCGCCTGCTCTTTCATTTGAGTCTGTTTAGAGTTTTGTTTTTTATGAAACTGAAAATAAGAGGAACCTAAAATTGAAAGTTAAAAGATTAGAAAGCTCAAAAGAAAGAAAAGAAATACCTAATGGGTTGCCTCCCATTTAGCGCTATTGTTTAACGTCGTTTAGCTCGACGTGTATGGATTAAGATGTGATGAGCATCAACTAAAGGAAGTGTGGTTCCCTTAATCTTCACGCAATTGTCACTCGACGGCTTGAGACATCATGGAAGACACTCATTGATCAAGAGAGACGAGCCTTCAACTCCTCATCTCGGATGGTTCCTGCAAAAGTAAAGAAGCGGAACAAAATTATAGGAAAAGTCGTAGAACCGATTTTCTTACCTTTAGATCCTGCTGTTAGAACAGATAGACTCCCCGGCAACGGCACCAAAAACTTGATGCGGGGGGTTTAGTGTTTCGTTTTTTCAAGTTTTAAAAATTTTAAATCCTAAATGCCTGCAACTGCACATATGTGCATTGTAGTACTTAAGGTATCGATCCACATGGAGTCAACGCCTAACTGCAAAATCAACAACGGTTAGAAAGCATTTCTAAGACAAAATGGGGTTAGGGGTTTTGTGTTTCGCGGACGGTAGCAAGTACAAAAGGTAAATAAATGACAAGCAAGCAATAAAAACAATGGGTTTTTCGGAAAATTCGTAAGATATCACATATCAATTAAATAAGATATTTAAACAGAGAAGATCGATACATGTTCTAGAACTGGATTCTAGATTAACCTACTTCTGTAGTATTAATCACTAAATCTAACATAGACTAACCTACTCCCATAGTATTAGCCAAGAATCTGAACTAGAGTAACTTACTCCCGTAGTATTAGCCACAAAAAATATATCAACTTAGATTACTAAACTCCCGTTTATTCTCTAAGCGTCTAAACAACTTAATTCGAGAAGTTCGCAAACCGCTTTAGATCAACTCCCGCAGCCTAAAGTTATTTGTTCATCTAAACAAGTGCAAGCAATTTAAGAACACTTTCGTTGTGTAAATTAACTAAAATCGCAGTAGATCAATTGTCAATAAAACCACAAGATGAAACACAAATATAGATGAAGAAATCAAAAGATAAACTCCAATCTAACAATCTAGTAATCAATCCATGAACCCCCTTTGAATAATCCTTAAAAACCCAACAAACGAATCTACCCTAACATGATTAGGGCGAGTAGAAATGAGATGAATGAATGCATGCTTGAATTAAATAAAGAAAGGTTGGAGGGTTTGAGAGAAGATCCCTCTCCCCCTCGAAGAGGAAGAACTTGGGCAGCTGGTGGCACGGTGGAGAGAGCCCTGGCCGCGTGGTCGAAGCCTGGTGGCGCTGAGAAAGCACTTGGTGATCAAATCTTCACTTCTTCTCTTGCTTTTCTCACGAGACTGCATGACATGTGTTCAGTAAAAATTTCATAACTCCAGATCAAACCGTTAGTTTCCCTTTAAACAACCAGAGTATGAAAGCTAACATTACCCTCTATTCGGTATCAAAATTTGAGGAAGATCTCGTGGTGGAAAGCTCTTGATCGAATGTTAAACTTCTGGCAGTCTGAATTTGTCCAAAATGTTATTTTGCTCCATTTTGCTCCATTTTGCTCAATTTTGCATTCATTTTGCTAAGTACCATACAAATACCCGAAAACTACTACTTATGCATGAAAACCTTAGTGAAATGCTTATTAAAGCATTTATTAATGATAATAAAAATGTACGAAATATGAGTGTTATAACAAGCTAAACGAACAAGTATCCACGACAATAAAACTGAATCTAATAATAAGGGTACTACTCGCCCACGCTATTAGTAGCACCCACTCAGTTCACGCTACTTCAGAGCCTGAAATGTCTTATCCCTGGCTAGGGGCGCATCACACCGTTTCTCATCACAGCTTATGTGGGCTCGTCAGCCTGAGCCTCCAAAGGTCCATGACAGGCACCATCCTCCACCGTAACCAACAATACCGACCAACGAGAACTTTTCTTTCGGCTCCCAATGCAATTGTGCTTTTAACACTCTATATGCAATGCAACATAATTCTCACAAGAATTCAAACATCCATCAGCAAGCAACATTATTAATCATGGTCCTAGATTTATGTTCAAAGGCAATAAAAGTAGATCCTAGCACACAACAAAAAACTACAAGTTACGACCTAAAGCGGAACTTGTAGGAAGAAGAGAACTTGGGGGTTTAACTATAATAGAAAGAATCAAGGAGATAACACGGAAGGGAAGACATGGATACACCCTAATCTTTACCTAATCGAATTAAGGTTTAAGGGATTAGAGATCTAACAGATCTAGCGACGAGAAGCTGCAAACTCAAGAAACTTGCGACTAGAAGCGAATGAACGGCAGCGGCTCCTCCTCTCTTCCTTGACGACGATGTTGAGTGGTGGCGGTGGCGTGGAGGCTAGACGGCTAGGGTTGGAGGCTAGGCGGCTAGGGTTTAGGATTTCTCTCTCTGAGTGCTTTGGAAATTGTGATGGAGATTCTATTTCTCTGTTTCCCTTTCTATAGAGAAAGTCTTGGAAAAACCCTAAAGCATATTTCTTTTGGACTTAGGATTCATGGGTCTTACCTTGACAAGGTTTGATATTCAGCTTGATGTTAATTTTTTTGTGCCCGAAGATCCATGCTCCTTGAGTTGTAGATATTACCAATCTGAAGAAATTTCAGCATTACCGGAAAGGAGCTCTCAGGATGGGAATAAACTTAAAGAGGCTTTTGCACATTCGTCAACTCTAACATCATCTCCTGCTCAGCAAAGAGACACCCAAACTTTTTCACGATCGTCAACAGAAGCAGAGTATCACACTCTCTACTGCGACAAAGTTAAAGTGGATCTCTTCTCTTCCTGGAGAAATGGGAATTTCGCAACCAGTTACTCCTGAGATGTATTGCGATAATCTCTCTGCTGTCTACCTCACTGCAAATCCAGCTATGCACAATTGGACCAAACATTTTGACACAGACTTCCATTATGTCCTTAAAAAAGTGGCTCTTGGAGATTTAGTTGTGAAGCAGGTTCCTGCATCTCAGCAAGTAGCTGACATATTTACAAAGTTTCTGCCACAGAAACCCTTCTGCGACCTTCAGTACAAACTTGGTGTCGACTTCCTACCCAACACAAGTTTGAGTGGGCGTATGAACAATACAGAGACGGCAGAAACAAAAACTTCATCATTTGAGGCTTTGCTCGAAACCAAGATTGAGGATATTGGGCCTTCGCTTCAAGCCCAATTGATGAAGCAAGGCCAGCTAAGCCCATTGTCCTTCAGCCGCCTCTGCTCTGCAAACACATGATCAACATCACGCGCAAGGACTGGTTTTCGTACGGTAAATACAGCACACAAAATCCAGTTGTCTAACAGCTTTGATACTTTGCAGTCACCATCAATAGCGTGCAGATGAGCACATGTGTCTCTCTGACGTTCTCTTTTTTCCTTTATATTTCGAACATTATGTGGAATAATCAGTGAAATTTATCTTCTTCCTAACGCTCAGTTTAAAGTCTTTTTCTGAGCTTTCAATTCGTAGCCTTCCCCACCAAATGGAAGCCATTTAAAATGAGTTCTGACAAAGTGGCAATATTTATTGATTTTGAATGATTTAAATTAAGTTACTGTAGTAATAAATAAAAGAAAAAACTTGCTTGAATATGAAAAACTGCGAAAAGGGTTTTGTTGGATATTCCATTTTGTCAAATAAAAATGTACATATGTTTTTTCCCCGCATTTACTTATGTCTTTTGAAAGTTTAAAAAGAAAAAATCCGATTGGAACAGCCAAGAATGTGAATAAATTGGCTTATACATTGCTGCATGTTCAATAGAATACCATTTATCAAAAAAGAAAAAAAAGTATCTGAATAATGATTATGTTTATGGAAAATATATAAAACACGTGTTGGAATTGCTAAAATCATGTAAAGGTCAACGTCTTTGGTAGTATTAGCAACGACATTATGCATTACTAATAATAGTTCCCACTTTCTTTGCCTCATTACATATCAACACAACGCTTTTCAATTTTAAATTTCGGAACGATTTTGTAAAACAGTACTTGATATGTCTGCTTCTCTCCCTATTGATTAGGCACACTTGAAGATAAAACAACTGTTGCATTAGTATAACCATTACATTGTTTTTATCACGTGTATCTTTTAAAGATATTGGCAAAGGAATATCACCATGCGTCACGAGGGCATCATCACTAAAAATTCATAGAAAATTTAAAATCTATCTTTTTAAATTTTTATTATAAATTATATTATAATAGGTTTTTTATATATAAGTGGTGTTTTTAATATATTATATATGTATTTTGAGATTAATTGGTGATCATTAGAGAAACAATAAAAATCAGAAAGAAAATAATGAAAAAAATAAAGGCTTTAACTGGAAATCAATTTGAGGGATATTATGAATGATGAAAATTAAAAAAAATGGAATAAATAATTGCAGAAATTTTTTTTTACTACTCAAATGGTAACTATTTAAAGGAATATAATGAAATAAAAATAAATATAATTTTAACTATTTTTTATTCAATTTATCCATATTCCATCTATTTCTATATATCTCTTTATGTTTTAGATTGGGGATAATTTTACAATATATTCCTTTCTTTTCCATTTATCCTTTTAGAATTGAGAAAATAAAATATATTTTTTATTCCACATATTTTTATTCCATAAAATTGAGATTCAGTTGCAGTTTAAATAATAAGAGTAAGAAGGAATAAAATATAGAAAAAATGAAATAAACGTTGTTTGAGACATAATTTCGGGGTTTCTTAGGGGGTATGTGATTGTTAAATAGCAGATGAACTTAAGGCAGGTGCTCGCCCTCTGGGGGGATGAAGAATATAATGTGAGTTGCCTCCATTTGGGTGGATGATCCTGCACACAAGAGAGAAAGCCTCAAGGGCCTCCGAAAGGGAGAAATGTGATTTCTCTTACGAAGGTTCTCCGACGCCCAACTCAAACGTAGAGAACGGATAATCGGAAAGTGGTTATATGGATTGAGTGAGAAGTCACGTTCGTGGATCGGGACTACCATCGAGTGCATTTAGGTGGATTACTACTTAATGGTCATATCGTGCGGGAGCCGGGAGGGGGTTGGAGCTCTTCCTTACCAATATGTCGGATTATAGGGACTCTTTATGAGACTTAAGAGGTGAGTCTTACCTGGTAGAAGTTTTGGAATGTGATTATGTTGGAGAGTTATGGAATAAGATCTGGCGGTTGGTGGGCTATACTTCGTTGTAAACCGATCATGGGATGGATTTATGTGAGGTTATACGCCTGTCGGTATATGAGAGTAAGTATAAAGCATCGTCTGTCCACTTGACCGAGAGCCTTTGATGACGTGTTTTTTGCGTTACGAGTCTTAAAGTTTATAAACCTTAACTTTCTGCAGTGCACAAATATTTGTTTGTACTACTTAGGGGTCGAACCACAAGTAGTTATCTTTCTGCAAAATGAAGAAGCGATTAGAAGCGAAGCTAAGACAAATAGGCTTTTAGATTGAGTGTCCCGATCTCTAGAATGCAAGTACGGGAAATAAAAGCGATGTAAGTGATAAATAACCTAGGTGTTGGGGCTTTAGAGAAATCACATGGGTTCAAAATGAATCAACAAGAAAAATAACAAAGCAATCAATTATTAGGTCTAAGTTCTTTAAACTGGAAACATGAACGAATAATCGATCTACTTCCATAGAATTGATTACCTATGTTCAAATAACTTAACTACTCAACTTTCATTTGTAGCCACAAAATCAAACATGCAATAAAATCAAGTTCGTAAACGTTCACAAAGCTCTATAACTATGCTTTCATATGTGCAATTACTCGTATAAGCTAGGTCCGCCGGTTGACAAATTCAGCACGTTAATGGTTTTATCAATCCTAGAATCAGTCGCTACTTCATGATGCTGACTGCATACAATAAGAACAAACTTATAACGAAAGAACTCCTTAAACGACTAAGTTAAAATTGCCACTTATCTAAACAATGATGAAATCCCCTTTGATTGAACCCTTTAAACCCAACTACTAAACTACTTTAACATGATTAACCAATGCAAAAACGTAGTTGATGAATGCATAATTGATTTATCAAAGTAAAACAAAAAGGGTTCAAGAGTAATTCTATCTCCCTAAAAACAAAGAACAAGAAACTTAGAAACTTTGGTGGCTATGAAAGAAAACGAAAATAAGAGTGTGTATATAACAAAAGCCCTAAAAGTTATGTATTCATAGGTCTTCAAATATTCATTGGTTGTCCTTAGTGTTTCCTTGTGAGAAAAGGAAAAGAATCCGAACTGGACTTGCAAACCGGCTTGGATCGGGACAAGTTACACTAGGTCGGGCGAGAGACTTCTCCGGCCACACGAGCGACCTTGTGTGGCACGGGGGAAGACTTGTTCTTCTGCACCTACTTTTCTGAGACAGCTAGACGAACCTTCATTGCACTTTATGTAAATTTAGATCTAACAGTTGGATCATCCTCAAACCATTTCAGCATGATCTCTTGTATCCAAAATTGAACTTGATAAAGTGGTGGGAAGGGCTTCATCTGATGTCACACTTCTGCTATCTCAAACGTGTCCTCACCTATATAAGCATTAGAGAGCCACGAAAATCTATTGATCATTCCAGAGGAGCCCCTATCTAAAGTTTCATTGTTTTCATAGTTTTTGGTTTGAGTGTTTGCAACTTTGTGCTTTGGGAAAAGATTTCATCCATGTATCATCACCAAGAGTTGTTTTTTGAACCTTATTCTCTTTCATTCATCAATAACAATATGTTATTCTCTATTGTTGTTGTTGCTTGTTTGATGAATATGTGTGAGTAGTCACTTGTTGGGATTAAGGGTGTCTAAAGGGGGAATCATCATGGTTTGGTAGATATGTTTAGTATTCTAGAGTGGTGTTTATATTGAGTAGAAGTAGATTCACTGTCTTTCCATTTTTATAATGCATATTGCTAGATTGATCACCTAGTAATTGATGTTAGGATAGTATTGTTTGAACACTACTTCTTGCTAACCGGAAAAAAGAATTAACAGGCTAAGTTTTTAGAGTGCTAGAGCTGTCTCTAACTGCCTTAGTGAGAATACGAACTTGAACATTCAACGCTGCATCTTGTTACTTATGTTGCATTTAACACATGTGATCTAAGTTGTTCCGAAAGAAAATTATCAAACTAAAAGTGTTTTAGGGTTTCAGGTATCAAGAACAACATCACCACCGAAAACAGCAGTCACCGTTCGTCAGCATCATAAGTGTTTTTACTTTGTTCTTTTCTTGTTCTTAGTTTTTGCTTTTTCGTACTTTCAAAGGAGCAGATCTCTACCTTTGTACTTCGTTTAGAGAAGATTTTGAAATCCTTTACTTATCTATTTGAATCGCACATCATCATGTCTTTAAATAATGATTTTCATTTTTATGTTTGAGTAGTTATCTAGTTGGGTTTAAAAGGTTTTCGAATGGGTTTAATCATGGATCTAGATATTAGGTTGATAGACTTATGATTAATTTAGGTGATATACTACGTATTTCACTACTTTCAATAGTATTTTCATATGTTTTTAATAAAGAAATGGTTGATATTTGGTTATAAACCAATGTTTTAAGTCTTTTTGGAGTTTATAAAGGTTTGGTAGACAATCTAGAGTATTTGAGCAAAATGAGGCATTTTTGGACATTTTGGAGATTGGATAGGTTCTGTGCATTAGAAGTTTGACATTAGATGGAGGAATTCCCACAACCAGATCATCCCAAATTTTGGAGACATCGATGTTATCGTTGATCTCCAAGTGGTTTGAGGTCAATCATGACAGTTGATCAAAAATTATGCTCAAATTACTAAAGACCGGTGCGTCTTGTGATGAAATGGAGCAAGCAGAAGAATTTGGTCTTGAATCGACCCACTCAGTCGACCCAATCAGTTTGAATGGCAGATCAATCCAAGGCAAGTAGGTCCCCCTGGAATATCTGAATCGACTGATCGATCGACCCAACTCAATTTGGATTGATCGATCAGAGACGCCAATCGATCGAACCACTACATGGTTCAATTGATCGATGATCCGATGAAATGGAAAGTTTCCATTTCTTGAACCTCGAAACCACACAAATTCATCCTAGTCGACTCCTTCCCCTATATAAGCATCAAATAGCCTCAAAAAATAAGAGGGGATAACCAAGGAGCCACCATTCAAAGATTCATTGTTTTCATAGTTTTTTCGTTTGAAATTTTTCTACTATGTGCTTTGGGAAAAGATTTCATCCTTGTTTAATCACCAAGAATTTTTTTTGGAACCCTATTCTCTTTCATACATCAATAATAATATGTTTATCCTTGTTGTTGTTGTTGCTTATTTGATGAATATGTGTGAGTAGTCACTTGTTGGGATTAGGGGTCTCTAAAGGGGAACCATCATGATTTCGTAGATAGGTTTAAGATTCTAGAGTGGCTCTTACATTGAGTAGAAGTTGATTTCCTATCTTTCCAACCAATACTTCATATTGTTAGTCTGATCATCTAGTAATTGATGTTAGGAAATGATACTTGCACACTACTTGATGATTATCCAAAAAAATGAATTGATAGGATTGGTTTTAAGAGCGCTAGCGCTGTCTCTAAGGATTTTAGTGGGATATTGAACTGCTCATTGATCTCTGCATCGATTTGCCTTTGTTGCATTTGACACATGTGATTTAGCTTGTTAGATGTAAGTCGGTTTTATGCCATTACCATACAGAAATTACCGAACTAGTTGATGTTTCGACTCTAGAATGAAAATACTTGTGTTTGCATATAGTTTCTTAAGTTTGAATAATTGATAGGGTCTAAATTAGCGATCCGAAATTGGGATGGTTCTGAGGGACTTTCTCGAGCTTTAAATTTATAAGACTCTAAGCTGCAAGTGCACAGCATACGTTGTCGTACTTAGGGTGTCGAACCACGAAGATGATCTGCAGGAAAACAAAGAAGTCAGAGCAACCAAGGACGCAGAGAATGGGGGGGGGGGGGGGTTTGGGGTTTGGTGTCACGGTTCTGATGCAAATAATGAAAGGCAAAGCAGTGCAGAAAATGTTAAGTATGGAAGTGCGTAAATCTCAATTTAAAAGTAGGGGTTGGAACACGTTGGGGATCTTCTTTGGAAATCTATGGGGTTCTAACTAGAAATCAAACAAACATCGAATCAGGCAAACGAGACTAGGCGAATTTCTCTAAACTAGAATCACTGGTTTTATGACCTAACTCTTTTCGAAGAAAGATCATCTATAATATGAAAACTTCGGAGGGATGACCTTTTTCGTATTCCTACGCCGCAATAAACACGCAATAGCAGCTCTGGTTCATAAAACATTCACGCCACTTCATGAATATGCGTTAACATCCCACGAAGCAAACGCTTTGCCAAGTTGGGTATGGTGAAAAGATCCAACACGTTAGCGGCTCTTAACAATCCTAAAATTAGAACCTAGTTCATGACACTAGACTCATGCAATAAAAAAAAACTCAGAAGAAAGAAAACCCTAGAATACGACCTAAGAAATCGATGAAGCCAGTGTAAGAACAGTTAATGAAATTCCCCATAGATCCCCTTAAAGAACACCCAACGAAAGTTAACTACTCAGACATAAAAGAACAAGCAAAAATCGCGATTAATGAATGCATAAATTGTATAAATCGATGAAAGCAAAATGATTCAAGAGATCAATCCATCTCGCTAAAGACAAAGATGTGAATGAGAAGTTCGCGGCCACAAAAGTTTGCCTAGAACAAAAATAAAAAGAACATGCAAAGAACTTGTTAATGAAACCCTAAATATCGAGTATTTATAGGTCTTGAAGTCCCAATGATCGTCTCAGGTTTGGGCTTGGATTTGACGGATTCAGATTTGAGTTGGGCTGCAAATGGGCTTAGAATCAACGAGTGGGCTGGTCGTGTGAGGGGCCGTGGCGCGGCCATGACTCTTCTGGATTGGTCGTGGCGCGGCCACCATGCTCCTTTCGATGCTTGACGGACCTTCTTGCTTCCTTTGTCACTTGAGATCCTACCTTTGGATTGGATTCAAACTACTTCGAGGTGAAAGACAGTAGATAAGGCTATTGTATCTCCAAAAATGAGGTTGATCTCATGGTGGGAAGGTCTCCATTTGATGTTGAACTTGTGTCCTCGAGCAGTTATTCCAAAAATATCTGTTTTGCTCCAAAATATGCGTATTTTTCTAAGTTTACCTGAAAAGAGTCTTGAACATACAAATACTCAAAATCTAGTGTTTATGCATTAAAACCTTAGTGAAATGCTTATTAAAACATACAGTTATGATGGTAAAAATGGGCGAAATATACATGTTATCAATAATCTAAACCATGATCCCTAAGGATTCTCCGTCATCCAAAAGTTTTAAATCATAAGTTTTACATCTATAGAAATCATTATTTGCTTGTCAATTGCTTTCATTTCAATTCTGTCTTTTTACTTTCATTGCATCAAAACGCAAAACCATATTTCGACTTAACTTTTGTTTCATTCGAGAACCATTGTGCAAATGATCTAAGGATTCCCCTTGCAAATGATCTAAGAACCATTGTGCAAATGATCTAAGTTTGTATAATCTAAACCATGGCCCCTAAGGATTCTTCGTCATCCAAACATTTTAAATCATTAGTTTTACATCTATAGAAATCATTATTTGCTTGTCATTTGCTTTCATTTCAATTATGTCTTTTTACTTTCATTGCATCAAAACCTAAAACCATATTTCGACTTAACTTTAGTTTCATTTTGAGAACCGTTGTGCACTCAAGACTCTTTGTGGATTCGATACCTAAAATACTGCGATTGATCATTGTGCACTTGCAGCCCTCACATTATCTTGTTTTTAGGAAAAATTTGGCATACACATCAAGTTTTGGCACCGTTGCCGGGGAATCTTTGTATTGCAATTAGTTTTCGGATTGAAGTTTCAGTCTAAGTCACTAACTTTTGCTGATTTTTATTTTTGAGTGTTTGTTCTTACAGTTATATGCCATGAAATTCTCAGCCTTGCATCTTACCAAAGAATTTTGGTCATGATTATTTCACTAGTGCTCCTCAACACTTCTATGAAGAATACTTTGTTGATCCACCTACACTTCAGCTGAGTTTTGAGGAAATTTTTCAAGAAGAGTTGGGAGAATTCATTTAATCTCAAAGGATAGTAAACGAAGAGTTGGCTGTCAAGTTAGAAGACTTGCGACAAAGTGTTGCTAGCAAATGGTACACTCTTCTAAAACGTATTAAGAGGGCGAATGACAAGGATGAAGAAACAAGGAAACTTCTTGAGGAACTTGCTTCTGATGCCATTCCTGTAGACACTTCTGATGAAGACGGTGAAGAGGAATCAGATGACGAGTCATCATTCGTTGAGGATGATCTTACACCACCACAAAAAAGCCAGTTTAGGAGAACTTCACAAAGCACATCCAACATTCACAAGGAGAGAAATTGTGTTTAAGATCCGATATAATCTCATAGTACATCGAGCAAAACTTGAAGGAAGAGAACTCACATTTCCTGAGATTATGATCCGAATATGTGTTTCCAAGTCCAGTGGCTGGAAAAGAGGTAAAGTAAAATGTAGGGTACCAACTAAAAAAGAATTGACCATTCAGGATCAGCATAAAGTTGTAAAATGAATAAGAAGTCCTCAATGCATGATTCATTTCCCAAATTCATATATTTTTAGTGATAAAAGATTTATAAATCCGGTTACAATCTAATAATTCAGAGCTAGCATATTTCATTCAACATAATCTCTGTAAATCGAAATCCTCTGGGGACTTCGAGTCAAAAGATTTCTAGATATTAAACGCTCTAAGAAAATCATGTAAAAATTGTCACTTGGAAGATAAATCATAGCACATATGGTTTGAAAACTCATCATAGGATTTCGCCCAAATTCTCGACGTAATTGTGACTCAATAAAACGTTTTTGACTTGATAAAAACTTTTTGAAAATTTTAAATTTTACAGAAAATCAACCAATCACAAATAGTTACGTCATATAACAATGAATCTCCCCCAGATTTAAATCACACCGTCCCGGTGTGAGAATAAACCAAAATGAGTTAATCAAATTGAAAGAATTTTAAAGTATGTATCATAATTTGTTAGCTTGTTGATCCTTTATAAATATTTGAATGATTGGGGTCCAAAACATAAAAAAATAAAAAAAAATATATATATATATATATATATATATATATATATTTCTTTCAAAGTGTCAGAAAACATACCTTAGATTGACATGTTTTAGTCCAACAGATATTCGGGAAATCATATTTTGTTTTTTGACTTTTGACTGAAATACTCCAAATAATTTTATTAAAAATCAAAGTATTGATTCTAAAAACATAAATAAAACTTAACAGTGGTGATATGAATATCATGAGCAGCATGGATAATCAAGAGGATGTGTTTCTTGTACCCGTTGGACCAATGACAAGGGCACTAGCCAAGGAGCTTCAAGATGCAGTTAACGAGCTTATTCAAGCAATTCTGGACTATTAAAACATTCACAAGTCATTTGAGGATAAAAAACTATCAAGTCCAGCCTATTTTGAGCCTCATACAGGTCCATGAAAGCTTAAAATAAATGACTTCTTTTTTTCCTGACCAAATGAAGTGACGAAAATTGAAGGCCAAGAGTAATTCAACTCTCTTTATTTTTGACCTTTTAACATAGTTTTACTCTAGTTTCGAGACAATTATTACATAGCTTTCGTTCAAGCTTTGTTTTCCTAAATATTCATGTAATCTCTATTTGGAGAAATCATCCAACTTTTTAATCAAACATTTTCTTTTGTGAGAGAATCTCATTTCGTTCCTTGTGAACTTTTTGATCTTCCGTGTGTAATATCCGAGTGATCAACCAACTTATCAAACAACTTCCATCATTGTTTGTGGCGCCATTCACTGACCAAAGTTTGTAGAAAATTTTTAAGTGAGTTTTGGGTTTTAGGTTTCATATACGCAAATTGTACGTTCCAAGGTTCCATCTCCTTGGTTTTTTGGAGCGTTTTAAGTCGAGTATTGGTCTAAGGTTTCATATACTTTAGGTTTGTGCTTCGCGAATCCATTGAAGTCGAGGATTATCCAATAAACACTCTTAGAGACTAACGCCATTCGTTCATCTTCTTTTCTATCATTTGTTTTTCTGTTTTTCAGTTTTAATTATTTATTTTCGTATCTAGTAACAAAAAAAAGTTTTAAAAGTTATATTAAAAAAACAAAAAAAATAAATAAATAAAGGGGATCAAAGATGTTCTGGATTGTTTTTGCATTATAGAATTTTTTTATTTCATCGTTCTTATAAAAGCATGTGAAACTTTATAAAGCTTATAAAAGTTTACAAAATCTTTGTTTTTTTGCGATCTGTTCTTTGTAGTACTATCTATACTCACTTTGACTGCGATCTTTTGGTCATTCTATTTGGATTACTCGATGAAGATCTCGTAGTGGGAAGGTCTTGATCGGATGTTAAACTTCTGGCAGTCCGAATTTGTCTAAAACGTCACTTTACTCCATTTTGCTCTATTTTGCTCCATTTTGCACCATTTTAACTAAGTTTTCCTGAAAAGACTCTCGACCATACAAATACTTTAAAACTAATATAAATGTATGTAAAACCGAGTGAAACACTTATTATATTGCTCACTTATGATAGCTAAAATTTGTAAAATATGAGTGTTATCAACTCCCCCAAACTTAAACAAAACAAAAATCTAACCAAGGAAGAGAGGTTTAAAATCGCGGAAACTAGCAAATCTCAGTGACCGTCCTTTTAACCCATAATTCATTGAACCACATCAATCGAAGCTTAGTCTAAAAATTTCTCACTATTTTTCCTTTAATAGTAGTCCTTTACAAAAATCTAACTATCTAAACTCCAAATTCCGGTCAACTAGCTCTCTAATCAATATTAAGGTTGACGTGATTCTTGTCAAGAGAATTAAGCAAATCAAAACGAGGTTAGGTATAAAAGGCTTTTAGTGGTGAGGTTCAAAGTGTTTCGGGTTACCGTATTTTTTAGGGAGGATGCGATGCAAAACAACAAGAGAAGGTGGAACTGTTGAGATCCACGATTTCCAATCACTTTTCGCATAGGTTATTTATGGGAAATCCTCCTTCTTTGATATCTTCATCGCCATTCCTCTAAACTTGGATTTTTATGAAATACTTTGAGTCTATGAATGTTTCGGCTTCCGTAGACTCTTTTTAGGCTTTCCCTTCTTCGCTTTTTTTCATAACTCTCTTTTTTATGGCCAAGTTCCATAACAGTTCTTTTAAAGAATTCAGGCCCTATGTCCGAGTTTTTCTCTCTTTTTTTTTTTTTGAATCGGGAAGTGCCTTAGTGAAGTAGAGTCTTAAGGAGCACGAAAATTTACAATTCTTTCGAGTGAGTTTTATGAGGCATAAGTTGGCTGTTCTTCACGTTGATACTTATGTGCCTTAACCTTCTAGTCTTCCGTCGTGAGTGACTGAAAATCGTGTCGTTCTTCCCTCTCCGTCGTTTTTGCACATATCTGCACAAAATGAAAACAAGAGAATTGCATGAGGTTTGAAAGATGGTAAAGGGTTCGGGTAAGGTACTAACTAAAAGTGAATTGGTCGTTCGTGATCAACCAAGAGTGGTGAAAAAGGATAAGATGTCCTAAACGTTTGGGCTCGTCGATTGCTTAAATATGTTGATAAGAAAATTAAATGTCATATTAAATTCCAAATAAAGTAGAGCTAGTATATTCCTTCTAATAAAATATCTATAGATTCAAAGTTCTCCGGATGTCGCATCGCGGGCTTTCTAGATACCTTCTAGTGTAGTACTAAAACTTGAAAGAATTGTTACTACGAAATAGTGTAGAAGTACACTGGTCGTAATCATCCTTGATTTGCGTAATCATCCCCTATAAAGTTTTGACTCAATAAAAACGACTCGAGAAAAATAAAAATGCATGCAAAAGACTCATGAAATAAAATATAGTTAGTAATATAATAAAAGACTTAAATCACAATGTCCCCAGTGTGAAAAAGTAGAGTAGAGGTAAAAAAGATAGGTAAATTCAAGTGCAAGCCTGTGAAGACATACTTGAAAGTTGTGTGTGGGTTTGGGTGTGGGTGGTCGTTTGATGATGTTTAAGGAGAGGATTCGATCATTCTCTTTATATCCTTGCTGAGAATCGATTTCTTTGTACATAAGAATCGAAAACTTAGCTCGATAGAAGATTGAATGTTGCGATTTGAGCTTCCTGGCTTCGGGTGGTGGTAAGTGGCCGTGGTTGTGCATTGGACTTGTCATTACTCTACAATCCTTGCTAAGAGATGGATCCTTGTATTAATGTTAAATCTGAGACATAAGAAGAAAAGGAATCTGTGTTTAGCTCAAGTAGAAAAGTGTATCTTCCTTTCATATAAGATCATAAGTATCTTGCAAAACACTTTGAAAATCTTGTTAATGTCTTCTTAGATCATTAACTCTCAAGTAATGATTCGAGAAGTTCAAAGAACCAAGATCGCATATGATGACCATAAAAATCAAGTGGCTTCTGACAACTAGGTTTTTTTTTAGACCTGTTAGGTCAATGACCCAACACTGTCAACCGTATACAGTATAGTGTATGGGTATCAATCCATTTGGGGACGTTAGTAACAAATCGGTTATGTTGGTCGTTACAAGTCTAGTCGATATGGTGAAATATAGAGATTTTACTACTAAAAGAAACTAAAGGCTGGATCTTGTGTCACTCAAGACCATAAATAGACGAACTTTAAACTATTCGAGCAAGAAGTAAAGATTTCAACGATAAAAAGATAAGCTTTCTAAGTAAAATAAGGGTTAAGACAGGTTCTACGAACTAGGTAACTCTCGGTTCATTTATCAAGCTAAAGCTTTTGGATCACATCAAGACTTGGTCTTAGATGGTGATTCTTAGGTAAAGGGATCATCAAATCGTTTAGCCCATGGTTTTTGGGTCTAAACTATTTGAATCTCTATCACCATAGACTAGCTCTCGCATAGCGGTACAATAGAAGAAACAAGCATAGTGCAACGTCCCCATTGAACCGTAAGACCCTTAGACAGATGGTTCGTCTGAGCCTAAGGAATCAAGCACGTGGTTTTCATGTCAAGCCGCCTGTGATCTTTAGCCTAGATGATCAAGCTGGACTAAGCTTTGGGAATAATAAACAGGAAAGAATCTAACTTTAGGTTTTAGCTAAGCAAGAAATCTAAATCCGAGAATCCCTTGGTTCTTTTAACCCATCAAAACCCTAAAAATGACTACTCACACGCCATTTGAGAAACCTCAAGATCCATGAGGATGAGAAGGTAACTCATAGCCTGTAAGATAGTCGAAAACAAGAAAAGAAAGAAGCTTTAACAAGAAAATGCTATGAAACAATACTTGTAAAATTCAAAATATCATAAAAGATCAAGCTTTAATGGCGGAAAAACTAAGAGTTCTTGACAACAAGAAAGACAGAAAAACTCCGGTTGAGTGTCTTGCTGCCATCGTGCCTACTTGTTCACCTTCATCACTCAATGTCATCTCTGAAGAGTTTTACCCTTGAAGGACCTTGACCTTCCTCACCAGATTCTTGATCATCTTGCCTTGCAATTTGTTTACTTTGCACTGAATATCCACAACCGAGGCAAGGAATTTTTCGGTTTTGGTGCGCGGCTCAAAGTCCAACTTCGGGAGCTCAAAGTTTGAGGGCATTTCAGCGTCTGTGGGAGGAGATTCTGGAGATGATTGGGTCGGCTGGGGTGCTGTTGCTATGCCTCCAAGAGGCGCATAATACTCCCCATTAGTAGGTAAGAACTCGATGTTGCCGACGCTATTAGCTAGAGTTTCTCCCGGGTTTGGTAAGATGAAGGTCTTCTTCTCATGTTCTTCATTGTGAAACAGGTATGCATAGTAACCTGGAGCTGGAGTAGGTCCTAAGAAATCCGTGTTGATCATGTAGGCTTGATCCATGTATGCATGTTCCACGCATGGTGTGAACTCGGTAAGTGGTACTCCCGCTTGCACAAAAAGTGGCGTGAGAAAGCCGCCAATGAGTGCTGATGTTGCCTTGCACCTAATGGCCCAAGCTTTGTACCTGAGTAAGGATGAAGCCAAGATGCATCCATAGTTAACGTTATCTCCAAGATCATCCTCCATTGGTTCATCACTCCTCTCGCTATTGCATAGAACATTTTAACTCCTTGGAAAAGGAAGCACAACTCGTTCTTTGTCACCGTTGATGTCGTGGATCTCCCACTGAATGTGTTGGCTACCAGCTTCAGAGTGTATCTTAGCAAAGGGTCTCACACCTTCCCGATTTTGGCGGTATTGGACTTGTAATCTCCATCGCTAATCAAGTCCCATAGCTTGCTTGCGGATTTGAATTGTGGGAACTCCACAAGGTCTGTTGCTGCATTGAGTCCATAAGCTTGGCATAGCTCAGGGATAGAGAGACAGTAGGCTTGCTTGCGGATTTTGAATGTGATAAGACCTTCGCTTGGAGTTGGGACGTTGGGGTTTTCGTACTCGCAATCCAAGGTGGAGAGGAAGTGAAGCGTGGCTTCGGGGTAGGTTGGACAGTCCATTCGTGAAAGACATGCAAGCCCCATGTTAGTGAGCAGCTCATCAAACCCTTCCAACAATCCTAGCCATTGCAAGAACTCCCTACTTGCAAATTTTGTAGGCTCAAAACGCAACTTCTCTAGCCTCCTCCTTGTTTTCTTTTCTTCTTTGCTCCACTTAGCCGTTTCTTCAACCTCTTGTTGTGTCTCTTCCTGTGCGGCCATAGCTCTACTTCTCTTCTTTGATGCCATAGTACCTGAAATTAAAAACCTCAAAGAGAAGATTAGTAAAGAGCACGGCAAAGAGATGAACACAAGTTCAAGAGCTTTAGACGCTTAAAAAGATTTTTGCTCAAGCTTTTTATTTTTGGGAAAAGTTTTGGATTTATCAATAAATATTAGATGAAAAACATCTTGAGATAAAAATAAATCAAGAAAATTCCCTAATATTTAGATATTTCTAAAAAATAAAATCCTTTTCCTTAGCAAATTATGCAACCATACAACTCAAAAGGAAATTTTCAAAAACCCAAATATGGCATGAAAAAAAATTTCGAATTACCTTTGAAAGTTGATGGAAACAAGTTGCTCTTCCTCTTTAGAAAACCAGAAAAACTCACACTCTCTTTTAATTTGTAGAAAACGTTTTTTTTTATGTGAGGAAAGGAGAGAGTGGATGTGTGCTTTTATAAAGATGGGAATGCTTGGACTTATGCATGCAAGTGGGGATTTAAATTTGAAAAAGGCTCAAATAACAAAGTTCAGAGGAGCCTGGATGATCAAATTCAAATTCAAATTCAAAAGTAGGAGGGAATGAGAAAGAGGGGGAATTTTGAAAAACTTCCCTTGGCAGATGATCGAGTGGTTTGGTCGATCTACCACTCGATCTTTTGCCTAACTTACTCTGATCGAGTAACTACCTCGATTGGTCGGTCGATCTGATTTAAATCGAGGCGTGGATCGACTGAAGTCCTCGATTTAAGCTTGATTTGTTCGTGATCGAGTGTTTGGGTCAATCTCTTGATCGATCTTGGCTCACGATCGAGTGGTATCACTCGATCTCACACTCGATCTTCTCCTCCTAAGCCTTCTTTTCCTTGCTTTGTAGAACCCATTAGCGTGCTTCTTGGCTCCTGTTTTCTTGCACCTACACACTTAAAGTAGAAAGCATAAAATTGAAACAAAATATATACAATGATAGTCATGGGATTGCCTCCCAAGTGCGCTTGTTTTAAATCTCTAAGCTTGACTTTACCGGATTAGGCCGGTTGTGAGTCTTGGAGAGGCAACGTGGTGCTCTCCTTGTTGCACTCACTCGCCATGTAGGGCTTGAATCTATGCCCATTCACTGTAAAGTTCTCTCCATTCTTTCCAAGCAAAGTTATGACTCCATATGGTAGTACTTCTTTAATCTCATACGGTCCGGACCACCTAGACTTGAGCTTACCGGGGAACAGCTTCAATCTTGAGTTATAGAGTAGAACCATGCTTCCTTCTTGCAACTCCTTGCGCACCAGCTTCTTGTCATGAAAGGCTTTGGTCCTTTCCTTGTAAATCTTGGCGCTCTCATAAGCATCCATCCTTATCTCATCAAGCTCTTGAAGTTGTACCAGCCGTTTCTCTTGAGCTGTTTTGAGATTGTAGTTGAGTTGCTTCACGGCCCAAAGAGCCTTGTGCTCTAATTCCACAGGAAGGTGACAAGACTTGCCGTAGAGGAGGTTGAAAGGCGTGGTCCCAATTGGAGTTTTGTACGCCGTTCTATACGCCCAAAGAGAGTCATCTAACTTACTAGACCAATCCTTTCTAGTGATCCCCACGGTCTTCTCTAGTATAGCCTTGATTTGTCTATTTGAAACCTCCACTTGGCCGCTTGTTTGAGGGTGATAGGGTGTGGCCACCTTGTGCTTAACACCATGTTTTCTCAAGAGACCTTCAAAAACCTTGTTGATGAAGTGGCTGCCTCCATCGCTAATCACCACCTTAGGGACTCCAAATCTTGGAAAGATGATTGTTTTGAAGAGTTTAAGTACCACCTTTGAATCGTTTGTTGGTGAGGCCATGGCTTCCACCCATTTAGACACATAGTCTACTGCTACAAGAATGTACTTGTTGCCATATGATGATGGAAACGGACCCATAAAATCGATCCCCCATACGTCGAAGATCTCTACTTCAAATATTGGAGATTGTGGCATCTCGTTTCTTTTGGTGATGTTCCCGGTTCTTTGGCATACTTCACATGACTTGATGAATTCATGCGCATCTTTGAAGAGTGTAGGCCACCAAAACCCAGCTTGGAGAACCTTTGTAGCAGTCTTGAAACTCGCAAAATGTCCCCCATAGGTCATACCGTGGCAATGTAGAAGTATGTCTCTCGCTTCTTCTCTTGTGACGCATCTTCGGTACATACTATCCACACACCTTTTGTACAAGTAAGGTTCATCCCAGAAGTAGTGTGAGACGTCTCTCATGAATTTCTTCTTGTGGTACCGGTCCAGATGAGTAGGCTCTTCCCCACAAGCTAAGAAGTTGACAATATCCGCATACCAAGGGAGATTTTCTTCTTTTAGGCTCAAAACTTCTTCAAGTGTGTCTTCTAGCTTTGCACATACCATGGTATTGATCATCATGAGCTGCTATTCAGGGAGTGAGTCGTCTAAAGGTAAGATTTCTTCCACTCTCATCCTAGAAAGATGATCCGCAACACCATTCTCTATACCCTTCTTGTCTTTGATCTCCATATCAAACTCTTGCAAGAGAAGGATCCATCTCAAGAGTCTAGGCTTGGTATCTTTCTTGGAGTATATGTATCTCAAGGCAGCATGGTCAGTATACACAATGACCTTAGAACCCACCAAGTAAGATCTAAACTTCTCAAAAGCAAAGACCACGACTAGAAGCTCTTTTTCGGTGGTTGCATACTTGACTTGTGCATCATCCAAGGTGCGGCTTGCATAGTATATTACATGCAACTTTTTGTCCTTCCTCTGACCCAAGACAACACCCACAGCATAGTCGCTTGCGTCGCACATGATCTCGAAGGGAAAGTCCCAATCCGGTGCTTGTACTATCGGTGCGGTTACTAGCNTCGCACATGATCTCGAAGGGAAAGTCCCAATCCGGTGCTTGTACTATCGGTGCGGTTACTAGCGCGCTTTTGATGGTCTTGAACGCTTGGTGGCATTCTTCATCAAAGTTGAACTCAGCTTCTTTGCATAGTAGTCTTGTAAGGGGACGTGCTAGCTTGGAAAAATCTTTGATGAACCTTCTGTAGAAGCCAGCGTGCCCCAAGAAACTTCTACTTCCTTTCACGTTAGCCGGAGGTGCCAAAGTAACCATCACTTCCACCTTTGCTCTATCCACTTCAATGCCTTTTCCTGAGATCTTGTGACCAAGGACAATCCCCTCTGTTACCATGAAATGGCATTTCTCCCAGTTGAGCACGAGATTGGTCTCCTCACACCTCTTGAGTACCTTGCACAAATTAGACAAACAAATACCAAAGGAAGAGCCATACACGGAGAAATCATCCATGAATACCTCAACCATCTCCTCAATCAAATCAGAAAATATAGACATCATGCATCTTTGAAATGTAGCAGGAGCATTACATAAACCAAAAGGCATTCTCCTATATGCATATGTTCCATAAGGACAAGTAAATGTTGTCTTTTCTTGGTCATTTGGGTGAATCGGGATTTGAAAGAAGCCAATATAACCGTATAGAAAACAGTAATAGGGGTGGTTGGCTAATCTTTCCAACATTTGATCAATGAATGGCAGTGGGAAGTGATCTTTTCTAGTGGCTTTGTTGAGTTTTCTATAGTCAATGCACATTCTATGGCCGGTTATAACTCTAGTAGGAATTAACTCATCTTTTTTCGTTTTTTATCACCGTGATTCCCCCCTTTTTAGGCACGACATGGACTGGTGAGATCCAAGTGCTATCACTTATGGGGTATATCACGTTGGCCTCTAAGAGTTTTAGGATTTCCTTTTTAACAACATCTTTCAAGTTCGGGTTTAATCGCCTTTGATGTTCAATAGAAGAAGTGTTCTCATCATCTAAATGAATCCTATGAGTGCAAAGTAATGGTGAAATGCCCTTGATGTCACTTAAAGAGTACCCAATGGCCTTTCTATACTTCCTCAACTCCCTCAGGAGAGAGTCTAACTCATCATCATTTAGATTATCATTGACAATGACCGGGTATGTCTCATTTGATCCTAAGAAAGCGTACCTTAGACCAATTGGTAGCTGCTTGAGGTCCACCTTTGGGGCTAGTAGCTCGCTCCATTCCTCCTCTTGATTCTTGTTGAGATCGCTGTCCTCATTTGCTTCCTTAGACCCCGAGTCATGAGCCTCCATACTTGCTTCTTCAAGCGTCTGCCCCGCCATGATCGAGTTGATGGGTCGATCGGCTAGTCGTTCTTCCTTCGATCGAGCGGGAGATCGTATTGGCCGGTCGATCTCTTCTCTGGATCGTACGGATTGATCGATCAGGCCGTCGATCTTGTCGTTAGATCGAGTGAGTGGCTCGATCTCTTGGTCGATCTCCTTGACAGTTTTGCGAGAGTCAAGGATGCGAATGTATTCTTGGGTCTGATTACTTAGGTAGCCGTACTCTCCACACTCCTTTGTCAGCGCCACTAGTAGATGATCTTCTTGACCCAATTATTCTAGCAATTCATAAGCTAAAAGATACATAGCTTCTATGTAGAAAACTTGTACATCGATTGTCGGTTTCTTCAAAACCTCATTAATATCGAAGTTGAGCTTGACGTCCTTGCCCAAGTGCAATGAAATTTTGCCATTCTTGACGTCAATTATAGCTCCAGTAGTTGCCAAGAACGGTCTTCCAAGGATTAGGGGATCCTTAGGTTCTTAATCCATTTCAAGAACAACAAAGTCCGTGGGGACACTCACATTGCTTATTCTCACCGGTAAGTCTTCAAGCATTCCTACCGGGAGCCTTACACTTCGGTCGGCCAAGATCAACGAGATTATGCACTCCTTAAACTTGGTGAAGCCTAGCTTCTTTGCTATGGAGTAGGGCATTAGATTAATGCTTGCTCCTAAGTCGCACAAACAGTTGCTAAACCTCAACGGCCCTAGCGCACAAGGTATTGTGAACGAGCCTGGATCTCCTAGCTTTTTCGGTGCTATCTCCTTGTGGATGATTGCACTGCATTCTTGGCTCAACACCATGACCTCTTGGAAACCCTTAGCTTTCTTGGCGAGTGTATCCTTTAGAAACTTTGCATACTTCGGCACCATGGCTAAACAATCGAGTAGTGGCAATTTCAGCTCCACGTTTCTCAAATGTTTTTCAAATAGAGCTCTGTGCTTCTCTACCAGCTGTTTCTTGAAGCGTCCAGGGAAGGGGAGCTTTGGTTTGTAAGGTGGAGGTATGAATATATTTTTTTCTTTGGTCGTTTCCTCCACTTGTTTTTCTAAAACTGCTTCTTTGCCCTTGCTTGCCCTTTCGATGTAGACATTGTCGAAGGTGATCTCTTGATCATTTAAAAGATCACTCTCCCCCTCTTGAACCACAATGTCCTCATTGTCTTTTGCTGTAGACGTTGGTGCAACTTACTTTCCACTCCTTAGAGTGATCACATTCGCATACTCTTTGGGATTTGTTTCACATTGGCCGGGTAGTGTAGCATGACCGCTTGTACTTGCTTTTCCCTTCTCTAACTGGCGAATCTTGGTGTTGATGTTGCTGATCTGTGTAGAGACTTCAGTAAGGGAGGAGTCTAGCCGATTGTTCATATCAACAAATTTTTGATTTGTAGAAGCTTGGCCTTGTAGAAGTTGTTGAAACATGGCTTGTACCGGATCTTGAGGTGGCGCTTGATGATGTTGTTGCTGTGGCATGAAACCAGGAGGGTAAGCTTTGTTCCCTTGCTGTTGGTTGCTTTGGTAGTTGCCTTGTCGTTGCCCTTGATACCCATTGTTTTGTGGAAATCCTCCTTTGTTGTAAGGTACAAATGGTTTGGCTTGATTGCTTTGTTGTGGAGGGTAGACTTGATCCTTTGGATTTTCCACATTGGTGCTTCTGTAAGACAAGTTGTTGTTGTTGCCTTGATACCTTGGGGTGTAGCCATGTGGCTTAGGATAGTCTTGTCCTCCAACCCAATTTGCTTCCTCAAACTCTTCCTCACTTCTTTCTTGAGACAAGTCCGCGGCTTCACCGACGAAGTGGACATGTTTTTGGTTGGCAATCATCATCTTATCAATTTTTTCATGGAGCGACTTCAACTCCTTCTTGTGTGCCTCCAGTTCATGTCCTCTTGGTGCTCTGTCATAGTCCTCAGAAAAATTTCCATCACTCAAAGCTAGGTTGTCGATGAGCTCCATACCATCGTGGACATCTTGTCCAAGAAAGTTCCCTCGGCTTGCCGTATCAAGTAGCATGCGAATTTTGGGCAAGGCACCACGGTATATTGTGCTCAAGAGAGTCTCCTCTGTGAAGCCGTGGTGAGGACACTGGATGGTGTAGTCCTTGAACCGCTCCATTGCTTCACTAAAGCTTTCATTGTGCCTTTGAGTGAAACCGCTTATCTCGCTCCTTAGTCTAGCAGTTCTTGTGCTTGAGAAGAATTTTGAGAGGAAGGCTTTTTTACAATCTACCCAGGACGTGATGGTGCCTTGTGGTAAGGTCTTCTCCCAATGTCTTGCTTTGTCCCCAAGAGAGAAGGGAAAAAGCCGTAGCTTGAAGCTGTCATCGGATATGCCATTTATTTTTATCATGCCACACACTTGCTCGAAGTTGTCCAAGTGCTCTAGTGGGTCTTCCATAGCCAGGCCATGGAATTTGTTGTTTTGGAC
Source organism: Alliaria petiolata (assembly GCA_020283515.1). Classification (NCBI taxonomy): domain Eukaryota; kingdom Viridiplantae; phylum Streptophyta; class Magnoliopsida; order Brassicales; family Brassicaceae; genus Alliaria; species Alliaria petiolata. The sequence continues at coordinate 135,645,687 of JAHZTW010000001.1, read as the reverse complement.
CATAGATACGAAGCCTGGCTTGATCTCGAAGTAGTTATTTTGCACTGGTGGAGGCGTGATGCCGAAGCGGTTGGTGTGTGTGTTCGGTGCATCACCGGCTCCGATGATGCGTGGTGCCCTTTGTGGATGGTAAGGTTGTCCGATTCCTCTGCCAGCATCAGCGTGTTGAGGTGGATCCTCCACCTGGTCGTGGTCAGGCATGACCTCTTGATGGTACTCTTCGATATCTAGTGGGAGTCTTTCCCTCCTATGTCTTGTGCTTCCAAGTTGGTGGATGTTGTCCAGTGGTGCTAGTAGGTTGTTGTCACCTCTAGACCTCAGGTTCATATACCTGAAAACACAAGTACACAATTTTGGAATTAGTAACTAAATAGAAAAAGAAAACTTAGTCGCCACTAAACTCCAAATCTTAACAAATTCACTTAAAAACCCGAATTCGGCAACGGCGCCATTTGATAACTAGCTTTTTAGCAGGTTAAACAAAACCTAAAGCTTGTCTATGTCATTGTAATACTTCAAGTCATCAATCCAAATCAGGTTGTGAAAGGTATTAAGAATGCAAGAGCTTGAAGTAAAGCTAAGCAGATTCGAGTTAAATGGGGGAACAAATCAAAATAAACTCCTTGCTGCAACTATATGAACTTGAGAACTATTTTAAAATACCTACTGGGATGTTAACTAACTAATAGAAGACTTCTAGGAATTTAAAACGCGAAGTTACTAATTTTATAAATTACAAAACCAAGGACAGAAAAACTAGGTAAATTTCTAGGTGGCGAAATGGTTTTTAAAAACTAGTTAATAAATTTTACCGACTCTTAACTAATTACCAGGGTGCAAAACAAGATACTATGGGATTTATAAAATATCAGGACGAGCAAAAACACAACTTTATAGATTTAGAGACCTTAATGCAAAGATTAAGCTAACTAGGCGATGTTTAGGCTAAAAGATTAAAACCTTAAACTAAAGGAAGGTGATTTTTTTTTTTTTTTTCAAATACTAAAAAGAAGATCCAAGGCTGGGAATCATTCTTAGGGAGGTTGAAGATTCGAACTTGGGGTTTAAAAACATAATTTTTACTCTTTTAGTAATTTCTTTAAACCTTAAGAAACCAATTTAGATTTATCCATGATGTGTGGTATAAACCCTTTCTTCACCCTTTCCTCCTAACCCATGATGTTTGGTGGAAAGATAAGGTGAAGAACATTAAGCTTGGATCTTAAAAATAGTTTAACTAGCTCCCTAAGCATCCATGATGTGTGGGAAAGGATGAGCTAGTCTCTTGGATTTGGTTTTAAGGGATTTTCTAAGTCTTGTTAGGATAAGGAAATCCCTAGATTAAAGAGATCTCCATGGAGAATCTCTAGACCTTAAAACCCCCAAATACAAGAAGAGAATTAAATGAAGGACAAGATAAAAGACAAAACCAAGATTTTAACCTCCAACCTCCTTAATCATCCCAACCTCAAACCTTGGTGGTTTACTCACAAATCATGTTTTTACCTCTTTTAAACATAAGTTTAGAGTTAAGGAACATGATCGATGGGGTTAAGAAGAAAAACTTGAAATTAGAATTATTTATATACTTGCTATTATAAAAATACAAGAGTTTTTACAAAGAACTAAATGAGAATTAAGAAGAAAGATTTGACATTAGAATAAAAATTAAAAAGAGATTTAAAAAAAAACTAGAAGTAACTTATATAAAAACTAGATTCTTAAAAACACTCAAAAACTAGAGAAACTTACAAGAACACTAAGAAGACTTTAAAGAGAGAATAAGAATTTTTCTTGACTTATTTAGACTAAAAAGAGATGATTGAAAACTGAATGATTTATTACAAGCACACACATACTCTTTATATAGAGTTTTAAATATGGCTATTGGCCTAAAAAGAGGGGTTAAGGGGCAAGAGACAAGGGGCAAGATACAAGGGACAAGAGACAGAAAGTATGTCTACCACTTTCACTAAAGCATAAACAATTTTCTGGGTCAACTTCAGATGGTTCGAGTGGTTCAGTCGATCGGTCAGTCGATCTACTTCTGGATCGAGTCAGTTGGTCGATCATGAGGTCGATCTATTCCTAGATCGAGTAGTTCTGCTCGATCTATCTCTCGATCTTGGCTGAATCGACTGGTCTTGGTCGATCTTTGCTCCTTTTCTTTTGTCCAAGTTTTCTTTTTGATTTCTGCCAACTTTTATGCTCTTCTTTCATCTTCTTGTTAATGCTCAGCACCCATCACAACTCCATGTACTCTAAACAGCCTGAAAAGGATGCAAATATGCAAGAAACCATGCAAATGCTAATGCAAAGTTTTCTAGGACTTAAAATGGTACAAATGATGCAAACTACTCTATTATGAATGATGTAAGCATGAAAAACCTATTCTAAATGCAAACTAAATATGCGAAATATATGAGTATATCATCTACCCAAGTACCTATTTCGTTTTCTACCTTAGTCTAATTTCTTCCTTCCTAAGCTACCCTTTGCTTTGGCATTTCGCCTTATACCCGTTATTACTCCTCGATATTACCTTTCCTGGTCATTTTCGGGGGACTTCTTCTTTGTTGGAGATCGGTTTCGGCCTTCTGGCTCATTGTGTGCGTTCCTTGTGATTTACCTTTGGTGTTATTGGCCGGATTTGGACTTTGTTGTTTGGCCTTCTTTTTCTTTTTTTTGGAATCGCCTTTTCTTCTTTTGGTTTCAAGCCTTCTTGTTGCTGCCATCTCCCTTATACATGTCCCCGTCTGACTCAGTGGTTTCCTTCTTTTCCCTTTTCTGTCAATATATCANGGTCGATCTTTGCTCCTTTTCTTTTGTCCAAGTTTTCTTTTTGATTTCTGCCAACTTTTATGCTCTTCTTTCATCTTCTTGTTAATGCTCAGCACCCATCACAACTCCATGTACTCTAAACAGCCTGAAAAGGATGCAAATATGCAAGAAACCATGCAAATGCTAATGCAAAGTTTTCTAGGACTTAAAATGGTACAAATGATGCAAACTACTCTATTATGAATGATGTAAGCATGAAAAACCTATTCTAAATGCAAACTAAATATGCGAAATATATGAGTATATCATCTACCCAAGTACCTATTTCGTTTTCTACCTTAGTCTAATTTCTTCCTTCCTAAGCTACCCTTTGCTTTGGCATTTCGCCTTATACCCGTTATTACTCCTCGATATTACCTTTCCTGGTCATTTTCGGGGGACTTCTTCTTTGTTGGAGATCGGTTTCGGCCTTCTGGCTCATTGTGTGCGTTCCTTGTGATTTACCTTTGGTGTTATTGGCCGGATTTGGACTTTGTTGTTTGGCCTTCTTTTTCTTTTTTTTGGAATCGCCTTTTCTTCTTTTGGTTTCAAGCCTTCTTGTTGCTGCCATCTCCCTTATACATGTCCCCGTCTGACTCAGTGGTTTCCTTCTTTTCCCTTTTCTGTCAATATATCAGCAATCGGAACCCATCCCCCCTTCCTAGTCTAACCAGCAATATCGGCCTCAAATTTCGGTATCAAGCCGTTTTAGCATTTACACTACCTAACCTAGTGTTGACTCGAGTCGTAAGCCAACGTCTACATGGAAATCCAACCTTGTCGGCCTAAACCCAACACTTTTTGCCTAAGAAGATTCGAAAATGGTGCAAAGGCCTCACATGCTCTCACAAAAGTGTTTATGGCTTAAAACGAAGGTTTAGGTTTTGGGTGTGGTCTGGTACTTGGACTAGCAGAAGAGTGGTCAAAAGGGAAAGAGAGTCCAAGTGAAATATATGAGTTAGTCGACAAACATGAACAAGATAATTAAATTTTCAGTTTAACGGTTCAAGTTCATTAGGGAATTGGTTCAAATCACAATGCATCAAGCTAAGACCGAATTTCACAAGACGAATTCTAAATGTGGTGCTGCCTTAAGCTCAGTCTAATCCAAAATGCATCAAACAAACAAGAACTAAGGCATTGAATTCATGACTTAAAAATGGCTATTTACAAGGTTTCATCATACTTAACACCTTATGCGAATGGTCATGAAATCTAAATGAATGTATCTAGACTCAATCCTAGTATGAAAATGCAACTATATGAATCTTTTTGTGGGGTAAATTTTCAAAAAAATTTCAATTTTTTTGTGTTTTTCTATGCAAATTTGATGAATGCATGATGTCTAATCTATGTGAATGCATGTACTACGTACTCCCCCAAACTTAAATCACACAGTCCCTGTGTGATAGAAGAGAGGAAGAATACGGTCCTAGGAAAATGCAAAATTTCAAACAAAATGAAAAAATGAAAAATGTTTATGTACAATAGTTCTGGAGTGGTACCTCATTGTTCGGTGTGATGTGAGGACGTGGTGTCCTCACTGGTCGAGAAAGAAGGGTTGTCTGATTCCAGTATAGGGGAATGGCTTGCAAGTCTTTTCCTCGATATGCTTTCTTTTTGGCAGAAATGCCTTCCTGGATCACTTAGCTCGTGCTCCCTTGGCAAAAACGAGAAGGAATGCCTCTCTTGGAGCATTTGGCTGTCTGCTTCGTCAGACCCTTCTTCTTCTTCTCCTTCTGGTTCTCTGGATGACATATCAGCTTCAAGTCGTGGTGATGGTGTCGACCCCTTCAGCTTCGAGGTGAACGACTTAATTTGGCCTTTCAGACCCTTCATGTGTCCCTTAATCCCCTTCACCGTGGAGACTAGCTTCTTGATAGAGCGATCTTGCCATTTGCAGTACCGTTGAAGTACGTTGATCTGATCGTGAGCCGTCTTGAGGGTTCGGTGTGTCGCACTTGTGATCGGGTCGAAATGGTAACGATCCGCTCCATAGAGAGGGAAACCATACTCGTCCGTAGGATCCTCATAGCCGTTTTCATTCTCTTCTTCCCCTTCAACGACTATATCGGCTTCCTCCCGATATTCTTCCCCGTACTCCCCATAAAAATCAGCTTCATAGGGGAAAAGGTGCTCGTCCTGCGGCTCGAAATCCAAATGCTGAGGTTCTCTTATCATGGTCAGGTACGGGTTGGGCAGGAACATCACGGCTTCTCTCTCGGATGGAAGGGTGAACTGATATCGGTGTCCATGCCGATATGGCTTCCCGAGAAATTGACACTTCTTCAAGTACCCGATATCTATCCAACGAATTCCGTGTGTTGGCTCCTCAAGATCAACACCAGCTTCCGTCAGAATGGCAGATACGACTCCTCCACAGCCCACTTGGGGCCTTTCGCTTGGCGTGGAGATCATCCACGACTTGTGATAGGGCTCAGGTTTTACCCAAATAAAATTACTGTAAGTGCACAGCAAATGCAATCGTAGTATAAGGGGTATCGAAATCCCAAGGGAAGTAGATGCTACACTAAGGTTTCTAAATTCAGATTATGCTAGGTCGAATGGTATGAAATTAAAACTAAGCAATTAAACGAGTAAGTAAATCAGATTAATGCGGATTTAAGTTCAGGAGACTAAGGCGCTAGGCAAGGGTAATTACCAGGTTGAATCCAAGAATGCAGAATCTAAGTTTATTAGGGAATTATTAAGAACCGTCTAGAACTCGAATCACTAAGTTAAAACCAATCAACTCTCGTTGCAGAAGTTATCTATGCCTAGATTCCTAAATCCCAAATCTCTTTGCGAATTTAAACAACTAAGGCAAGCAATAAGAACAGGTTCGATTTGTTCACAAAATACCTAAACCAAATCTCTTTGCGAATAGATATTTTGCTCACCTATGATTAGTTCAAGTTACTAATAATGCTCTCGCATCTATNGGTTCGATTTGTTCACAAAATACCTAAACCAAATCTCTTTGCGAATAGATATTTTGCTCACCTATGATTAGTTCAAGTTACTAATAATGCTCTCGCATCTATTAAATAACCTAAGGTTTGATTTCTAAGTGATCAATTTCATAAATCAAGTTAAGCACAAATCAAGGTGAAGATCCTATTGATTTCCCTAAAAGTTCTAATGATTCTACAAACTCTTCATCAAACCCTAAATCACCCTAACCTAACTAGCAAACTACTCAGACATAATTATGATAACACAAATCATGACTGAAATAAATTGCATAAATAGAATAGAGAATGATACAGGACTCTAAAACTAACAAAAGACTATATAAAAACACTTATATCATGGTCCAAAAACGGGTAAAAACCATGATATATCAACTTGTAGTGGAGGAGCTCTCTGAGCAAAATCGTGATTAGCCCGGTGCTCCGTCTGCTTCCCTTCAGCTCTGTCCCATTTTGGGTCTCTTGGATGATGTCTACCAGACTGTCATCCATTATCTCCAACTCCTTGGTCAGGACGGCTACACATTCTTTCCTTGCAAAGAAGGTATGTGCAATAACTCTTTGCACATATCTCAAAGCTGGGTGCCTTATCCTGGTGCTCTTGTTCACTCCGGACTTGTAAGTGCCCACTCCAATGTGCCCCCAGAGTGCTTCCCGCTCCTCCCTCTCGATATTGAGGGTCATCTCGCGCATATCGCCTTTGCTGAATCCGAATATCGACTCGAGATCCCGAAATGACATTCGGTGTGTCTCGCTTCCATATTTGAAACGGATGTAGCCGTCTCCATCTTCCTCTGGAGTCTCGTCTCCAAGGGCATAGAAGGTCACTTTCAGTGTTGCAAGGAACTGGAAGGTTGCCTCGTCGTGAGACGCATACGCGTTCTCCATGAATCTCCTTAGACCCATTGCATTGAAAAGGATCTGGCAGTCTTCGTAGATGCCCAGCTCGACCATCGTTTCCTCGTGGGCGTAGCGTGTGGCCTTGAACTCCATTCGCCTGCATGCTGTACGTGTATCGGCCAGTGTGGGTTGGGAATTCGTACTTCTTCTTCCCGATGCACGTGTGGGTGAGCGAACTGTGACAGCTCGGTTGGAACTCCCCACTGGTCTTTTTCCATCTCTCTTCTCAGTTTGGTAATCCATTGATCTTCCAAGAACAGCTCCACTTCTTGTTTCTCCTACCATTGTACCTATGATAGGGCTTGCCGATATGGCTTCCCGAGAAATTGACACTTCTTCAAGTACCCGATGTCTATCCAACGAATCCCGTGTGTTGGCTCCTCAAGATCAACACCAGCTCCCTTCATAATGGCAGATACGACTCCTCCACAGCCCACTTGGGGCCTTTCGCTTGGCGTGGAGATCATCCACAACTTGTGATAGGGTTCAGGTTTTACCCTAATAAAACTACTGCAAGTGCACATCAAATGCAATCGTAGTATAAGGGGTATCGAAATCCCAAGGGAAGTAGATGCTACACTAATGGTTTCTAAGTTCAGATTATGCTAGGCGAATAATAATTAAGTAAATAATAGCTAGGCGAAATAAATAAACGAGTTTTAAAAGCAATGTAAGTTCAAGAGACGAAGGCGCTAGGCAAGGGTAATTATCAGGTTGAATCCAAAAATGCAGAATCTAAGTTTATTTAGGGATTTATTAAGAAACATCTAGAACTCGAAACTCTAAGTTAAAAACAATCAACTCTCGTTGCAGAAGTTATCTATGCCTAGATTCCTAAATCCCAAATCTCTTTGCGAATTTAAACAATTAAGGCAAGCATTAAAGAACAGATTTGATTTGTTCACAAAATACCTAAACCAAATCTCTTTGCGAATAGATATTTTGCTCACCTATGATTAGTTCAAGTTACTAATAATGCTCTCGCATCTATTAAATAACCTAAGGTTTGATTTCTAAGTGATCAATTCAGAAAATCAAGTTAAGTTCGAATCAAGGTGAAGATCCAATTGATTTCCCTAATAATTCTAATGATTCTACAAACTCTTCATCAACCCTAAATCACCCTAACCTAACTAGCAAACTACTCAGACATAATTATGCAAACACAAATCATGGCTGAAATAAATTGCATAAAAGAATAAAGAATGATACAGGGGTTCGAAATCTGGCTCAGATGAGTTAGAATTGTCTCCCCAAAAGCTCAGGATCAATCTCTCTCTAAGTCTCAAAAACAGAAAAT
>JAHZTW010000001.1:135598454-135618170 GCA_020283515.1 Alliaria petiolata | reverse complement strand
ACTTGTCGTCTCAAACCTAACACTTTATGCTAAGTTCAATCAAAATAAGGCCTCACAAGCATTAACACTAGAACAATTGGCTTTGAAGATGGTAAGGTAAGGTGGAGGTGACTACTTGAGCTAGCAAGAGGGTGGTAAAGTGAATAAGAATGCTCAAATACGTATGTGATTCATGAATTCACTTTCAATGCAAGGAATGATAATTAAATGTCAAAATTCGGTTTAAGTGAGTAGAGTTGGCTATCAAATTCAAGACCCTATTTCGACCAAGATCTAAGTGACAAGTGAAGTGATCCAAACATTGTTCTTCCTTACTTTCAAGAGACTTGTTCAAAGGCATCAAATAACTACTAACTAGGGCATTGAATTGATTACATGAGTTGACATTCTACAAGGATAAGCTCATCATTGCTTCCAATGAATATGAATGCAAAACCTACATGACATGCAATTAGACTCAATCTTATAATGCAAATGCAACATCTAAATGACTTTCTTTTTTGGGAAATTTCAAATTTTTCGATTTTTTTTTGTTTTTTATGTCTTAGATGAATGCATGAAACTCAAATATGCATGAGAGAACAATAAGACCACAAAACACAATGTCAAATCTCTCAACCTCTCCCCCAAACTTAAATTACAGTCCCTTGTGTAATAAAAGTCTAAGGGAGACCTCAATCAACATGACAATATGGTAAAATGAAAATCTACAAGAAATATATACAAAGGAGGTGGGGTGATACCTAAAAAACGTGAAGAGGAGGAGGAGGAACCTAAGGACAGAGATGGTTGCTTGGGATTGAGCTGGTGAGCGGCTTGACTTCCTCTTCCTTGGGCGCGCCTCGTGAGAAGGAGAGCGAGGTGGATCCTCATGGACAGCTTCCCTTTGTTGCACATGGAATGAGTGCCTTCTATCAAGCTCCATCTCAGCCTCTCCTTCACCTTCTTCTTCATGTGGAGTCTCATATTCAACCCTTGTGGAGGATGACCCCTTGAGCTTAGCCTCGAGCCTTTTAACACTCTTCTTCAAGCTCTTCACAGTTTCAGCCAGCTTCTTGATGGTTCGGTCTTGGTGCTTGTTCCATCTTTTGAGAAAGCTAATGTGAAGGTGAGCTTCACATGAAGCTGGGCTTGGCATTGGGTCTATGCAAGAGCTGAAGTAGTACCTCTCACTACCATAGACTGGGCTTGCAGCCTCTTGCTCTTCTTCTTCTTCTTCCTCTTCCTCATGAACTTGGTTCGGGTCAAAGTCAAATGTTCTTTTCTTGGCAATGGACTCAAGAGGAGGGTTAACTGCTGTGTTGCATAGATGCTCATAGGATGGGACAAAGTCGTTGTTGAACTGCGAACTAGTAGGCAAAGCTGCAGCCTAGCCTTCCCGAGAGGAACACAGTCCTACCAAGGTAGAAAAATTGATATATCTGTAAATTGCACTTTTTTCACTTGCATTTCATACTAGTTAGGATCCCATTCGTGCACTTTTATCTTAGTTTTTGTTTTGTTTCCACTCATGATTAGGTCTAGATGCATTAGGTTAGGTCTTTACATATTATTGCATGTTTGGAGTGATTTCACAGGTACTATGGTGTATGGAGGATGGTCCGAGGAAGAAGGTCCAAAGAGAGATCAAAGAAGGGGAAAACGGACCATATCGAGCATGGATCACGGCTCCTTAGCCGATATGGGCAAGCTCATAGGCGAACCTCGACGAGTAGCAGTGGCTTGATCGTGAAGCAGGCATCCCGGAATGAAGATCCCACAAAACATCCCTCGAAGACAGATATCGGAGCAAGGCATCAGCGTTAGCCCTATATTGGCGGCAGGCGAAGGACTTCACAACAGCAAGGTCCCGAAATCGATCCTCGATATGAAGGCTACCCGAAGAACACAATAAGTTAGCACTTCGGCTTGCTTCCACGACATGAAGCCGATACGCTACAGTCCAAAAGAATACCTATTTTGGGCAAGTGGTCCCAACGTTTTAGGTTTTTCCTCTTTTATGTATAAATACACATTGTCCTCCACGCTTATCTCTCTCTCTGGTTCCACTTTTATTTTCTGTCTTTCTTGTAACCGAAACCCTTAGTTTTCCACCATTAAAGCTTTGTTCTAAAGCTTGAATCTTTTATGTTATTTTGAAGTTATCAAGTCTTGTTTTATAGCATTTCTTGTTAAAGCTTCTTTCTTTTCTTATTTTTGACTATCTTGCAAGCCATGAGTCACCTTCTTGTCCTTATGGATCTTGAGGTTTTTCAAATGGCGAGTGAGTAGTCATTTTAAGGATTTTGATGGGTTAAAAGAACCAAGGCACTCTCGGATTTACATTTCTTGCTTAACTAGAACGTAAAGCTTGATTCTTTCTTGTTTATTGTTCTCAATGCTTAGTCTAGTTTGATCATCTAGTGTAAAGGCTATAGGCGGCTTGACACGAATGCCACGTGCTTGCTTAGCCAAACCAATAAACAAGGTTTCGATCTTTCCTAGGCTCAGACGGGCCATCTGTCTAGGAGATCTTACGGTTCAATAGGGACGTTTTAGCATGCTTGTTTCTTCTATTGTACCGCTAAGCGGAAGCTAGTCTATGGTGATAGAGATTCAAAGAGGTTAGACCCAAACGCCATGGGCTAAACGACTTGTGGATCCCTTTACCTAAGAATCACCATCTAAAGACCAAGTCTTGATGTGATCTAAAAGCTTTAGCTTGATAAACAATCCGAGAGTCACCTAGTTCACAAAACCCATCTTGATCCTTCTTTTATTTATAAAGCTTATCTTTTTACCGTTTAAATCATTACTTCTTGCTCAAGTAGTTTAAAATTCTTATTTTTATGGTCTTGAGTGACACAAGATCCATTCTTTAGTTGTTTCTAGTAGTAAAGTCTCAATCTTTTACCACTCTAAACTTGACTTGTGACACCGAAATAGCCGATCTGTTTACTAAACACTCCCAAATGGATTGATAAGACCCATACAAAACTGCTTATCAAAAATCCATTCGGGCTCAAGACCATCCGTTGATAGTCGATGTCCACAAGCCTCGAGAATCGGGGTTATGATCACGCCAATGCTAAGCTCGGGACTCCTATCCTTCATGTTGGCTACCCAATCCTTGTAGGAAAGCAATTGTCTAACCAAGAAACTGATCATACTAGTTCCCATCCTATCCCCACGGACTCTTGTGCCTCCTCTTGTTTGAAAACAAAGGATCTTAGAAAGACCCACATCCAACAGCTCGAGCTCCTCTTGGCTCACTTTTCCAGTTTCCTTCCTTGCATAGAAAGTGTGAGCAAGGGCCTTGTGTGCATACCTCAACCCGGGATGCCTTATCAAGCTTCTCGTGCTTGCCCCAGCCTTGAACTTCCTAACTGCAATGGTTTCCCACAAACCCTTCAACTCACACTCATCAATGGTGAGCATCTTTGTCCTCGTTGATCCCTCCTTGAACCCAAAGATCTCATTCAACTGGCAAAGGACATTGTGTAGATGGTTCTATGGGTCTTGAACTTGATGTAACCATGACCATCTCTCTCGGGTGACTTCTCTCCCTCATAGTAGAATTGTTCTTCAATAGAGGAGAGGAACTCACATTTTGCAACCTTGTGAGCGGGATAAGCCATTGTGACAAACTGTGCCAAACCCATATTGGAGAATAGGGTTTGGACATCCTCAAAATCTCCAAACCTCGAAGTGTCTGTTCATGAGGGTATCTTGTTCCCTTGAAGCGCATACCCATGAAGGCTTGGAGAAGCTCTTCGGGTGTGAGGTCTTTCTTTGGGGCATCCTTTGTAGCTTCTTTAGATGACCCCTTAGTAACCTTTTTGGAAGCCTTCTTCTTGGACTCTAGCACAAACTGATCTTCTGCATCCTCAGACTCTTCATCTTCAACCACTTTTTTCTTCTCACGGCTCTTTGAAGGTCTTGCTTGTGAACTTGCCTCTTGGATTGTTTGGTCCTTTCTAGCTCTCCCCATTGTACCTATAAAACAAATAATGCTTGTAGAGAGAGTTAGCAACTCATAATGACCAACAAATAACAGCATCAAGCAAGCTACAAACAAGTAACAATAGTTAAATTTTCGAAATTCACATCATTTCCACACTTAGCAAAATTTCGCTAAACAAAAAATTTTGCAAAAATTTAAGTTGCCTAATTTCGAGTTCTATCAATTGGCAATCTGATAAGAGGATTTTTCCTTGTTCTTAAACAATTACTCAAACCCCACTCATGTCATTGTAGTGTTTGAGGATCAATCCAATTGGGTGTGATTGTGGCAATAGGAATGCATAAAACTTCTTAATCTAAGAAAGCATAAAGGGTTTTGTTGTTAACTATCAACCTAAGTGATCAAACAAAGTAAATAAACCAAACAAAAGTAACTAGAACCTTAATTAAGCAATGGATGCACTAATCAAGCAATTCAAAAACAAATTAACTACTAAACAAGATTATCAAATGACTAAAACGAATCCAAGGATGGGGTTATCAATCTAAGGTATTCCTAGAACCAATCATTGATGTCAAACAATCTCAATAAATGCTAATCCCTATGCTTATAACTCAAAAGCAAGACTAATCCACTCTCATGGTACTAATCCCTTCAGTAATCATCCTAATCAAGAACAAACTCTCATTTGTGAAAAGAAATCTAACCAGCATTATGAAACAGTTCTAAATTGCTAATAAAAACCCTAGACAATCACTTTCATGAGCTATGAATGTAAATCCCTTGTTTAGTTGGTTGGAGAATTTCAACAAACACCTTCTGGGTCGGAAATTCCCTAAGACCTAGTTTTAGCTTGATCATGGCTAAACTAGCATTTAGATCACTAAACAAGGAGGGAAATGAAAGAATCTAACCCTAGACATCAAGATCAATCCATGAAACACCCTAAATCTAACCCATCCCTAGATCCTAAGGAAACTACTCACTAATCATGATTAGACCCTCAAATACTATGAAAAAGATGAACATTGACATGATTAGAGAGATAGAGAATGAAAGATTAACAAAAGTAAATACTAAATTGCATAAACTCAATAAAAAAGTCATACAAAATCACTTAGAAACCAAAGAGGAAGGTTTTATAAGAAAGAATATAAGATTAAAATATACTTAGGAAAAATTATGTCATTTTGTATTTATAGTGAACAGTGGACAAACAGGGTCAACCCGGAACAAACCGGTATTGACCCGGTTAAGGCTGAGAATCCCTGATAGATGTGTATCGAGCTTAGTAGCTCGATACAAACGGCCGATATGAATGCTATGTCTTCCCTGGTGGACCGTATTGAGCTTGGTAGCTCGATACCAAGCTCGATACACTTCTAAAGATCGTCTGCTTCTCGTTTGGCCAACTCTCTTCTTCCTCGTGATCATTCATGAATCTCCATATGGTCCTCCAAGCCTCCAAAACACCTAATAAGGACTCAATATGTACAAACATGCAACAACATAAGCTAAAACTTTCTAAACTCTAATATGGATAAAAATGGAACTACAAGTGACTAAATGAATGCATAAGTGAATGCAAAACTATCTAAAATGTATGCTAAAACATGCTAAATTATGAATCTATCAACTCTCCCAAACTTGCCTTTTGCTTGCCCTAAAGCAAACAAACATGACAAACCTAAGAGAGAGTGTGAAAGTGGGAGCTCAATATCCAAGAATGCCAACAAACATAATCAACTCAATGTCCTAGTTCTTAATTCTAAGATGCATATTAATTCATCCTACTCCAAAATAGTTAGTCATGATCATCACAACAATCAAATGCACAAAGATCTCAATCTAGATAAGTCTCCCTATCCAACCAACTCTTTAACATTCATTAATTTACAAACCGTGAATCATGACAATGCAATGCAAGTGAATTCATTTGGCTAAGGGACTAGGCTTTGAGATAAGAATGATCTCAATTCATGTGGCTTCCATTTCATACAAGGTCTTTCACTCAAAGAGGATTGAACTTTATGCATAATGCTAAAGATAAAAGACAAGTGATGCATACAAGAATAGCCTCTCATCTACCCGCAATGCTATCAATGGCCCTAAACCCCTCTCATTCATTCTTTTAAAGCTCACTCAACCCTCTAAAGCTACCATTTATCTCCCAAGGCTCTTTGTGCCTTGCTAAACCCATGAATTGCATAAACCACTTCTTCTTTTCGCTCTAAGGGGAAACTTCTTCAACCTTTAACTCATAGTGAATGGGGTGATCTTTTACAAACTTAGCTCTTCTTTTTATTTCTAGGTAGCCTTTCTTTTCTTTGGCCTTTTAGCTCTTTTGATTCTTTTCTTTTTCTTTTCTTAAGGTTACCTAGCACTTTTCAAACTTAGAGCTATACTCTTTAATCACAAGAACTAGCATTTCAAACTATGCTTCCCTTACTTTCCACCCAGCCTTTTATCATCCCTTTCTTTTTACTCCTTCCCATAACTCAACATGCCAAAAGCAAGCATACAATTCCAAAATCAAACCACCAAGCAATACCACGACCCAAACCCCAAATCCTAAGCCTATTACTAGCCCCAAAATGCATGAGCTAGAATCTACATGAGAGCCTAAACTTGTCGTCTCAAACTTAACACTTTATGCTAAGTTCAAACAAAATAAGGCCTCACAAGCAATATCACTAGAACACTTGGCTTCAAAGGAGGTAAGGTAAGGTAGGGGTACTACTTTAGCTAGCAAGAGGGTGGCAAAGTGAGTAAGAAAGCTCAAATATGTATACAATCCATGAATTCACTTTCAATGCAAGGCATGATAATTAGATGTCAAAATTCGGTTCAAGTGAGTAGAGTTGGTTATCAAATTCAAGACCCTATTTCGACCAAGATCTAGTGACAAGTGAAGTGATCCAAACATGGTTCTTCCTTACTTTCAAGACTTGTTCAATTGCATCAAAGAACTACTAACTAGGGCATTAAATTGATTACAAGAGTTGGCACTCTACAAGGATAAGCTCATCATTGCTCCAAATGCATATGAATGTAAATCCTACATGAAATGCAACTAGACTCAATCCTAATATGGAAATGCAACATCTAAATGACATTCTTTTTTGGAAAATTTTCAAATTTTTCGATTTTTTTGGTTTTTCTATGCCTTAAGCGAATGCATGAGACTCAAATATGCATAAAAGAAAAATAAAACTAACAAAACGCAATTTCAAATCTCTCAACCTCTCCCCCAAACTTAAATTACACAGTCCTTTGTGTAATAAAAGTTTAAGGGAGACCTCAATCAACATGACAATATGGTGAAATAAAAATCTAAAAGAAATATGTACAAGGGAGGTGGATATACCTCAAAAACGTGAAGAGGAGGAGGAGGGAGAGGAGTCTAGTGTAACTGGGATTGCAGCTGTGCTACCTATCGCCATGTAACACTCTTCATCAGAGGGTAACAACTCAAGGCCTTCGATGTAATCCACTAGCACTTCATTTGGGTTTGGGGGGGATGTAGGCCTTCCTCTCATTTGCCTTGTTGTTGAAGTGATAGGCATAAGTGTTAGGGGCAAGCGGCGGTCCAAAGAAACACATAGCTACCATGTAGTCGTGGTCGATGTGATCGACTCCCAATTGCCTCGAACGCTGATAGGTCGACCCTGGCTTTCATGAACAAAGGAGTGAGAAAGACTCCTATGTAGACAGAGCATGGCCTTGCCATAAGCGCCCAAGCTTAGTACCTTGCTAGTGAAGAGGCCAAGATGCATCCATAGTTCACATCTTCTCCAAACTTATCGTCCACTGGATCATCCTCATTACCCGAGAGCCAATCTTCGTCCCACATGGTCTCCTTCACGCCTTGAAAGAGGAAGCTAAGCTCGTTCTCTGCTACTGTGGCAGACGTGGTTCTTCCCGAGAGAGTGTTAGCAAGGAGCTGAAGCGTGTATCTTAGAAAGGGATTTCTCACCTTGCTGATCTTGGCTTTGTTGTTCCTGAAGTTGTCATCACCTATCAAATCCCATAGAGCCCTTGTTGACTCGAACTGCGGGAACTCCACCAGTGGCGCCTCTTCATTCAAGTCATAGGCACTGCATATGTCTTGTATGGTCAGGCTGTAAGCAGTTCCCTGGATCTTGAATGTCATGAGTCCCATCGATGGTGTTGGCGAACTTGGATCTTCATAGGAGAAATCCATTGTGGAGAGGAAGTGCAAGGTAGCCTCGGAGTACGTGCGACAATCCATGGTTGCCAAAGAAGAGAGCCCCATGTCCTCAAGCAGCTCATCAAAACTTCTCAACAGCCAGATTTCTTGCAAGAAAGCTCGGCTTGCAAACTTGGTAGGCTCAAAGTGCATCCTCTCAAACCTCTATTTTGCCCTTTTCTCTTCGGTAGTCCAACCCACCAATCCTGCTTCTTAATGTGCTAAGTATCTAGTTCCACTCCTTGATGCCATTGTACATATAAGAGAAACAAAGCTCATAGAGGGAGTTATCAACTCATTTTAAACAACCAACAATACCATTAAGCAAGCCATAAGCAAGAGACAATGCCACATTTTCGAATTCCAACCAACTTTTACACTTAGCAAAAATTTGGCAAACACAAAATTTTGCAAAAATTCAAGTTGCCTAATTTTGAGTGCTTTCAATTGCCAATCCATAAGTATGGTTAATGCAAGTGAAAGCCCCAAAATCTAATAGGGTTCAAGAGAGTAATTTGAATTTTCGCACTATGAACCTTAAGTGTCAAAATTTAGAAAACTAACCATTGAAATCCAAGTATAGCACTCGAAATCTACTCCCTAACCTTAATCAAGCAATGCCCAAGTCATAAACAATCAATTCGAACACCCTAACACATAATCCCCCAAATTTTCCACCATTAGAGCAAAGGATGAAAAACTTGGTTTTTGCATTGTTTACCTCGTTAATGAGCGAAGGGATGCACGAAAATGGGCTTAAAAACAAAACTAGCACAAGAATTCGAGCTAGTAGCACTTGAAATCACGAAATTTGCTTGAGAATTTAAAGAGGGAGAGCCAAGAAATTCTGTGTGTACGGAATAGGTGAAGAAATTTCATGTTTTCGGGAAGAAGAAGGGGAAAAACCGGTTTAATACGAGTGGATTAAACCGGTCAAACCCCGTTGACTTACCTGGAAAAAGAGTGTATCGAGTTATGTAGGTCGATACATAGCTCGATACGATTTTAATAGTAGCTCGACACAAACACTCGATACACTTAGCCGAGAATCCCTGGCCGGTCTGTATCGAGCTTAGTTGCTCGATACAAATGCTCGACACGGCTTCTCCAAAATCACTGTAAGAGCTCTATCAAGCTTAGTAGCTCCATACGAAGCTCGGTACAGTGCCAGAAGTTCTTAGCAAGCTTTTTGCTCTTGGCTCAACCTTCTTGATCCAAACCTGCCATCGAGGTAGTTTTGCTGCTTGAACCATGTCCATGAAAATGAAGCCAGTTGGGACTAGACATTCACCAACTCTCAATGGATAGTCTTCTACAAGGCCTAGTAGTTGCCTTGAGGAAGCATTAACAAAGGTGATTTGTGATGAATACTTCTTTATGGTTGTGATCCCTAAATTCTTGAACATCTCAAGGGACATCACATTGACACTTGAACCTGAACCACACAAAACTTCATCAACCTTCAAGTCCCCAAGTGAGCAAAAAATCAAAACAATTCCGGGATTACCAAGCTTTGGGATACTTTTAGGCTCATTCCTTGTTGTGCTTGGTGGATCTAAGCTCTCCATCAGCTCTTCCACCTTTTCTCTATTGGCAAGCAAATTCTTGATGAACCTTATTTGACCCTTGACTTGAGACAAACTCTCCATCTTGGACAAAGGTGCACCAACCTTCTCCATACTTCCTCTAATCCAACACTTCTTTACCCATTGGTTTGACCAATTTTCTTTCTATCTACTGTAATCACTAGTTGAGCCAGTCAAAAAAAAAAAAAAAAAAAAATTGTAAAAAAAAAAAATCGTTTAAAAAAAAAGAGAAAGAAGACGGATCAGGCTGGTCAATTCACTATTTTCTATTATATATTTAACTATCTATCTTCTATTCTATATTAAACCATCTATCTTCTATTTTATATTAAAATATCTATCTTCTATTCTATACTAAATGTTGTTTGATTTGCTGATTGATTCTTTGGGGAAAACGCAACTTCGTGATTGTTAGATCTATTGGAACTAAGAGAATTCACTGAGTGTCTATTCATTTGAGTGGAACACTTTTGAGAGTTAAACACTTTTGAGGAGAAACACTTGAGAGAAACACTTGTGAGAACTTTTACTTCTAACTTGTTTGTTGAGTTTTGCAGGAGAAATAATCATGTCTAATCACGATGGAAACAACAATGAAGAAAGAGAAGCAGTACCTAATTTGCAAATGCAAGCACTGATGGGAGAGATGCAGCGTTTGATGAGAATAGAAATAAATACAGTCTATGAGAGACTAGAGGAAGTGCGTGTTGAGGCTATACAGAGGCAACCACAAGATGCGCCTGTTGTAGGAGGAAGAAATCAACATAGACCAGTGAAGGTCGAAGTGAATGATGACTTTTATAGTCGTGATGATCACTCATCTCAAGGAAGCCAAAGGAGACGAAGACGTGTTAAAGACGCAATAGGACAGGCTGATAACATTTTGGGTGGTCTTAAGTTAAAAATTCCATCATTTCATGGGAAAAAATGATCCAGATGCCTACTTGGAGTGGGAGAAGAAGATTGAGCTCGTCTTTGATTGACAAAATTATTCAGAAACCAAAAAGGTAGATTGGCAGCAACTGAGTTCTATGATTATGCTATTAACTGGTGGGATCAGTTTGTTACAAGCAGGAGACGAAATGGAGAATATCCCATTGAAACATGGAATGAGATGAAAGCGATAAGGAGGAAGCGCTTTGTACCAGGACATTACCACAGAGAGCTGCACCAAAAGTTAAGGAGATCAACTCAAGGGAGCAGAAATGTGGAGGATTACTACCAAGAGATGGAGACTCTTATGATAAGAGCTGATATTGATGAAGATCGAGAAGCCACCATGGCAAGATTCTTGAGTGACATGAACAAAGATCTACATGATCGGATGGAGTTACAACACTATGTAGACTTGGAAGAGATGTGACACAAAGCTATCTTGATGGAGCAACAACTCAAGAGGAGGGGTACAACTCGACAGTCTTATGGTGCTGGATCGTCTAGTGCAAGACCTGCTTATTCCAGAGAAAAAAAAGACAGCTTCAAAACCAAGGTTTGATGCTAAACCAGCAGCTGTTATTCAAGATAACAAAGAGAGAACCGAGCGTACAAAGCCAAGGAACTGTGATGTTCAATGCTTCAAGTGTCATGGCAAAGGACATTATGCCAATGAGTGCTCTAACCGACGAACTATGATTCTTCTAGACAATGGAGATATTGTTACTGAGGAAGAAGAAGGAGAGGAATCAGATTCATCTAGAGAGCGTGATGAACTTCCACTTACAGGTGATTTGCTTATCACTAGAAGATCTTTGAGATTTCAAACAAAGTCTGAGGAGATGGAACAGCGAGAGAACTTGTTTCACACAAGATGACTTGTTCATGAGAAGGTTTGTACTCTCATCATTGATGGAGGGAGCTGTACATCCACAATATTGTATTAGCGGTTTATATGCAACCAAAAATATATAAGAAATATTTAAAAACACTACACAAGTAACTCTTGACTTTAAACACAACAAGTATTAAAGTCTGATTTCATATACATAGTTATTACCGATATTTGAACTCACATACACAACACATGAGTAACACCTCATAGAATACCATTTAGATAATAAAGTATGAAAGTGTTATAAATCCAATGCAAATTGTCAAACCTAGACATGGTATGCAAATCTTAACATTGAGAAAACACGTATAAGTTAATACAATAATAAATGGTTCAAAGACTCCACACCAACCTAAGAAGTTGAAAAAGTATTTTCTCAGGCTGCAAATAAAACTGATCTGAAAAAAAAAAATAAAAAAAATATAAGATAAAACATATGAAAAACCCGACGGAGAAGCAAGAAGCTGCCTTGCATGATCATTGAAACTTCCAACAAAGCTATAGACAGCTTTTTGTTTGCGATATCTCGATCCTCTTCTTTGATTGTCTCATATAAATTTGTACGAATCTCGGTATGCATATTAGCAATTAAACTATATGTCCTCTATATGTTGTCAGAGTTACATGGTTTTTAACCCAAAAAAATATGAAATTATGTTGAAAGATACGATATAAGCATATATATTAAAGAAATATTTTGTTAAGATTTATAAAATGTCAAATTATTCGTCTTCTATTATTATTTCTACACACATGACATATAACTCAATGTGTTAAAAAAAAAATTAGTTATTTAATCACGTAAAAATCAATTGACTTATTATAAATTTTTTTTGGCAGCGAATTATTATTATTTTATTTAACAAAATTTGCAATCTTATAAACAAATACAAGTAGGACAAAATGATTCATTGTATGTTTAATATATTTTTATTAAAAAAAAATTCCGTAAATCTATTAAGCATTCGATAATTTAAAAATAGTAACAAAAAATGATTAAACTAAATCATTAACAAAGATCCGCGGATAAAATACCTAGTCTATAACTAAAAATAAAATCAAAACCCAAACGAAACACCCCAACACAAACAAATTACAATTGAAATCGAACACAGAGCTGAAACAAACTCAGAAAATGAAACGAGATCGATTAGAACCGAACCAAATTGCTGTTCCAGCGATCGCAACTCCGAAAACCAGCCCCACCCGCTCCAGACAACGACCTCTAAAGCACCCAGAGCCAAACCCGAGATCTTCAACCCCTGGTGTGACCACCGCCGCGGAACGACGAAGAGCCAATGCCGAGGAGCCACCACAGCTCGAACCACGCCATCTGCTTCACCAAAGAGAAAGGCTGATGCACCAATTTGAAAAAGACAAAGCTTCAAACAGAAACCAACCAAGGAATCACCCTCTCACAGTGCCAGCGAAAGACACCGGTCACCGAAGAGGCAACACAGAAATCATTTTTTCTTTTTTCTCTCTCTAGCGGCTAAGGCGAACAGAAATCAGATCCCGTCTAATTATGAACCTTTTTTGTTTAATTTCTTATTTGATTTGTTTTTTTTTAAAGAATAAAAAAAATTCTAACCAGAATAAAAAATTGAAAAAATATTAATTTTTTATTATTATTAACTTCAATGGCATTTCTGTTATATCATAAATAGTTTCCGGTTATAACTTTACAAAGTTGGTTAAAGACAATACAATCCAAAAGTTTGATAAAATAATAAAAATGCCATTTAAAAAAATGGTAAATTGATGAAAAATAAAGGAAAGAAATGTAAAAAAAAAAAAATTGTTTGCCAAACGTAAAAAACAAAATCCAAAAGTTTGATAAAATAACGAAAGTGCCATTTTAAAAAGAAAAAAAAAAGATAAATGGTAAATAGGTGAAAAGTAAAAGTAAAAAAAAATATTGTTTGCCAAACCTTAAAAAAAAAATTAAGAAAAATTTTGTATTTATTATTTTTTTTTTCTTTCTTTTACTTTTCCTCTATTTACTTATTTTCCTTAAAAATAAAATTTTTCTTAATTTTTTTTATCTTAAAAACAAGATATTTGACTTTATTTTACTTTTCATCTATTTACCATTTTCTTATGGCACTTTCGTTATTTATCTCTTATTTTTTGTAAATCAAAGAAAGATAAAGAAAAGAAGAAATTATTTTTTTTTAATATCAAAGAAAAAACCAAAATAACGAAAATGCCACACAGTCAAATATCTTCCACCAAGCACAACTCAAATACAAGTGTACCATAACATAAACTCAAAGTCAAATACTAATGATGTTATTATAGTAATTAAAAAACTTAACAAATCTACTACCACATATTATAAAGTTAATCTACCACCAGGTTTTGTTAATCTGGTACAAATATAAAAATCTACCATCAAAGAAATAACTCTTCCACCAAGCTAAAATCAACCGTCCCCGGTTTCGACCTAATAAGTCTGCCACTTTATTAAATATCTCTACCAAATAAACGATAAATCTACCATCATTAGATATAAATCTACCATTTCAAAAACAAATATACCACGGATTACCGCCATGGAAGACGGAAATAAATAAATCTTACATCGTTACATTTAAATCTACCATTCATAAAACAAATCTACCGCTCTCTAAAAAATCTACTGCCACGTTATTATGGATCTACCTTAACAAGTCTACCAAATTCTACGGTTCACATTCGTCCGTTGACCAACACTAATAAGTCTACCGTCAAAGCGTTGCCTACATGGTAACCCAAAAGTAATGGCAATATCGTAAATGCCGTTTTTCTCAACAAAGGCTTGAGGACAATTTCGGTGCTCTAGATTATTTGGGTAATAAAGAAACATTTGCATCAATTTAGCCCAAATCCCACTTTTAAAGATTAATATAGTAATCCTCCCTATATAAGTGGTTAGGCAACATGTATGATAGTGTTTAGCTATATGTTCAATATTAAACCAAAGTATGATGGAACCATGATAACAAATGGTCACACACAATCTTACATAGTGATTTACACAAATCAATTTCTTGTAAGAAAATATATATATATAAAAGAAAAGAAGAATGTAACAACTCCAATAATTTTCGAAAACCCACTTTTTGAAATGGATTTAAATATCATTTGATATTAATGGGTTAAATGAAGGTACGTGTATAAACAAAAAATAATGAAGGTTTCAGTTCCATGTGTATATATGAAATACAAAAACAACAAAAAAACGCTTAACGAGCATTATGAAGGTGTATTGAAACTTAAATTTGGGGAAATTTGAAATGATTTGAGTTTTAATGAAATTTTATATGAGTTTGGGTGAATTAGAAAATTTGTTATGATTTGTTATTAAAGTTTATGAAATCCCACCTAAAACTATGAGATTTGGTTTTTTATATTTTTAACTAACAAACCCCACCAAAACCACTTAAAATCACTCAGAATACTCTTAAATCCACTACTTAAAATATTTCCAATAATAGTGAATTTGAAGATACACTTTCAAATCACTAGTTCAATAACATGAGATTTTAAAGGACATTTTAAAATTCATGTTTGAATAACACATGATTTGTCATTTCAATACAAATCACTTGGAATTTCAGTTTCAATACCTACAATGAATGGGCATTAGGTAATGAACGATGGGTGGAGCATCCACCAGATGATTATCTTCAATTTTTTCCGATTTGGGTTCAGATTCGGAATCTCCCATTCAACAATTACACTGTTGAAGCTATTACTGCTTTGGGATAGTTAGTAGCCCCGGTTACTAAAGTGGCTTTTGATCCTACTATTGATCAACCTCAAGATTGTGTGCAGGTTCAAGTGAGATTTGATGTCTCAAAACCTTTAAAAAGATTCAGGGTGATCAATTTCCCTAGAGTTGGGTCGGTCGAATTAAGTTTTCATTATGAGCGTATTCAGAAACGGTGCCTTACGTGTCTAATTTGCGTGTCAAAGACTAAACCATGAGAATGTTGCTTGTCCTATGCTCATTCTCAAGCGACATGCTCTCGCATCAGCTACAACGCAGAATGCACAAGATGGTATTGACAAAGTAATTTCTTTCCTAAAAGAATATGATCCCTTGTTTGGAGTGTTGGGAGAAAATCAGGTTGGGATAAATAAAGCTACAGCTAGAGCAAAAATTGCTGAGGCTGTTCTTTAGGAAATGAAAACATATCTTTTGGCAGCTAATGATAGTGACAGAGCAATTTGAGTGGAAAGGGTTCGACTTTCGGTTGCCGAAGTTGAAAAAGATCTGATTGTTCAGAGAATTCTGTTGCATCTTGAATCTCCGCCTATTGTTACTTCAAATGTTGACAAACGGAAAGGTATCGTGTTTGAATATGATCATTCGAAGGCTATTGCTTCAGGTATTGATGCTCTAAATCTTAATCAGAAGCTCCTTTCATCAGCAATAAAGGCAGGCGAGGCTTTGGTATGGAATTCGAAGTCTTTGAAAACTGTTTCAGATTGTACAAGGGCTAACTTCTTGGCTAATTCGATGGACTCTAACACTTGTCCAACGGTTTATGGAGTTGGCTTCTCTGAAGCTGGCTCTTCTGAGAAAGTGGTGAGAGAATACAAACCAAGGAAGGGCCCCCGAAGTCAAAGAGAGCACCAAAGAATAAGATTTTAAGTGACATCATAATACAAGATGACAAGAAGAAGGGTTTGGTGGCTAGTGTGAAAACTAAGAGAAAAATGGAAGAAGAGGATGCAGGCCCCTCGGCAAAACGCTCCAATCTATCGGTGATCCCGATTGAGAGATTTCCCAAGCAAGTATGAGTTTCTGAGCTGAAATTATTAAGGCTTTGGACGATCTCAAGACTTGACGATTCTCCGTCCTCAGAAAATGTGTAAAACACACTTCACGGAGATGCTATTTCTGATGGAGACTAAAAATTGTAGAGATATTTTTGTAGATTTACAAGCTTCGTTAGGTTATGATAGGATCTTCACTGTTGAGCCGGAAGGTATGAGTGGTGGCTTGGCTCTTTTTTGGAATAATTCTGTCTCGGTGGAGTTCAAATAATATGTAGATAAGAATCTCCTTGATTGTAAAGTTCAGTATGGTTCTACTTGTTTTTTCGTTACATGTATATATATGGTGACCCCAATGTTAAATATCGGCCAAAAATTGGGAAAGAGTTGCTCGCATCGGTGTAAATAGAAAAGAAAAGTGGAGTATGTTTGGTGACTTTAATGATATTCTACATAGTGGAGAAAAAGTAGGCGGGATCAGAAGAAGTGACTTAGAGTGTAAACCTTTCTTGGACATGATCACTGCTTGTCAGATGTCTGAACTCAAAAGTAATGGGAATGCTTTTACTTGGGGAGGCATGAGATATCAGCAATGGATTCATTGTTGACTAGATAGATGTTTTGGTAATAAAGAATGGCATATTTTTTTCCCAACATCTAATCAGTCTTTTCCCGAGAAGAGAGGATCAGATCACAGGCATGTCTTGATAGGCTTGTTAGCTTCCCAAGACTCTTATCGTGGCCAGTTCTGATTCGATAAGAGATTTTTAAATAACCATGCGGTCAAAGATGTTATATCTTTGGCTTGGTTCTATGAAAGAAACCAAGCTTCTGTTCTTGTTCTTGTCTCTGATAAGTTGTGTTGGTGTAGAAAAGCTTTAAGCAAGTGGAAAAAATAAATTAATCTCAATTCAAAGGAGCGAATCTTGCATCTCCATGCTGCTTTAGAAGAAGAGCAATCTTCAAACCATCCTTGTATCAATCAGATCAGTTTCTCCAAAAGGAGAGACAATCAAAGCTTATAAAGATGAAGAATCTTTTTGGAGCCAAAAATGCAGGGATAAATGGTCAGTGTTTGGAGACTCAAATTCTAAATTCTTGCATGCATCAGTGAAAGCCAACAGATCTAGGAAGATGATTGAGAGACTTAAGGATGTTAATGGGAATGATCAAACATCAGAAGAATCCAAAGGGGAGTTGTTGCGGCTTATTTCCAAGACCTTTTCAAATCCACTAATCCGAGTAATTTCCAAGATATTTTTCAGGATTTCATTCCTAGGATTTCATATTCTATGAACTCTCAGCTTATCAAACCGGTTTCAAGAAGTGATGATAAGGTGGATGTCTTTTCCATTAATCCATCAAATGCTCTAGGTCCTGACAGTATGACTGGTCTTTTCTACCAAAAATTTTGGAATGTTGTTGGAAGCCAAGTCACAAAAGAAGTTCAGGCTTTTTTCAATTATGGTGTTTTCCCTTCCGAGTGGAATTACACACATTTATGTTTGCTTTCGAAAAAGGTGAATTCATCATTGATGTCGGATCTCAGACCAATCAGTCTCTGTTCGGTGCTTTACAAAATTATCTCAAAGATCCTTGTTAAAAGATAATTCTTCCTATGCTCGTGGCTCCTACTCAGTCGGCATTTATAGCCGATTGTATGATCTCTAACAACATTATTGTGGCGCACGAATTGGATCATGCTCTTAGGACTCACCCATCAATCTCAAATGAATATATGGCTATCAAAACTGATATGCCAAAGACATATGATAGGATTGAATGGAGTTTTTTTGGTGCTCTTTTTCTGCCCTTGGCTTTCATAAGACATGGATCGATTGGGTAATGACTTGTGTAACTACAGTTACTTACTCGGTTTTGATAAATGACAAGCCTTTTGAAATGATCATGTCGGAGAGAAATTTAAGACAGGGTGATCCTATATATTCCTTTCTTTTTGTCTTGTGTACGGAAGTTCTTACTCATTTACTAAATAAGGCAGATTCAAGTGGATTGATCTCTGGCATTAGATTTGCTTCAACAGAACCATCTTTAAACCATCTTCTATTCGTTGATGATAGTTTATTTCTGTGTAAGGTGAATGAATTGGAGTGTAAGGCTTTCTATAAGATTTTACAAATACAGTAAAACCTCTATAAATTAATAATGTTGGGACTTCAAGATTTTCTTATCTTATAGAGTTATTAATTTATCTATATATAAATTAATAGAGTTATAAATTAATTTATTAATTTATAGAAATATTTTCGGTTTAAACTTTTAACGTTCATCAATAAATTAATAATTATTAATTTATGGATAAATTAATAATTTATTAATTTATAGAGATATTTTCGATTTGAACTTTTAACGTTCATCAAGAAACAATACAAAAATATTTTTGAAATTATAAAATTCATTTAGAAAATATCATATAAAAAAAATTATAGATAAATCAACAATGTTTATAAACTTAAAACAATAATTTAATTATATTTTACTATATTACCTTAGTTATATATATATATATATAAATATATGCTTAGATGTATAATTATTAATTTAGCTTATTATTGGAACCATATATTTACATAAGAGTTTCAAAAAAATTATTATCTTATTATCTTATCGAATTTTGCTAATTTTTACACTGACCCGACTCGGTATTAACAAAAATTATTAATTTATAGTAATTATTAATTTATCGAATATTAATTTATAGAGGTTATACTGTATATGGTGATGCAACTGGACAAAGAATGAATCTTTATAAGACTTCTATTACTTTTGGTGACAATGTTGATTTAGAGGTTCAAAGAAAGATCAAAGTGAAGATGCAAATCACTAATGTAGGGGGTGCTGGATCCTATCTAGGATTACATGAATGTTTCAGTGGATCAAAGAAACAAATGCTTGCATTCATTCATAAAAAAAATGAAGAATAGAATGTCAGGTTGGTTTGCCAGAACTCTTTCTTTTGGAGGTAAGGAAATCATGTTGAAGACTGTTGCTATAGCCCGTATATGTGATAACATGCATATTTTACCCGTTTTTACTATCATAAGTGAGTGCTTTAATAAGCATTTCACTAAGGTTTTGATGCATAAACACTAGATTTCGAGTATTTGGTTGTTCAAGACTCTTTTCAGGTAAACTTAGCAAAAGACGCATATTTTGGAGCAAAATGGACAATTCCGGAAACAGTGCTCGAGGACAGGAGTTCAACATCTAATGAAGGCCTTCCCACCACGAGATCAAGCTCATATTTGGATACAAGGTAGCCCTATCAGCTGTTTTTCACCTCGAAGTGGTTTGAGAACAATCCCACGGTTGGATCTCAAGTTATGGAAGAAGCAAGAAGGTCCGTCAAGCACCCGGAAGG
>JAHZTW010000001.1:135535333-135548286 GCA_020283515.1 Alliaria petiolata | reverse complement strand
CATGATAATTAGATGTCAAAATTCGGTTCAAGTGAGTAGAGTTGGTTATCAAATTCAAGACCCTATTTCGACCAAGATCTAGTGACAAGTGAAGTGATCCAAACATGGTTCTTCCTTACTTTCAAGACTTGTTCAATTGCATCAAAGAACTACTAACTAGGGCATTAAATTGATTACAAGAGTTGGCACTCTACAAGGATAAGCTCATCATTGCTCCAAATGCATATGAATGTAAATCCTACATGAAATGCAACTAGACTCAATCCTAATATGGAAATGCAACATCTAAATGACATTCTTTTTTGGAAAATTTTCAAATTTTTCGATTTTTTTGGTTTTTCTATGCCTTAAGCGAATGCATGAGACTCAAATATGCATAAAAGAAAAATAAAACTAACAAAACGCAATTTCAAATCTCTCAACCTCTCCCCCAAACTTAAATTACACAGTCCTTTGTGTAATAAAAGTTTAAGGGAGACCTCAATCAACATGACAATATGGTGAAATAAAAATCTAAAAGAAATATGTACAAGGGAGGTGGATATACCTCAAAAACGTGAAGAGGAGGAGGAGGGAGAGGAGTCTAGTGTAACTGGGATTGCAGCTGTGCTACCTATCGCCATGTAACACTCTTCATCAGAGGGTAACAACTCAAGGCCTTCGATGTAATCCACTAGCACTTCATTTGGGTTTGGGGGGGATGTAGGCCTTCCTCTCATTTGCCTTGTTGTTGAAGTGATAGGCATAAGTGTTAGGGGCAAGCGGCGGTCCAAAGAAACACATAGCTACCATGTAGTCGTGGTCGATGTGATCGACTCCCAATTGCCTCGAACGCTGATAGGTCGACCCTGGCTTTCATGAACAAAGGAGTGAGAAAGACTCCTATGTAGACAGAGCATGGCCTTGCCATAAGCGCCCAAGCTTAGTACCTTGCTAGTGAAGAGGCCAAGATGCATCCATAGTTCACATCTTCTCCAAACTTATCGTCCACTGGATCATCCTCATTACCCGAGAGCCAATCTTCGTCCCACATGGTCTCCTTCACGCCTTGAAAGAGGAAGCTAAGCTCGTTCTCTGCTACTGTGGCAGACGTGGTTCTTCCCGAGAGAGTGTTAGCAAGGAGCTGAAGCGTGTATCTTAGAAAGGGATTTCTCACCTTGCTGATCTTGGCTTTGTTGTTCCTGAAGTTGTCATCACCTATCAAATCCCATAGAGCCCTTGTTGACTCGAACTGCGGGAACTCCACCAGTGGCGCCTCTTCATTCAAGTCATAGGCACTGCATATGTCTTGTATGGTCAGGCTGTAAGCAGTTCCCTGGATCTTGAATGTCATGAGTCCCATCGATGGTGTTGGCGAACTTGGATCTTCATAGGAGAAATCCATTGTGGAGAGGAAGTGCAAGGTAGCCTCGGAGTACGTGCGACAATCCATGGTTGCCAAAGAAGAGAGCCCCATGTCCTCAAGCAGCTCATCAAAACTTCTCAACAGCCAGATTTCTTGCAAGAAAGCTCGGCTTGCAAACTTGGTAGGCTCAAAGTGCATCCTCTCAAACCTCTATTTTGCCCTTTTCTCTTCGGTAGTCCAACCCACCAATCCTGCTTCTTAATGTGCTAAGTATCTAGTTCCACTCCTTGATGCCATTGTACATATAAGAGAAACAAAGCTCATAGAGGGAGTTATCAACTCATTTTAAACAACCAACAATACCATTAAGCAAGCCATAAGCAAGAGACAATGCCACATTTTCGAATTCCAACCAACTTTTACACTTAGCAAAAATTTGGCAAACACAAAATTTTGCAAAAATTCAAGTTGCCTAATTTTGAGTGCTTTCAATTGCCAATCCATAAGTATGGTTAATGCAAGTGAAAGCCCCAAAATCTAATAGGGTTCAAGAGAGTAATTTGAATTTTCGCACTATGAACCTTAAGTGTCAAAATTTAGAAAACTAACCATTGAAATCCAAGTATAGCACTCGAAATCTACTCCCTAACCTTAATCAAGCAATGCCCAAGTCATAAACAATCAATTCGAACACCCTAACACATAATCCCCCAAATTTTCCACCATTAGAGCAAAGGATGAAAAACTTGGTTTTTGCATTGTTTACCTCGTTAATGAGCGAAGGGATGCACGAAAATGGGCTTAAAAACAAAACTAGCACAAGAATTCGAGCTAGTAGCACTTGAAATCACGAAATTTGCTTGAGAATTTAAAGAGGGAGAGCCAAGAAATTCTGTGTGTACGGAATAGGTGAAGAAATTTCATGTTTTCGGGAAGAAGAAGGGGAAAAACCGGTTTAATACGAGTGGATTAAACCGGTCAAACCCCGTTGACTTACCTGGAAAAAGAGTGTATCGAGTTATGTAGGTCGATACATAGCTCGATACGATTTTAATAGTAGCTCGACACAAACACTCGATACACTTAGCCGAGAATCCCTGGCCGGTCTGTATCGAGCTTAGTTGCTCGATACAAATGCTCGACACGGCTTCTCCAAAATCACTGTAAGAGCTCTATCAAGCTTAGTAGCTCCATACGAAGCTCGGTACAGTGCCAGAAGTTCTTAGCAAGCTTTTTGCTCTTGGCTCAACCTTCTTGATCCAAACCTGCCATCGAGGTAGTTTTGCTGCTTGAACCATGTCCATGAAAATGAAGCCAGTTGGGACTAGACATTCACCAACTCTCAATGGATAGTCTTCTACAAGGCCTAGTAGTTGCCTTGAGGAAGCATTAACAAAGGTGATTTGTGATGAATACTTCTTTATGGTTGTGATCCCTAAATTCTTGAACATCTCAAGGGACATCACATTGACACTTGAACCTGAACCACACAAAACTTCATCAACCTTCAAGTCCCCAAGTGAGCAAAAAATCAAAACAATTCCGGGATTACCAAGCTTTGGGATACTTTTAGGCTCATTCCTTGTTGTGCTTGGTGGATCTAAGCTCTCCATCAGCTCTTCCACCTTTTCTCTATTGGCAAGCA
Source organism: Alliaria petiolata (assembly GCA_020283515.1). Classification (NCBI taxonomy): domain Eukaryota; kingdom Viridiplantae; phylum Streptophyta; class Magnoliopsida; order Brassicales; family Brassicaceae; genus Alliaria; species Alliaria petiolata. Next base: position 135,545,296 of record JAHZTW010000001.1, on the reverse strand, counting down.
AATTCTTGATGAACCTTATTTGACCCTTGACTTGAGACAAACTCTCCATCTTGGACAAAGGTGCACCAACCTTCTCCATACTTCCTCTAATCCAACACTTCTTTACCCATTGGTTTGACCAATTTTCTTTCTATCTACTGTAATCACTAGTTGAGCCAGTCAAAAAAAAAAAAAAAAAAAAATTGTAAAAAAAAAAAATCGTTTAAAAAAAAAGAGAAAGAAGACGGATCAGGCTGGTCAATTCACTATTTTCTATTATATATTTAACTATCTATCTTCTATTCTATATTAAACCATCTATCTTCTATTTTATATTAAAATATCTATCTTCTATTCTATACTAAATGTTGTTTGATTTGCTGATTGATTCTTTGGGGAAAACGCAACTTCGTGATTGTTAGATCTATTGGAACTAAGAGAATTCACTGAGTGTCTATTCATTTGAGTGGAACACTTTTGAGAGTTAAACACTTTTGAGGAGAAACACTTGAGAGAAACACTTGTGAGAACTTTTACTTCTAACTTGTTTGTTGAGTTTTGCAGGAGAAATAATCATGTCTAATCACGATGGAAACAACAATGAAGAAAGAGAAGCAGTACCTAATTTGCAAATGCAAGCACTGATGGGAGAGATGCAGCGTTTGATGAGAATAGAAATAAATACAGTCTATGAGAGACTAGAGGAAGTGCGTGTTGAGGCTATACAGAGGCAACCACAAGATGCGCCTGTTGTAGGAGGAAGAAATCAACATAGACCAGTGAAGGTCGAAGTGAATGATGACTTTTATAGTCGTGATGATCACTCATCTCAAGGAAGCCAAAGGAGACGAAGACGTGTTAAAGACGCAATAGGACAGGCTGATAACATTTTGGGTGGTCTTAAGTTAAAAATTCCATCATTTCATGGGAAAAAATGATCCAGATGCCTACTTGGAGTGGGAGAAGAAGATTGAGCTCGTCTTTGATTGACAAAATTATTCAGAAACCAAAAAGGTAGATTGGCAGCAACTGAGTTCTATGATTATGCTATTAACTGGTGGGATCAGTTTGTTACAAGCAGGAGACGAAATGGAGAATATCCCATTGAAACATGGAATGAGATGAAAGCGATAAGGAGGAAGCGCTTTGTACCAGGACATTACCACAGAGAGCTGCACCAAAAGTTAAGGAGATCAACTCAAGGGAGCAGAAATGTGGAGGATTACTACCAAGAGATGGAGACTCTTATGATAAGAGCTGATATTGATGAAGATCGAGAAGCCACCATGGCAAGATTCTTGAGTGACATGAACAAAGATCTACATGATCGGATGGAGTTACAACACTATGTAGACTTGGAAGAGATGTGACACAAAGCTATCTTGATGGAGCAACAACTCAAGAGGAGGGGTACAACTCGACAGTCTTATGGTGCTGGATCGTCTAGTGCAAGACCTGCTTATTCCAGAGAAAAAAAAGACAGCTTCAAAACCAAGGTTTGATGCTAAACCAGCAGCTGTTATTCAAGATAACAAAGAGAGAACCGAGCGTACAAAGCCAAGGAACTGTGATGTTCAATGCTTCAAGTGTCATGGCAAAGGACATTATGCCAATGAGTGCTCTAACCGACGAACTATGATTCTTCTAGACAATGGAGATATTGTTACTGAGGAAGAAGAAGGAGAGGAATCAGATTCATCTAGAGAGCGTGATGAACTTCCACTTACAGGTGATTTGCTTATCACTAGAAGATCTTTGAGATTTCAAACAAAGTCTGAGGAGATGGAACAGCGAGAGAACTTGTTTCACACAAGATGACTTGTTCATGAGAAGGTTTGTACTCTCATCATTGATGGAGGGAGCTGTACATCCACAATATTGTATTAGCGGTTTATATGCAACCAAAAATATATAAGAAATATTTAAAAACACTACACAAGTAACTCTTGACTTTAAACACAACAAGTATTAAAGTCTGATTTCATATACATAGTTATTACCGATATTTGAACTCACATACACAACACATGAGTAACACCTCATAGAATACCATTTAGATAATAAAGTATGAAAGTGTTATAAATCCAATGCAAATTGTCAAACCTAGACATGGTATGCAAATCTTAACATTGAGAAAACACGTATAAGTTAATACAATAATAAATGGTTCAAAGACTCCACACCAACCTAAGAAGTTGAAAAAGTATTTTCTCAGGCTGCAAATAAAACTGATCTGAAAAAAAAAAATAAAAAAAATATAAGATAAAACATATGAAAAACCCGACGGAGAAGCAAGAAGCTGCCTTGCATGATCATTGAAACTTCCAACAAAGCTATAGACAGCTTTTTGTTTGCGATATCTCGATCCTCTTCTTTGATTGTCTCATATAAATTTGTACGAATCTCGGTATGCATATTAGCAATTAAACTATATGTCCTCTATATGTTGTCAGAGTTACATGGTTTTTAACCCAAAAAAATATGAAATTATGTTGAAAGATACGATATAAGCATATATATTAAAGAAATATTTTGTTAAGATTTATAAAATGTCAAATTATTCGTCTTCTATTATTATTTCTACACACATGACATATAACTCAATGTGTTAAAAAAAAAATTAGTTATTTAATCACGTAAAAATCAATTGACTTATTATAAATTTTTTTTGGCAGCGAATTATTATTATTTTATTTAACAAAATTTGCAATCTTATAAACAAATACAAGTAGGACAAAATGATTCATTGTATGTTTAATATATTTTTATTAAAAAAAAATTCCGTAAATCTATTAAGCATTCGATAATTTAAAAATAGTAACAAAAAATGATTAAACTAAATCATTAACAAAGATCCGCGGATAAAATACCTAGTCTATAACTAAAAATAAAATCAAAACCCAAACGAAACACCCCAACACAAACAAATTACAATTGAAATCGAACACAGAGCTGAAACAAACTCAGAAAATGAAACGAGATCGATTAGAACCGAACCAAATTGCTGTTCCAGCGATCGCAACTCCGAAAACCAGCCCCACCCGCTCCAGACAACGACCTCTAAAGCACCCAGAGCCAAACCCGAGATCTTCAACCCCTGGTGTGACCACCGCCGCGGAACGACGAAGAGCCAATGCCGAGGAGCCACCACAGCTCGAACCACGCCATCTGCTTCACCAAAGAGAAAGGCTGATGCACCAATTTGAAAAAGACAAAGCTTCAAACAGAAACCAACCAAGGAATCACCCTCTCACAGTGCCAGCGAAAGACACCGGTCACCGAAGAGGCAACACAGAAATCATTTTTTCTTTTTTCTCTCTCTAGCGGCTAAGGCGAACAGAAATCAGATCCCGTCTAATTATGAACCTTTTTTGTTTAATTTCTTATTTGATTTGTTTTTTTTTAAAGAATAAAAAAAATTCTAACCAGAATAAAAAATTGAAAAAATATTAATTTTTTATTATTATTAACTTCAATGGCATTTCTGTTATATCATAAATAGTTTCCGGTTATAACTTTACAAAGTTGGTTAAAGACAATACAATCCAAAAGTTTGATAAAATAATAAAAATGCCATTTAAAAAAATGGTAAATTGATGAAAAATAAAGGAAAGAAATGTAAAAAAAAAAAAATTGTTTGCCAAACGTAAAAAACAAAATCCAAAAGTTTGATAAAATAACGAAAGTGCCATTTTAAAAAGAAAAAAAAAAGATAAATGGTAAATAGGTGAAAAGTAAAAGTAAAAAAAAATATTGTTTGCCAAACCTTAAAAAAAAAATTAAGAAAAATTTTGTATTTATTATTTTTTTTTTCTTTCTTTTACTTTTCCTCTATTTACTTATTTTCCTTAAAAATAAAATTTTTCTTAATTTTTTTTATCTTAAAAACAAGATATTTGACTTTATTTTACTTTTCATCTATTTACCATTTTCTTATGGCACTTTCGTTATTTATCTCTTATTTTTTGTAAATCAAAGAAAGATAAAGAAAAGAAGAAATTATTTTTTTTTAATATCAAAGAAAAAACCAAAATAACGAAAATGCCACACAGTCAAATATCTTCCACCAAGCACAACTCAAATACAAGTGTACCATAACATAAACTCAAAGTCAAATACTAATGATGTTATTATAGTAATTAAAAAACTTAACAAATCTACTACCACATATTATAAAGTTAATCTACCACCAGGTTTTGTTAATCTGGTACAAATATAAAAATCTACCATCAAAGAAATAACTCTTCCACCAAGCTAAAATCAACCGTCCCCGGTTTCGACCTAATAAGTCTGCCACTTTATTAAATATCTCTACCAAATAAACGATAAATCTACCATCATTAGATATAAATCTACCATTTCAAAAACAAATATACCACGGATTACCGCCATGGAAGACGGAAATAAATAAATCTTACATCGTTACATTTAAATCTACCATTCATAAAACAAATCTACCGCTCTCTAAAAAATCTACTGCCACGTTATTATGGATCTACCTTAACAAGTCTACCAAATTCTACGGTTCACATTCGTCCGTTGACCAACACTAATAAGTCTACCGTCAAAGCGTTGCCTACATGGTAACCCAAAAGTAATGGCAATATCGTAAATGCCGTTTTTCTCAACAAAGGCTTGAGGACAATTTCGGTGCTCTAGATTATTTGGGTAATAAAGAAACATTTGCATCAATTTAGCCCAAATCCCACTTTTAAAGATTAATATAGTAATCCTCCCTATATAAGTGGTTAGGCAACATGTATGATAGTGTTTAGCTATATGTTCAATATTAAACCAAAGTATGATGGAACCATGATAACAAATGGTCACACACAATCTTACATAGTGATTTACACAAATCAATTTCTTGTAAGAAAATATATATATATAAAAGAAAAGAAGAATGTAACAACTCCAATAATTTTCGAAAACCCACTTTTTGAAATGGATTTAAATATCATTTGATATTAATGGGTTAAATGAAGGTACGTGTATAAACAAAAAATAATGAAGGTTTCAGTTCCATGTGTATATATGAAATACAAAAACAACAAAAAAACGCTTAACGAGCATTATGAAGGTGTATTGAAACTTAAATTTGGGGAAATTTGAAATGATTTGAGTTTTAATGAAATTTTATATGAGTTTGGGTGAATTAGAAAATTTGTTATGATTTGTTATTAAAGTTTATGAAATCCCACCTAAAACTATGAGATTTGGTTTTTTATATTTTTAACTAACAAACCCCACCAAAACCACTTAAAATCACTCAGAATACTCTTAAATCCACTACTTAAAATATTTCCAATAATAGTGAATTTGAAGATACACTTTCAAATCACTAGTTCAATAACATGAGATTTTAAAGGACATTTTAAAATTCATGTTTGAATAACACATGATTTGTCATTTCAATACAAATCACTTGGAATTTCAGTTTCAATACCTACAATGAATGGGCATTAGGTAATGAACGATGGGTGGAGCATCCACCAGATGATTATCTTCAATTTTTTCCGATTTGGGTTCAGATTCGGAATCTCCCATTCAACAATTACACTGTTGAAGCTATTACTGCTTTGGGATAGTTAGTAGCCCCGGTTACTAAAGTGGCTTTTGATCCTACTATTGATCAACCTCAAGATTGTGTGCAGGTTCAAGTGAGATTTGATGTCTCAAAACCTTTAAAAAGATTCAGGGTGATCAATTTCCCTAGAGTTGGGTCGGTCGAATTAAGTTTTCATTATGAGCGTATTCAGAAACGGTGCCTTACGTGTCTAATTTGCGTGTCAAAGACTAAACCATGAGAATGTTGCTTGTCCTATGCTCATTCTCAAGCGACATGCTCTCGCATCAGCTACAACGCAGAATGCACAAGATGGTATTGACAAAGTAATTTCTTTCCTAAAAGAATATGATCCCTTGTTTGGAGTGTTGGGAGAAAATCAGGTTGGGATAAATAAAGCTACAGCTAGAGCAAAAATTGCTGAGGCTGTTCTTTAGGAAATGAAAACATATCTTTTGGCAGCTAATGATAGTGACAGAGCAATTTGAGTGGAAAGGGTTCGACTTTCGGTTGCCGAAGTTGAAAAAGATCTGATTGTTCAGAGAATTCTGTTGCATCTTGAATCTCCGCCTATTGTTACTTCAAATGTTGACAAACGGAAAGGTATCGTGTTTGAATATGATCATTCGAAGGCTATTGCTTCAGGTATTGATGCTCTAAATCTTAATCAGAAGCTCCTTTCATCAGCAATAAAGGCAGGCGAGGCTTTGGTATGGAATTCGAAGTCTTTGAAAACTGTTTCAGATTGTACAAGGGCTAACTTCTTGGCTAATTCGATGGACTCTAACACTTGTCCAACGGTTTATGGAGTTGGCTTCTCTGAAGCTGGCTCTTCTGAGAAAGTGGTGAGAGAATACAAACCAAGGAAGGGCCCCCGAAGTCAAAGAGAGCACCAAAGAATAAGATTTTAAGTGACATCATAATACAAGATGACAAGAAGAAGGGTTTGGTGGCTAGTGTGAAAACTAAGAGAAAAATGGAAGAAGAGGATGCAGGCCCCTCGGCAAAACGCTCCAATCTATCGGTGATCCCGATTGAGAGATTTCCCAAGCAAGTATGAGTTTCTGAGCTGAAATTATTAAGGCTTTGGACGATCTCAAGACTTGACGATTCTCCGTCCTCAGAAAATGTGTAAAACACACTTCACGGAGATGCTATTTCTGATGGAGACTAAAAATTGTAGAGATATTTTTGTAGATTTACAAGCTTCGTTAGGTTATGATAGGATCTTCACTGTTGAGCCGGAAGGTATGAGTGGTGGCTTGGCTCTTTTTTGGAATAATTCTGTCTCGGTGGAGTTCAAATAATATGTAGATAAGAATCTCCTTGATTGTAAAGTTCAGTATGGTTCTACTTGTTTTTTCGTTACATGTATATATATGGTGACCCCAATGTTAAATATCGGCCAAAAATTGGGAAAGAGTTGCTCGCATCGGTGTAAATAGAAAAGAAAAGTGGAGTATGTTTGGTGACTTTAATGATATTCTACATAGTGGAGAAAAAGTAGGCGGGATCAGAAGAAGTGACTTAGAGTGTAAACCTTTCTTGGACATGATCACTGCTTGTCAGATGTCTGAACTCAAAAGTAATGGGAATGCTTTTACTTGGGGAGGCATGAGATATCAGCAATGGATTCATTGTTGACTAGATAGATGTTTTGGTAATAAAGAATGGCATATTTTTTTCCCAACATCTAATCAGTCTTTTCCCGAGAAGAGAGGATCAGATCACAGGCATGTCTTGATAGGCTTGTTAGCTTCCCAAGACTCTTATCGTGGCCAGTTCTGATTCGATAAGAGATTTTTAAATAACCATGCGGTCAAAGATGTTATATCTTTGGCTTGGTTCTATGAAAGAAACCAAGCTTCTGTTCTTGTTCTTGTCTCTGATAAGTTGTGTTGGTGTAGAAAAGCTTTAAGCAAGTGGAAAAAATAAATTAATCTCAATTCAAAGGAGCGAATCTTGCATCTCCATGCTGCTTTAGAAGAAGAGCAATCTTCAAACCATCCTTGTATCAATCAGATCAGTTTCTCCAAAAGGAGAGACAATCAAAGCTTATAAAGATGAAGAATCTTTTTGGAGCCAAAAATGCAGGGATAAATGGTCAGTGTTTGGAGACTCAAATTCTAAATTCTTGCATGCATCAGTGAAAGCCAACAGATCTAGGAAGATGATTGAGAGACTTAAGGATGTTAATGGGAATGATCAAACATCAGAAGAATCCAAAGGGGAGTTGTTGCGGCTTATTTCCAAGACCTTTTCAAATCCACTAATCCGAGTAATTTCCAAGATATTTTTCAGGATTTCATTCCTAGGATTTCATATTCTATGAACTCTCAGCTTATCAAACCGGTTTCAAGAAGTGATGATAAGGTGGATGTCTTTTCCATTAATCCATCAAATGCTCTAGGTCCTGACAGTATGACTGGTCTTTTCTACCAAAAATTTTGGAATGTTGTTGGAAGCCAAGTCACAAAAGAAGTTCAGGCTTTTTTCAATTATGGTGTTTTCCCTTCCGAGTGGAATTACACACATTTATGTTTGCTTTCGAAAAAGGTGAATTCATCATTGATGTCGGATCTCAGACCAATCAGTCTCTGTTCGGTGCTTTACAAAATTATCTCAAAGATCCTTGTTAAAAGATAATTCTTCCTATGCTCGTGGCTCCTACTCAGTCGGCATTTATAGCCGATTGTATGATCTCTAACAACATTATTGTGGCGCACGAATTGGATCATGCTCTTAGGACTCACCCATCAATCTCAAATGAATATATGGCTATCAAAACTGATATGCCAAAGACATATGATAGGATTGAATGGAGTTTTTTTGGTGCTCTTTTTCTGCCCTTGGCTTTCATAAGACATGGATCGATTGGGTAATGACTTGTGTAACTACAGTTACTTACTCGGTTTTGATAAATGACAAGCCTTTTGAAATGATCATGTCGGAGAGAAATTTAAGACAGGGTGATCCTATATATTCCTTTCTTTTTGTCTTGTGTACGGAAGTTCTTACTCATTTACTAAATAAGGCAGATTCAAGTGGATTGATCTCTGGCATTAGATTTGCTTCAACAGAACCATCTTTAAACCATCTTCTATTCGTTGATGATAGTTTATTTCTGTGTAAGGTGAATGAATTGGAGTGTAAGGCTTTCTATAAGATTTTACAAATACAGTAAAACCTCTATAAATTAATAATGTTGGGACTTCAAGATTTTCTTATCTTATAGAGTTATTAATTTATCTATATATAAATTAATAGAGTTATAAATTAATTTATTAATTTATAGAAATATTTTCGGTTTAAACTTTTAACGTTCATCAATAAATTAATAATTATTAATTTATGGATAAATTAATAATTTATTAATTTATAGAGATATTTTCGATTTGAACTTTTAACGTTCATCAAGAAACAATACAAAAATATTTTTGAAATTATAAAATTCATTTAGAAAATATCATATAAAAAAAATTATAGATAAATCAACAATGTTTATAAACTTAAAACAATAATTTAATTATATTTTACTATATTACCTTAGTTATATATATATATATATAAATATATGCTTAGATGTATAATTATTAATTTAGCTTATTATTGGAACCATATATTTACATAAGAGTTTCAAAAAAATTATTATCTTATTATCTTATCGAATTTTGCTAATTTTTACACTGACCCGACTCGGTATTAACAAAAATTATTAATTTATAGTAATTATTAATTTATCGAATATTAATTTATAGAGGTTATACTGTATATGGTGATGCAACTGGACAAAGAATGAATCTTTATAAGACTTCTATTACTTTTGGTGACAATGTTGATTTAGAGGTTCAAAGAAAGATCAAAGTGAAGATGCAAATCACTAATGTAGGGGGTGCTGGATCCTATCTAGGATTACATGAATGTTTCAGTGGATCAAAGAAACAAATGCTTGCATTCATTCATAAAAAAAATGAAGAATAGAATGTCAGGTTGGTTTGCCAGAACTCTTTCTTTTGGAGGTAAGGAAATCATGTTGAAGACTGTTGCTATAGCCCGTATATGTGATAACATGCATATTTTACCCGTTTTTACTATCATAAGTGAGTGCTTTAATAAGCATTTCACTAAGGTTTTGATGCATAAACACTAGATTTCGAGTATTTGGTTGTTCAAGACTCTTTTCAGGTAAACTTAGCAAAAGACGCATATTTTGGAGCAAAATGGACAATTCCGGAAACAGTGCTCGAGGACAGGAGTTCAACATCTAATGAAGGCCTTCCCACCACGAGATCAAGCTCATATTTGGATACAAGGTAGCCCTATCAGCTGTTTTTCACCTCGAAGTGGTTTGAGAACAATCCCACGGTTGGATCTCAAGTTATGGAAGAAGCAAGAAGGTCCGTCAAGCACCCGGAAGG
>JAHZTW010000001.1:135467198-135485357 GCA_020283515.1 Alliaria petiolata | reverse complement strand
CATGATAATTAGATGTCAAAATTCGGTTCAAGTGAGTAGAGTTGGTTATCAAATTCAAGACCCTATTTCGACCAAGATCTAGTGACAAGTGAAGTGATCCAAACATGGTTCTTCCTTACTTTCAAGACTTGTTCAATTGCATCAAAGAACTACTAACTAGGGCATTAAATTGATTACAAGAGTTGGCACTCTACAAGGATAAGCTCATCATTGCTCCAAATGCATATGAATGTAAATCCTACATGAAATGCAACTAGACTCAATCCTAATATGGAAATGCAACATCTAAATGACATTCTTTTTTGGAAAATTTTCAAATTTTTCGATTTTTTTGGTTTTTCTATGCCTTAAGCGAATGCATGAGACTCAAATATGCATAAAAGAAAAATAAAACTAACAAAACGCAATTTCAAATCTCTCAACCTCTCCCCCAAACTTAAATTACACAGTCCTTTGTGTAATAAAAGTTTAAGGGAGACCTCAATCAACATGACAATATGGTGAAATAAAAATCTAAAAGAAATATGTACAAGGGAGGTGGATATACCTCAAAAACGTGAAGAGGAGGAGGAGGGAGAGGAGTCTAGTGTAACTGGGATTGCAGCTGTGCTACCTATCGCCATGTAACACTCTTCATCAGAGGGTAACAACTCAAGGCCTTCGATGTAATCCACTAGCACTTCATTTGGGTTTGGGGGGGATGTAGGCCTTCCTCTCATTTGCCTTGTTGTTGAAGTGATAGGCATAAGTGTTAGGGGCAAGCGGCGGTCCAAAGAAACACATAGCTACCATGTAGTCGTGGTCGATGTGATCGACTCCCAATTGCCTCGAACGCTGATAGGTCGACCCTGGCTTTCATGAACAAAGGAGTGAGAAAGACTCCTATGTAGACAGAGCATGGCCTTGCCATAAGCGCCCAAGCTTAGTACCTTGCTAGTGAAGAGGCCAAGATGCATCCATAGTTCACATCTTCTCCAAACTTATCGTCCACTGGATCATCCTCATTACCCGAGAGCCAATCTTCGTCCCACATGGTCTCCTTCACGCCTTGAAAGAGGAAGCTAAGCTCGTTCTCTGCTACTGTGGCAGACGTGGTTCTTCCCGAGAGAGTGTTAGCAAGGAGCTGAAGCGTGTATCTTAGAAAGGGATTTCTCACCTTGCTGATCTTGGCTTTGTTGTTCCTGAAGTTGTCATCACCTATCAAATCCCATAGAGCCCTTGTTGACTCGAACTGCGGGAACTCCACCAGTGGCGCCTCTTCATTCAAGTCATAGGCACTGCATATGTCTTGTATGGTCAGGCTGTAAGCAGTTCCCTGGATCTTGAATGTCATGAGTCCCATCGATGGTGTTGGCGAACTTGGATCTTCATAGGAGAAATCCATTGTGGAGAGGAAGTGCAAGGTAGCCTCGGAGTACGTGCGACAATCCATGGTTGCCAAAGAAGAGAGCCCCATGTCCTCAAGCAGCTCATCAAAACTTCTCAACAGCCAGATTTCTTGCAAGAAAGCTCGGCTTGCAAACTTGGTAGGCTCAAAGTGCATCCTCTCAAACCTCTATTTTGCCCTTTTCTCTTCGGTAGTCCAACCCACCAATCCTGCTTCTTAATGTGCTAAGTATCTAGTTCCACTCCTTGATGCCATTGTACATATAAGAGAAACAAAGCTCATAGAGGGAGTTATCAACTCATTTTAAACAACCAACAATACCATTAAGCAAGCCATAAGCAAGAGACAATGCCACATTTTCGAATTCCAACCAACTTTTACACTTAGCAAAAATTTGGCAAACACAAAATTTTGCAAAAATTCAAGTTGCCTAATTTTGAGTGCTTTCAATTGCCAATCCATAAGTATGGTTAATGCAAGTGAAAGCCCCAAAATCTAATAGGGTTCAAGAGAGTAATTTGAATTTTCGCACTATGAACCTTAAGTGTCAAAATTTAGAAAACTAACCATTGAAATCCAAGTATAGCACTCGAAATCTACTCCCTAACCTTAATCAAGCAATGCCCAAGTCATAAACAATCAATTCGAACACCCTAACACATAATCCCCCAAATTTTCCACCATTAGAGCAAAGGATGAAAAACTTGGTTTTTGCATTGTTTACCTCGTTAATGAGCGAAGGGATGCACGAAAATGGGCTTAAAAACAAAACTAGCACAAGAATTCGAGCTAGTAGCACTTGAAATCACGAAATTTGCTTGAGAATTTAAAGAGGGAGAGCCAAGAAATTCTGTGTGTACGGAATAGGTGAAGAAATTTCATGTTTTCGGGAAGAAGAAGGGGAAAAACCGGTTTAATACGAGTGGATTAAACCGGTCAAACCCCGTTGACTTACCTGGAAAAAGAGTGTATCGAGTTATGTAGGTCGATACATAGCTCGATACGATTTTAATAGTAGCTCGACACAAACACTCGATACACTTAGCCGAGAATCCCTGGCCGGTCTGTATCGAGCTTAGTTGCTCGATACAAATGCTCGACACGGCTTCTCCAAAATCACTGTAAGAGCTCTATCAAGCTTAGTAGCTCCATACGAAGCTCGGTACAGTGCCAGAAGTTCTTAGCAAGCTTTTTGCTCTTGGCTCAACCTTCTTGATCCAAACCTGCCATCGAGGTAGTTTTGCTGCTTGAACCATGTCCATGAAAATGAAGCCAGTTGGGACTAGACATTCACCAACTCTCAATGGATAGTCTTCTACAAGGCCTAGTAGTTGCCTTGAGGAAGCATTAACAAAGGTGATTTGTGATGAATACTTCTTTATGGTTGTGATCCCTAAATTCTTGAACATCTCAAGGGACATCACATTGACACTTGAACCTGAACCACACAAAACTTCATCAACCTTCAAGTCCCCAAGTGAGCAAAAAATCAAAACAATTCCGGGATTACCAAGCTTTGGGATACTTTTAGGCTCATTCCTTGTTGTGCTTGGTGGATCTAAGCTCTCCATCAGCTCTTCCACCTTTTCTCTATTGGCAAGCAAATTCTTGATGAACCTTATTTGACCCTTGACTTGAGACAAACTCTCCATCTTGGACAAAGGTGCACCAACCTTCTCCATACTTCCTCTAATCCAACACTTCTTTACCCATTGGTTTGACCAATTTTCTTTCTATCTACTGTAATCACTAGTTGAGCCAGTCAAAAAAAAAAAAAAAAAAAAATTGTAAAAAAAAAAAATCGTTTAAAAAAAAAGAGAAAGAAGACGGATCAGGCTGGTCAATTCACTATTTTCTATTATATATTTAACTATCTATCTTCTATTCTATATTAAACCATCTATCTTCTATTTTATATTAAAATATCTATCTTCTATTCTATACTAAATGTTGTTTGATTTGCTGATTGATTCTTTGGGGAAAACGCAACTTCGTGATTGTTAGATCTATTGGAACTAAGAGAATTCACTGAGTGTCTATTCATTTGAGTGGAACACTTTTGAGAGTTAAACACTTTTGAGGAGAAACACTTGAGAGAAACACTTGTGAGAACTTTTACTTCTAACTTGTTTGTTGAGTTTTGCAGGAGAAATAATCATGTCTAATCACGATGGAAACAACAATGAAGAAAGAGAAGCAGTACCTAATTTGCAAATGCAAGCACTGATGGGAGAGATGCAGCGTTTGATGAGAATAGAAATAAATACAGTCTATGAGAGACTAGAGGAAGTGCGTGTTGAGGCTATACAGAGGCAACCACAAGATGCGCCTGTTGTAGGAGGAAGAAATCAACATAGACCAGTGAAGGTCGAAGTGAATGATGACTTTTATAGTCGTGATGATCACTCATCTCAAGGAAGCCAAAGGAGACGAAGACGTGTTAAAGACGCAATAGGACAGGCTGATAACATTTTGGGTGGTCTTAAGTTAAAAATTCCATCATTTCATGGGAAAAAATGATCCAGATGCCTACTTGGAGTGGGAGAAGAAGATTGAGCTCGTCTTTGATTGACAAAATTATTCAGAAACCAAAAAGGTAGATTGGCAGCAACTGAGTTCTATGATTATGCTATTAACTGGTGGGATCAGTTTGTTACAAGCAGGAGACGAAATGGAGAATATCCCATTGAAACATGGAATGAGATGAAAGCGATAAGGAGGAAGCGCTTTGTACCAGGACATTACCACAGAGAGCTGCACCAAAAGTTAAGGAGATCAACTCAAGGGAGCAGAAATGTGGAGGATTACTACCAAGAGATGGAGACTCTTATGATAAGAGCTGATATTGATGAAGATCGAGAAGCCACCATGGCAAGATTCTTGAGTGACATGAACAAAGATCTACATGATCGGATGGAGTTACAACACTATGTAGACTTGGAAGAGATGTGACACAAAGCTATCTTGATGGAGCAACAACTCAAGAGGAGGGGTACAACTCGACAGTCTTATGGTGCTGGATCGTCTAGTGCAAGACCTGCTTATTCCAGAGAAAAAAAAGACAGCTTCAAAACCAAGGTTTGATGCTAAACCAGCAGCTGTTATTCAAGATAACAAAGAGAGAACCGAGCGTACAAAGCCAAGGAACTGTGATGTTCAATGCTTCAAGTGTCATGGCAAAGGACATTATGCCAATGAGTGCTCTAACCGACGAACTATGATTCTTCTAGACAATGGAGATATTGTTACTGAGGAAGAAGAAGGAGAGGAATCAGATTCATCTAGAGAGCGTGATGAACTTCCACTTACAGGTGATTTGCTTATCACTAGAAGATCTTTGAGATTTCAAACAAAGTCTGAGGAGATGGAACAGCGAGAGAACTTGTTTCACACAAGATGACTTGTTCATGAGAAGGTTTGTACTCTCATCATTGATGGAGGGAGCTGTACATCCACAATATTGTATTAGCGGTTTATATGCAACCAAAAATATATAAGAAATATTTAAAAACACTACACAAGTAACTCTTGACTTTAAACACAACAAGTATTAAAGTCTGATTTCATATACATAGTTATTACCGATATTTGAACTCACATACACAACACATGAGTAACACCTCATAGAATACCATTTAGATAATAAAGTATGAAAGTGTTATAAATCCAATGCAAATTGTCAAACCTAGACATGGTATGCAAATCTTAACATTGAGAAAACACGTATAAGTTAATACAATAATAAATGGTTCAAAGACTCCACACCAACCTAAGAAGTTGAAAAAGTATTTTCTCAGGCTGCAAATAAAACTGATCTGAAAAAAAAAAATAAAAAAAATATAAGATAAAACATATGAAAAACCCGACGGAGAAGCAAGAAGCTGCCTTGCATGATCATTGAAACTTCCAACAAAGCTATAGACAGCTTTTTGTTTGCGATATCTCGATCCTCTTCTTTGATTGTCTCATATAAATTTGTACGAATCTCGGTATGCATATTAGCAATTAAACTATATGTCCTCTATATGTTGTCAGAGTTACATGGTTTTTAACCCAAAAAAATATGAAATTATGTTGAAAGATACGATATAAGCATATATATTAAAGAAATATTTTGTTAAGATTTATAAAATGTCAAATTATTCGTCTTCTATTATTATTTCTACACACATGACATATAACTCAATGTGTTAAAAAAAAAATTAGTTATTTAATCACGTAAAAATCAATTGACTTATTATAAATTTTTTTTGGCAGCGAATTATTATTATTTTATTTAACAAAATTTGCAATCTTATAAACAAATACAAGTAGGACAAAATGATTCATTGTATGTTTAATATATTTTTATTAAAAAAAAATTCCGTAAATCTATTAAGCATTCGATAATTTAAAAATAGTAACAAAAAATGATTAAACTAAATCATTAACAAAGATCCGCGGATAAAATACCTAGTCTATAACTAAAAATAAAATCAAAACCCAAACGAAACACCCCAACACAAACAAATTACAATTGAAATCGAACACAGAGCTGAAACAAACTCAGAAAATGAAACGAGATCGATTAGAACCGAACCAAATTGCTGTTCCAGCGATCGCAACTCCGAAAACCAGCCCCACCCGCTCCAGACAACGACCTCTAAAGCACCCAGAGCCAAACCCGAGATCTTCAACCCCTGGTGTGACCACCGCCGCGGAACGACGAAGAGCCAATGCCGAGGAGCCACCACAGCTCGAACCACGCCATCTGCTTCACCAAAGAGAAAGGCTGATGCACCAATTTGAAAAAGACAAAGCTTCAAACAGAAACCAACCAAGGAATCACCCTCTCACAGTGCCAGCGAAAGACACCGGTCACCGAAGAGGCAACACAGAAATCATTTTTTCTTTTTTCTCTCTCTAGCGGCTAAGGCGAACAGAAATCAGATCCCGTCTAATTATGAACCTTTTTTGTTTAATTTCTTATTTGATTTGTTTTTTTTTAAAGAATAAAAAAAATTCTAACCAGAATAAAAAATTGAAAAAATATTAATTTTTTATTATTATTAACTTCAATGGCATTTCTGTTATATCATAAATAGTTTCCGGTTATAACTTTACAAAGTTGGTTAAAGACAATACAATCCAAAAGTTTGATAAAATAATAAAAATGCCATTTAAAAAAATGGTAAATTGATGAAAAATAAAGGAAAGAAATGTAAAAAAAAAAAAATTGTTTGCCAAACGTAAAAAACAAAATCCAAAAGTTTGATAAAATAACGAAAGTGCCATTTTAAAAAGAAAAAAAAAAGATAAATGGTAAATAGGTGAAAAGTAAAAGTAAAAAAAAATATTGTTTGCCAAACCTTAAAAAAAAAATTAAGAAAAATTTTGTATTTATTATTTTTTTTTTCTTTCTTTTACTTTTCCTCTATTTACTTATTTTCCTTAAAAATAAAATTTTTCTTAATTTTTTTTATCTTAAAAACAAGATATTTGACTTTATTTTACTTTTCATCTATTTACCATTTTCTTATGGCACTTTCGTTATTTATCTCTTATTTTTTGTAAATCAAAGAAAGATAAAGAAAAGAAGAAATTATTTTTTTTTAATATCAAAGAAAAAACCAAAATAACGAAAATGCCACACAGTCAAATATCTTCCACCAAGCACAACTCAAATACAAGTGTACCATAACATAAACTCAAAGTCAAATACTAATGATGTTATTATAGTAATTAAAAAACTTAACAAATCTACTACCACATATTATAAAGTTAATCTACCACCAGGTTTTGTTAATCTGGTACAAATATAAAAATCTACCATCAAAGAAATAACTCTTCCACCAAGCTAAAATCAACCGTCCCCGGTTTCGACCTAATAAGTCTGCCACTTTATTAAATATCTCTACCAAATAAACGATAAATCTACCATCATTAGATATAAATCTACCATTTCAAAAACAAATATACCACGGATTACCGCCATGGAAGACGGAAATAAATAAATCTTACATCGTTACATTTAAATCTACCATTCATAAAACAAATCTACCGCTCTCTAAAAAATCTACTGCCACGTTATTATGGATCTACCTTAACAAGTCTACCAAATTCTACGGTTCACATTCGTCCGTTGACCAACACTAATAAGTCTACCGTCAAAGCGTTGCCTACATGGTAACCCAAAAGTAATGGCAATATCGTAAATGCCGTTTTTCTCAACAAAGGCTTGAGGACAATTTCGGTGCTCTAGATTATTTGGGTAATAAAGAAACATTTGCATCAATTTAGCCCAAATCCCACTTTTAAAGATTAATATAGTAATCCTCCCTATATAAGTGGTTAGGCAACATGTATGATAGTGTTTAGCTATATGTTCAATATTAAACCAAAGTATGATGGAACCATGATAACAAATGGTCACACACAATCTTACATAGTGATTTACACAAATCAATTTCTTGTAAGAAAATATATATATATAAAAGAAAAGAAGAATGTAACAACTCCAATAATTTTCGAAAACCCACTTTTTGAAATGGATTTAAATATCATTTGATATTAATGGGTTAAATGAAGGTACGTGTATAAACAAAAAATAATGAAGGTTTCAGTTCCATGTGTATATATGAAATACAAAAACAACAAAAAAACGCTTAACGAGCATTATGAAGGTGTATTGAAACTTAAATTTGGGGAAATTTGAAATGATTTGAGTTTTAATGAAATTTTATATGAGTTTGGGTGAATTAGAAAATTTGTTATGATTTGTTATTAAAGTTTATGAAATCCCACCTAAAACTATGAGATTTGGTTTTTTATATTTTTAACTAACAAACCCCACCAAAACCACTTAAAATCACTCAGAATACTCTTAAATCCACTACTTAAAATATTTCCAATAATAGTGAATTTGAAGATACACTTTCAAATCACTAGTTCAATAACATGAGATTTTAAAGGACATTTTAAAATTCATGTTTGAATAACACATGATTTGTCATTTCAATACAAATCACTTGGAATTTCAGTTTCAATACCTACAATGAATGGGCATTAGGTAATGAACGATGGGTGGAGCATCCACCAGATGATTATCTTCAATTTTTTCCGATTTGGGTTCAGATTCGGAATCTCCCATTCAACAATTACACTGTTGAAGCTATTACTGCTTTGGGATAGTTAGTAGCCCCGGTTACTAAAGTGGCTTTTGATCCTACTATTGATCAACCTCAAGATTGTGTGCAGGTTCAAGTGAGATTTGATGTCTCAAAACCTTTAAAAAGATTCAGGGTGATCAATTTCCCTAGAGTTGGGTCGGTCGAATTAAGTTTTCATTATGAGCGTATTCAGAAACGGTGCCTTACGTGTCTAATTTGCGTGTCAAAGACTAAACCATGAGAATGTTGCTTGTCCTATGCTCATTCTCAAGCGACATGCTCTCGCATCAGCTACAACGCAGAATGCACAAGATGGTATTGACAAAGTAATTTCTTTCCTAAAAGAATATGATCCCTTGTTTGGAGTGTTGGGAGAAAATCAGGTTGGGATAAATAAAGCTACAGCTAGAGCAAAAATTGCTGAGGCTGTTCTTTAGGAAATGAAAACATATCTTTTGGCAGCTAATGATAGTGACAGAGCAATTTGAGTGGAAAGGGTTCGACTTTCGGTTGCCGAAGTTGAAAAAGATCTGATTGTTCAGAGAATTCTGTTGCATCTTGAATCTCCGCCTATTGTTACTTCAAATGTTGACAAACGGAAAGGTATCGTGTTTGAATATGATCATTCGAAGGCTATTGCTTCAGGTATTGATGCTCTAAATCTTAATCAGAAGCTCCTTTCATCAGCAATAAAGGCAGGCGAGGCTTTGGTATGGAATTCGAAGTCTTTGAAAACTGTTTCAGATTGTACAAGGGCTAACTTCTTGGCTAATTCGATGGACTCTAACACTTGTCCAACGGTTTATGGAGTTGGCTTCTCTGAAGCTGGCTCTTCTGAGAAAGTGGTGAGAGAATACAAACCAAGGAAGGGCCCCCGAAGTCAAAGAGAGCACCAAAGAATAAGATTTTAAGTGACATCATAATACAAGATGACAAGAAGAAGGGTTTGGTGGCTAGTGTGAAAACTAAGAGAAAAATGGAAGAAGAGGATGCAGGCCCCTCGGCAAAACGCTCCAATCTATCGGTGATCCCGATTGAGAGATTTCCCAAGCAAGTATGAGTTTCTGAGCTGAAATTATTAAGGCTTTGGACGATCTCAAGACTTGACGATTCTCCGTCCTCAGAAAATGTGTAAAACACACTTCACGGAGATGCTATTTCTGATGGAGACTAAAAATTGTAGAGATATTTTTGTAGATTTACAAGCTTCGTTAGGTTATGATAGGATCTTCACTGTTGAGCCGGAAGGTATGAGTGGTGGCTTGGCTCTTTTTTGGAATAATTCTGTCTCGGTGGAGTTCAAATAATATGTAGATAAGAATCTCCTTGATTGTAAAGTTCAGTATGGTTCTACTTGTTTTTTCGTTACATGTATATATATGGTGACCCCAATGTTAAATATCGGCCAAAAATTGGGAAAGAGTTGCTCGCATCGGTGTAAATAGAAAAGAAAAGTGGAGTATGTTTGGTGACTTTAATGATATTCTACATAGTGGAGAAAAAGTAGGCGGGATCAGAAGAAGTGACTTAGAGTGTAAACCTTTCTTGGACATGATCACTGCTTGTCAGATGTCTGAACTCAAAAGTAATGGGAATGCTTTTACTTGGGGAGGCATGAGATATCAGCAATGGATTCATTGTTGACTAGATAGATGTTTTGGTAATAAAGAATGGCATATTTTTTTCCCAACATCTAATCAGTCTTTTCCCGAGAAGAGAGGATCAGATCACAGGCATGTCTTGATAGGCTTGTTAGCTTCCCAAGACTCTTATCGTGGCCAGTTCTGATTCGATAAGAGATTTTTAAATAACCATGCGGTCAAAGATGTTATATCTTTGGCTTGGTTCTATGAAAGAAACCAAGCTTCTGTTCTTGTTCTTGTCTCTGATAAGTTGTGTTGGTGTAGAAAAGCTTTAAGCAAGTGGAAAAAATAAATTAATCTCAATTCAAAGGAGCGAATCTTGCATCTCCATGCTGCTTTAGAAGAAGAGCAATCTTCAAACCATCCTTGTATCAATCAGATCAGTTTCTCCAAAAGGAGAGACAATCAAAGCTTATAAAGATGAAGAATCTTTTTGGAGCCAAAAATGCAGGGATAAATGGTCAGTGTTTGGAGACTCAAATTCTAAATTCTTGCATGCATCAGTGAAAGCCAACAGATCTAGGAAGATGATTGAGAGACTTAAGGATGTTAATGGGAATGATCAAACATCAGAAGAATCCAAAGGGGAGTTGTTGCGGCTTATTTCCAAGACCTTTTCAAATCCACTAATCCGAGTAATTTCCAAGATATTTTTCAGGATTTCATTCCTAGGATTTCATATTCTATGAACTCTCAGCTTATCAAACCGGTTTCAAGAAGTGATGATAAGGTGGATGTCTTTTCCATTAATCCATCAAATGCTCTAGGTCCTGACAGTATGACTGGTCTTTTCTACCAAAAATTTTGGAATGTTGTTGGAAGCCAAGTCACAAAAGAAGTTCAGGCTTTTTTCAATTATGGTGTTTTCCCTTCCGAGTGGAATTACACACATTTATGTTTGCTTTCGAAAAAGGTGAATTCATCATTGATGTCGGATCTCAGACCAATCAGTCTCTGTTCGGTGCTTTACAAAATTATCTCAAAGATCCTTGTTAAAAGATAATTCTTCCTATGCTCGTGGCTCCTACTCAGTCGGCATTTATAGCCGATTGTATGATCTCTAACAACATTATTGTGGCGCACGAATTGGATCATGCTCTTAGGACTCACCCATCAATCTCAAATGAATATATGGCTATCAAAACTGATATGCCAAAGACATATGATAGGATTGAATGGAGTTTTTTTGGTGCTCTTTTTCTGCCCTTGGCTTTCATAAGACATGGATCGATTGGGTAATGACTTGTGTAACTACAGTTACTTACTCGGTTTTGATAAATGACAAGCCTTTTGAAATGATCATGTCGGAGAGAAATTTAAGACAGGGTGATCCTATATATTCCTTTCTTTTTGTCTTGTGTACGGAAGTTCTTACTCATTTACTAAATAAGGCAGATTCAAGTGGATTGATCTCTGGCATTAGATTTGCTTCAACAGAACCATCTTTAAACCATCTTCTATTCGTTGATGATAGTTTATTTCTGTGTAAGGTGAATGAATTGGAGTGTAAGGCTTTCTATAAGATTTTACAAATACAGTAAAACCTCTATAAATTAATAATGTTGGGACTTCAAGATTTTCTTATCTTATAGAGTTATTAATTTATCTATATATAAATTAATAGAGTTATAAATTAATTTATTAATTTATAGAAATATTTTCGGTTTAAACTTTTAACGTTCATCAATAAATTAATAATTATTAATTTATGGATAAATTAATAATTTATTAATTTATAGAGATATTTTCGATTTGAACTTTTAACGTTCATCAAGAAACAATACAAAAATATTTTTGAAATTATAAAATTCATTTAGAAAATATCATATAAAAAAAATTATAGATAAATCAACAATGTTTATAAACTTAAAACAATAATTTAATTATATTTTACTATATTACCTTAGTTATATATATATATATATAAATATATGCTTAGATGTATAATTATTAATTTAGCTTATTATTGGAACCATATATTTACATAAGAGTTTCAAAAAAATTATTATCTTATTATCTTATCGAATTTTGCTAATTTTTACACTGACCCGACTCGGTATTAACAAAAATTATTAATTTATAGTAATTATTAATTTATCGAATATTAATTTATAGAGGTTATACTGTATATGGTGATGCAACTGGACAAAGAATGAATCTTTATAAGACTTCTATTACTTTTGGTGACAATGTTGATTTAGAGGTTCAAAGAAAGATCAAAGTGAAGATGCAAATCACTAATGTAGGGGGTGCTGGATCCTATCTAGGATTACATGAATGTTTCAGTGGATCAAAGAAACAAATGCTTGCATTCATTCATAAAAAAAATGAAGAATAGAATGTCAGGTTGGTTTGCCAGAACTCTTTCTTTTGGAGGTAAGGAAATCATGTTGAAGACTGTTGCTATAGCCCGTATATGTGATAACATGCATATTTTACCCGTTTTTACTATCATAAGTGAGTGCTTTAATAAGCATTTCACTAAGGTTTTGATGCATAAACACTAGATTTCGAGTATTTGGTTGTTCAAGACTCTTTTCAGGTAAACTTAGCAAAAGACGCATATTTTGGAGCAAAATGGACAATTCCGGAAACAGTGCTCGAGGACAGGAGTTCAACATCTAATGAAGGCCTTCCCACCACGAGATCAAGCTCATATTTGGATACAAGGTAGCCCTATCAGCTGTTTTTCACCTCGAAGTGGTTTGAGAACAATCCCACGGTTGGATCTCAAGTTATGGAAGAAGCAAGAAGGTCCGTCAAGCACCCGGAAGGACGAGCTGGCCGCGTCATGGCCGAGCCAGACGACCAGTGGTCGCGCCACGGCCACTCGCTCGCGCGGCCAGGCCACTCACGGATTCCCGAGCCCATTTGAAGCCCAACTTAAACCCGCAGCCGTCTTATGCAAGCCAAGACCTAATCCACGACCTAGGGCACTTGAAGACCTATATATACTCGACCTTTAGGGTTTTTTAGGGCATCACCACTTAGCATCACGAAATTCTCTTGTTACAAACTTCTCTTGGCGGCCGCGAATCTTTGATTCGTGGTTTCCACTTTGTTCTTTGAGGGAGATTGATTTGTTCTTGAACCCTCTTTTATTTTAATCGATTTATACAAGTTATGCATTCATCAATCACGTTTTCTACTTCTTCTTTTATGTCTGAGTAGTTTACTTTCGTTGGGTGTTCTTTAAGGGGATCTATGGGGAATTTCATTAACTGTTGTTGAACCGATTGTTTAGGCCGAAGATTAGGATTTTCTGTCTCACCTTATTCGTTCTTATTGCATGAGTCTGGCGTCATGAACTATATTCTGATCGCAGGGTCTTGAGAACGACGAATGTCCTGAATCTCAGATCTAGACCAAAATAGGGTAGAGAGCATCCTTTAAAAGATGTCTGAATGTTTATTGTCCCGATCCTATTGCGTGTTCGTCTAGGACGC
Organism: Alliaria petiolata; assembly: GCA_020283515.1. NCBI lineage: Eukaryota > Viridiplantae > Streptophyta > Magnoliopsida > Brassicales > Brassicaceae > Alliaria > Alliaria petiolata. Next base: position 135,471,733 of record JAHZTW010000001.1, on the reverse strand, counting down.
AGGATATGAAAGTATACCTGTGGAATGGAAGTTCGCAGATCGACCTAGTTTGATAAAGTTAGGTTGTTAAAACCAGTGAATCAGTTTGGGGAAAATCGCCTAGTCTCGTTTGCTTAACTTTTGTGTGTTTGATTTCTAGTTAGAACCCCATAGATTTCCCGAGAAGATTCCCAACGTGTTCGCCCCATCTGCTTTTACATCGAGATTTACGCACTTCAATACTTACTTTTTCTGCACTGCTTACCTGATTTCCTTTTTACAAGTCTTTAAGTTTATTTTCCTTTTCCCGTTGGTTATAGAAAAGGCTAACAACCTTCTCTATATAAGGTGTGGTACTGCTCTCTTTATTTTCTGCAAAAACCGTGACACTTACCCCAAAACTCCAGTTCACTGCGTCTTTGGTTGCCCTGATTCTTCTGTTTTGTAGTTGACCTCCTCCATGTGGATCGATACCCTAAGTACTACAACGCACGCTGTGCACTTTCAGCTTAGGGTCCTACAAATTCAAAACTCGACGAGTCCCCAAAGAAATCTTCCAATCTCGGACGACTATTTAGACCCCATCAATATGCGATGTCATATTTTCAACTTTCTAAATCTACATGTGCTACGTTATCTTCGGCTATGGCTCAATATTGGTGGAATTCTAGTGAACATTTGAGGAAGGTCCATTGAATTAGTTGGAATAAAATGTGTGTGCCCAAAAAATTTGGGTCGTCTGGGTTTCAGGGATATCGAATGCTTCAATCAAGCTCTTCTCGCCAAGCAAGCATGGAGATTGTTCCAAAACCCTGACTGTCTTTTTTCCCAACTTCTCAAAAGTAGATACTTTGAAGAAGATTCCTTTTTGAGTGCAGTGATAGGAATCCGTCCTTCTTTCGCTTGGCGTTCTACTATCTATGGTAGAGTTTTAATTCTTAAAGGTTTAAAACAAGAAAAGACAAATTTGTTACTTAGTCATGGAGAATGGAGAACGGAGTTCGCCTTAGCCGCTCGAAGCCCGATGAAGCCAGAGACCGATCTGCTCTTCACCTCTTCAGCCTTCCGCCTTCGCTTCTTTGCAGTCAGCCTCTCCTCCGAGCCTCGCCCGCATCGCCGTCAGCATCTCCAACCCCCCACTGCCGCATCTCCGCCTCTACATCTCCGCATCCGCAACTCTGCCGTCAGCCTTTCCGCCATGACTTTTCTCTGCGATTCGAAGTCCGAGGTTTCATATCCACGCTCCTCTCCCCTCGTTCAGCTCCGGACATGGTTCTCTAATCCCCCGGTTCTTTTCCAATCGTCGGAGGCCCCAGATCCGCCGGTAACTTCGGATCCTCCGCCTTTCTTTAGTTGTTGTTGGCCACCGGTGCCACGAAAGCTCCGTCCACCTCCACCGTCTCTAATCTCCCCTCAGCCGCCGGTTTGTTTATCTGCTCTGCCGGCCGACAGGCTTTTACCATCGTCGGAAGTTCTACGCTTCTTGTCCTTTTGGTCCGCTTTAGCCGTTTTCGGTCTTGTCGGAAAACGGTGCAGATCCAGAGATATTTCTTTCGTACCTCCGTTCATCCCCATCTTTCCAGCCTCCATCACCTCTCTAAGCTTTAGCCAATCGAAGCTACCTGTCCTGCTCCTCGCCGGCGAAAGGACATCGGAACTTTGTGTTCCCGTTATCGTCATATTTCCCATCTTGGTCCGGCGTTGTAAAAATTTGGGCTTTGCCCACGACTTGTCTGTAGCGAGCTCAATACGGAACTATGACAGGTGAACCATATTCGGTTTTACAGCCGAGAATCTTCTCCTCCTTTATGGAGCGAGTATTGTTAAGCTCTGCCTTGATGGCCTTGACTTTAGCCTTGCGAGCGGTTTATGACCATTTGATGGTCTTGGGTCTAAAGAAAGTTGATTTCAATTCTGTCTCTCCCCAAAACTCAGCAAATCGAAGTCTCGTGGACTGGGATTTGGTTGTTGTAGTCATGGAGTTTGATAATGTTTTGTCTACAACTTCAGACAAAGTTTCATGTTTCAGAAACATGTGTTCTGGACTTCGCAAGCCTGCCTCCCTATCTATCACGAAGGAAGAATCAACCATGTGTTGCAGTTCTGAATTTATCAGTTTGGTATCTCTCTTATGCTTTAGCTTTGTGGTGGTTAATGTACTTTTCGATTCAGCACTTTTATGTTGTATCATCTCCTCCTTCGTGAGGTGTAACGGAATTTAAGATTTATAAAAGCAATCGTTTGAACAAAAAAAAAAGGTTTAAAACAAGAAGTAGGTAATGGAGCCTCCATTCATGTATGGACGGACTCTTGGATTCATGATGGGCAGTTGAGACGTCCTTTAATCAAGAATTCCCTCATCGACATTGATCTGATGGTCAAAGCGCTCATTGATTTTGATTCCAGATGTTGGAATAGACAAGCCCTGGACTCTTTTTTTTCCTGCTGATGTTGCCATCATTATGTGTGTGAAGCCAACGGTGTTTGACGAGGATTTTTGGTCATGGATGCATAATAAGAATGGTGATTATTCTGTCATGTCAGGTTATTGGCTAGCTTTTCATGATAACATGAAAGATCTGATTCAGGAGGCTTCGTTTTTGCCTTTTACTAATGGATTAAAAGAAAAAACATGGTCTCTTCACACTGTTCCTAAGATTAAAAATTTTATTTGGAGAGCCCTTTCTGAGGCTTTGTCTGTGGTTGATAATCTTAAGCATAGACATATCAAAGTTGATTCTAGATGTGAGATTTTTGGTTTGGAAAGTGAGTCAACAAATCATGTCCTATATGGTTGCTGTCTTGCAAGACAAATTTGGGCCTTCTCTGATTTTCCTTGTCAACAAGAAGATTTTGACCAAGGGTCTATTTTCACCAATATTCACCATCTCGTTGAGGTCAGTTCTTCTAATATTATCCCTATTGAAGTGTGTCGTTCTTTTCCCTGGATACTATGGGTTCTTTAGAAAAATAGGAATAACTTTCTTTTCAAAGGTTCTAGTCTTCTAGATTCCTGGCAAGTGAATCGGTAGCCAAAATTAGAGCTGATGCTGATGAATGGTTTGATGCCCATGTAGTTGACATTGATAATAATAGAGCTTCTGTTTTAATCTCCCCTAATTCTGATCAGTCTTGGAAAGCTCCTCCATCTTGGTTGGTTAAAATGCAATATTGGATTTTTATGGTCTAAAAAGAAAAATGTTGTTGGAGCTGCGTAGATTTAAAGAGATGATAGATGGATTGTTTTGTTGCATAGCCGGCGTGATTTTATGCAGATTGGTAACTCTTTTGATGCCAAGTATAAAAGAATTATTTGGGCAATGGAGAGTATGGTAAGTCACCGTATTAAGAGGATAATTTTTGCTTCGGAAGCCTCTTATCTGATGGGTGCTTTGCTTCGTCCCCGAGCCTGGCCGTCGTTCAAAGTGTATGTGTCTAAGCTTTCTTTAATTTTGAAGTCGTTATCTTAATGGAAGGCTGATTGAAATTCCAGTTTGCAACAGAGGTGCCTCTCTTATTGCACAAAGAGTTTCGATCCAGGATCGTTATCAATCGTATGTGACCATCAATCATCCTTTTTGGTTGCATCGTTTCTTTGTGAATAATAGGAGATTGGCTTTTGTATAATCTGTTTAGTTTTTCGATTATTTTGGTAACCAGTTTATTATGCATGTAGCTTCCTCTGTTCTTGAGGTTTTTTGGATAACCGGGTCTCCTCGACCTTCTTTGTAAGTGGGTTTACTTTGGTATTTCTAATATATTATCCAGTTGAAAAAGAAAAAAAAATGGTCTATACGCAATAGGGAATCATGTGGGGCACACTTAATGAAAACAAAAACATAAAAAGAGCATAAAATTTGATCCGATCAAAATTACACCAAAGTAATAAATTTTCATCCATGAAAATTTTCCGATGGATTTCTGACCGGCAGATTTCGACGGATTTCTGACAAGTAGATTTCCGACCTATTTATGATAGATTTTTGATGGAGCGTATTTTTTTTTTTTTTGATTAGCATGAGGTTTTAGATCGAAGTCTGTAATCTCCGCCAGAAACTACAGCATATAATATTAATTTTGTTCTAAACGCCAATCTTGTGATCTATAAGCTTTACCTAATATACTTTTTAGTCGAGCTAACGATACTTAGTGATGGAGCGTATTTGATCATTACAATAAGTTTATCACAAATTTGTATGTTGGAAATTTAGATGGGTCGGTCCATTAGAAATTTGTCGTCAGAAATCTATTGTGAACAATTTTTAACAGATTTCTAATGAACATTAGTTTCCGAAAACTTTGAACTAAAAAGGTTATTGTCCATCAGAAATTTATCAGAAAAGAGCAATTTTTGACCGATTTCCGAAAATTTTGTCCACAAAAATTGATTACTTTCTTGTAGTATACCCAATAAGTAACCGTTCCATGCAAATTTAGGATTAGATAGGTGAGTTCTTGTATTGAGAGATAGAGAGAGAGCCTTGCAAGCGAGATTCAAAGCAACAATCTTGCTTGTATGGTGTTTTCCTATTTCCACAATTCAAAGCATCAACACA
>JAHZTW010000001.1:135397123-135410295 GCA_020283515.1 Alliaria petiolata | reverse complement strand
GCATCCTTTAAAAGATGTCTGAATGTTTATTGTCCCGATCTTATTGCGTGTTCGTCTAGGACGCAGGATATGAGAGTATACCTGCGGAATAGAAGTTCGCAGATCGACCTTGCTTGATAAAGTTAGGTTGTTAAAACCAGTGAATCAGTTTGGAGAAAATCGCCTAGTATCGTTTGTTTAACTTTTGTGTGTTTGATTTCTAGTTAGAACCCCATAGATTTCCCGAGAAGATTCCCAACGTGTTCGCCCCATCTGCTTTTACATCGAGATTTACGCACTTCAATACTTACTTTTTCTGCACTGCTTACCTGATTTCCTTTTTACAAGTCTTTAAGTTTATTTTCCTTTTCCCGTTGGTTATAGAAAAGGCTAACAACCTTCTCTATATAAGGTGTGGTACTGCTCTCTTTATTTTCTGCAAAAACCGTGACACTTACCCCAAAACTCCAGTTCACTGCGTCTTTGGTTGCCCTGATTCTTCTGTTTTGTAGTTGACCTCCTCCATGTGGATCGATACCCTAAGTACTACAACGCACGCTGTGCACTTTCAGCTTAGGGTCCTACAAATTCAAAACTCGACGAGTCCCCAAAGAAATCTTCCAATCTCGGACGACTATTTAGACCCCATCAATATGCGATGTCATATTTTCAACTTTCTAAATCTACATGTGCTACGTTATCTTCGGCTATGGCTCAATATTGGTGGAATTCTAGTGAACATTTGAGGAAGGTCCATTGAATTAGTTGGAATAAAATGTGTGTGCCCAAAAAATTTGGGTCGTCTGGGTTTCAGGGATGCTTCAATCAAGCTCTTCTCGCCAAGCAAGCATGGAGATTGTTCCAAAACCCTGACTGTCTTTTTTCCCAACTTCTCAAAAGTAGATACTTTGAAGAAGATTCCTTTTTGAGTGCAGTGATAGGAATCCGTCCTTCTTTCGCTTGGCGTTCTACTATCTATGGTAGAGTTTTAATTCTTAAAGGTTTAAAACAAGAAAAGACAAATTTGTTACTTAGTCATGGAGAATGGAGAACGGAGTTCGCCTTAGCCGCTCGAAGCCCGATGAAGCCAGAGACCGATCTGCTCTTCACCTCTTCAGCCTTCCGCCTTCGCTTCTTTGCAGTCAGCCTCTCCTCCGAGCCTCGCCCGCATCGCCGTCAGCATCTCCAACCCCCCACTGCCGCATCTCCGCCTCTACATCTCCGCATCCGCAACTCTGCCGTCAGCCTTTCCGCCATGACTTTTCTCTGCGATTCGAAGTCCGAGGTTTCATATCCACGCTCCTCTCCCCTCGTTCAGCTCCGGACATGGTTCTCTAATCCCCCGGTTCTTTTCCAATCGTCGGAGGCCCCAGATCCGCCGGTAACTTCGGATCCTCCGCCTTTCTTTAGTTGTTGTTGGCCACCGGTGCCACGAAAGCTCCGTCCACCTCCACCGTCTCTAATCTCCCCTCAGCCGCCGGTTTGTTTATCTGCTCTGCCGGCCGACAGGCTTTTACCATCGTCGGAAGTTCTACGCTTCTTGTCCTTTTGGTCCGCTTTAGCCGTTTTCGGTCTTGTCGGAAAACGGTGCAGATCCAGAGATATTTCTTTCGTACCTCCGTTCATCCCCATCTTTCCAGCCTCCATCACCTCTCTAAGCTTTAGCCAATCGAAGCTACCTGTCCTGCTCCTCGCCGGCGAAAGGACATCGGAACTTTGTGTTCCCGTTATCGTCATATTTCCCATCTTGGTCCGGCGTTGTAAAAATTTGGGCTTTGCCCACGACTTGTCTGTAGCGAGCTCAATACGGAACTATGACAGGTGAACCATATTCGGTTTTACAGCCGAGAATCTTCTCCTCCTTTATGGAGCGAGTATTGTTAAGCTCTGCCTTGATGGCCTTGACTTTAGCCTTGCGAGCGGTTTATGACCATTTGATGGTCTTGGGTCTAAAGAAAGTTGATTTCAATTCTGTCTCTCCCCAAAACTCAGCAAATCGAAGTCTCGTGGACTGGGATTTGGTTGTTGTAGTCATGGAGTTTGATAATGTTTTGTCTACAACTTCAGACAAAGTTTCATGTTTCAGAAACATGTGTTCTGGACTTCGCAAGCCTGCCTCCCTATCTATCACGAAGGAAGAATCAACCATGTGTTGCAGTTCTGAATTTATCAGTTTGGTATCTCTCTTATGCTTTAGCTTTGTGGTGGTTAATGTACTTTTCGATTCAGCACTTTTATGTTGTATCATCTCCTCCTTCGTGAGGTGTAACGGAATTTAAGATTTATAAAAGCAATCGTTTGAACAAAAAAAAAAGGTTTAAAACAAGAAGTAGGTAATGGAGCCTCCATTCATGTATGGACGGACTCTTGGATTCATGATGGGCAGTTGAGACGTCCTTTAATCAAGAATTCCCTCATCGACATTGATCTGATGGTCAAAGCGCTCATTGATTTTGATTCCAGATGTTGGAATAGACAAGCCCTGGACTCTTTTTTTTCCTGCTGATGTTGCCATCATTATGTGTGTGAAGCCAACGGTGTTTGACGAGGATTTTTGGTCATGGATGCATAATAAGAATGGTGATTATTCTGTCATGTCAGGTTATTGGCTAGCTTTTCATGATAACATGAAAGATCTGATTCAGGAGGCTTCGTTTTTGCCTTTTACTAATGGATTAAAAGAAAAAACATGGTCTCTTCACACTGTTCCTAAGATTAAAAATTTTATTTGGAGAGCCCTTTCTGAGGCTTTGTCTGTGGTTGATAATCTTAAGCATAGACATATCAAAGTTGATTCTAGATGTGAGATTTTTGGTTTGGAAAGTGAGTCAACAAATCATGTCCTATATGGTTGCTGTCTTGCAAGACAAATTTGGGCCTTCTCTGATTTTCCTTGTCAACAAGAAGATTTTGACCAAGGGTCTATTTTCACCAATATTCACCATCTCGTTGAGGTCAGTTCTTCTAATATTATCCCTATTGAAGTGTGTCGTTCTTTTCCCTGGATACTATGGGTTCTTTAGAAAAATAGGAATAACTTTCTTTTCAAAGGTTCTAGTCTTCTAGATTCCTGGCAAGTGAATCGGTAGCCAAAATTAGAGCTGATGCTGATGAATGGTTTGATGCCCATGTAGTTGACATTGATAATAATAGAGCTTCTGTTTTAATCTCCCCTAATTCTGATCAGTCTTGGAAAGCTCCTCCATCTTGGTTGGTTAAAATGCAATATTGGATTTTTATGGTCTAAAAAGAAAAATGTTGTTGGAGCTGCGTAGATTTAAAGAGATGATAGATGGATTGTTTTGTTGCATAGCCGGCGTGATTTTATGCAGATTGGTAACTCTTTTGATGCCAAGTATAAAAGAATTATTTGGGCAATGGAGAGTATGGTAAGTCACCGTATTAAGAGGATAATTTTTGCTTCGGAAGCCTCTTATCTGATGGGTGCTTTGCTTCGTCCCCGAGCCTGGCCGTCGTTCAAAGTGTATGTGTCTAAGCTTTCTTTAATTTTGAAGTCGTTATCTTAATGGAAGGCTGATTGAAATTCCAGTTTGCAACAGAGGTGCCTCTCTTATTGCACAAAGAGTTTCGATCCAGGATCGTTATCAATCGTATGTGACCATCAATCATCCTTTTTGGTTGCATCGTTTCTTTGTGAATAATAGGAGATTGGCTTTTGTATAATCTGTTTAGTTTTTCGATTATTTTGGTAACCAGTTTATTATGCATGTAGCTTCCTCTGTTCTTGAGGTTTTTTGGATAACCGGGTCTCCTCGACCTTCTTTGTAAGTGGGTTTACTTTGGTATTTCTAATATATTATCCAGTTGAAAAAGAAAAAAAAATGGTCTATACGCAATAGGGAATCATGTGGGGCACACTTAATGAAAACAAAAACATAAAAAGAGCATAAAATTTGATCCGATCAAAATTACACCAAAGTAATAAATTTTCATCCATGAAAATTTTCCGATGGATTTCTGACCGGCAGATTTCGACGGATTTCTGACAAGTAGATTTCCGACCTATTTATGATAGATTTTTGATGGAGCGTATTTTTTTTTTTTTTGATTAGCATGAGGTTTTAGATCGAAGTCTGTAATCTCCGCCAGAAACTACAGCATATAATATTAATTTTGTTCTAAACGCCAATCTTGTGATCTATAAGCTTTACCTAATATACTTTTTAGTCGAGCTAACGATACTTAGTGATGGAGCGTATTTGATCATTACAATAAGTTTATCACAAATTTGTATGTTGGAAATTTAGATGGGTCGGTCCATTAGAAATTTGTCGTCAGAAATCTATTGTGAACAATTTTTAACAGATTTCTAATGAACATTAGTTTCCGAAAACTTTGAACTAAAAAGGTTATTGTCCATCAGAAATTTATCAGAAAAGAGCAATTTTTGACCGATTTCCGAAAATTTTGTCCACAAAAATTGATTACTTTCTTGTAGTATACCCAATAAGTAACCGTTCCATGCAAATTTAGGATTAGATAGGTGAGTTCTTGTATTGAGAGATAGAGAGAGAGCCTTGCAAGCGAGATTCAAAGCAACAATCTTGCTTGTATGGTGTTTTCCTATTTCCACAATTCAAAGCATCAACACATTCAAGAAGATATCGACAAATTGAAACTATAAATCAGAAAGGCGAATTTGAAACAAGAAACAGAGTGCTCGTTAACATCACTAAGATGAGAATCTTCTATGTCGTCTTCGTATTTATTACCTATATACCGATATCAAACTCTGTTGATTTCAAATATTTGTCTGCCTTTAATTTCGGAGATTCCAATTCCGATACCGGTGATCTCGTTGCTGGCCTTGGCATTCATCTTGACCTTCCCAACGGACAAAGNCAAATCTTGTCACCTTCCTGTGGAATTAGAACACAAAGCTCTTTGGGCAGTGAAGCAACTCAACTACAATCTCAAGACCACCCAAGAGAAAAGGTTAGTGCAACTTCAAGAGCTTGATGAGATAAGGATGGATGCTTATGAAAGCGCCAAGATTTACAAGGAAAGGACCAAAGCCTTTCATGACAAGAAACTGGTGCACAAGGAGCTCAAAGAGGGAAGCATGGTTCTACTTTACAACTCAAGATTGAAGCTATTCCCCGGGAAGCTCAAGTCTAGGTGGTCCTGGCCGTTTGAGATAAGAGAGGTACTACCATATGGAGCTATAACTTTGGTTGGGAAAAATGGGGAGCATTACACAGTGAAAGGGCACAGAGTCAAGCCCTACATGGCGAGTGACTGCAGTAAGGAGAGCATCACATTGCCTCTCCAAGACCCCCCACTAGCCTAACCAAGTAAAGTCAAGCTTAGTGACTTAAAACAAGCGCACTTGGGAGGCAATCCCATGACTATCATTGTATATATTTTGTTTCAATTTTATACTTTCTGCTTTAAGTGTGTAGGTGCAAGGAAACAGAACCAAGAAGCACGCTAATGGGTTCTACAAAGCAAGGAAAAGAAGGGCAGGAGGAGAAGATCGAGTGTAAAATCGAGTGATATCACTCGATCGTGAGCCAAGATCGATCAAGAGATCGACCCAATCACTCAATCACAAACAAAACAAGATTAAAACGAGGTCTTCAGTCGATCCAAGCCTCGATTTAAATCAGATCGACCTACCAATCGATCTAGAAACTCGATCAGAGTAAGTTGAGCAAGAGATCGAATGGTAGATCGACTGAACCACTCGATCGTCTGCCAAGGGGAGTTTTTCAAATTTCCCCCTCTTTCTCATTCCCTCCTACTTTTGAATTTGAATTTGAATTTGTCAACCAGGCTCCTCTGAGCATTGATAATTGAGCTTTGCCCAAATTTATAAACCCCACTTGCATGCATAAGTCCAAACATTTCCTTCTTTATAAAACCACACATTCACTCTCTCCTTTCCTTACATTAAAATCGATTTTTGCAAATCAGAAAGAGAGTGTGAGTTTTTTTTTGGTTTTCTAAAGAGGAAGAGCATCTTATTTCCATCAACTTTCAAAGGTAATTCGAATTTTTTTCATGCCATATTCGGATTTTTGAAAATTTCCTTTTTAAGTTGTTTGGTTGCATAATTTGCTAAGGAAAAGAATTTTATTTTTAGAAATATCTAAATATTAGGGAATTTTCTTGATTTATTCTTATCTCAAAAGATTTTTCATGTAATATTTATTGATAAATCCAAAACTTTCCCCAAAAATAAAAAGCTTGAGCAAAAATCTTTTTAAGCGTCTAAAGCTCTTGAACTTGTGTCCATCTCTTTGCCGTGCTCTTTACTAATTTTCTCTTTGAGGTTTTGAATTTCAGGTACTATGGCACCAAGGAAAAGAAGTACAGCTATGACTGCACAAGAAGAGACACAGCAAGAGGTTGAAGAAACGGCTAAGTGGAGCAAAGAAGAAAAGAAAACAAGGAGGAGGCTAGAGAGGTTGCGTTTTTAGCCTACAAAATTTGCAAGTAGGGAGTTCTTGCAAGGGATAGGATTGTTGGAAGGGTTTGATGAGCTGCTCACTAACATGGGGCTTGCATGTCTTTCACGGATGGATGATGGGGTCTAAATAGTCGTTCGAGTTTGGAGGATTTCTTTGGGGACTCGTCAGCCTTTGAATTTGTAGGATCCTAAGCTGCAAGTGCACAGCGTGCGTTGTAGTACTTAGGGTATCGATCCACAGGGAGGAGGTCAACTTCAAAACAGAAGAATCAGGGCAACCAAAGACGCAGAGAATTGGGGTTTGGGGGTAAGTGTCGCGGTTTTTGCAGAAAATAAAGAAAGCAGTATCACGTCTTATATAGAGGAGGTTGTCAATCTCTTCTATGACCAACGGGAAAAGGAAATCAAACTTAAAAACTTGTAAAAAGGAAATCAAGCAAGCAGTGCAGGAAAAGTAAATATTGAAGTGCGTAAATCTCGATGTAAAAGCAGATGGGGCGAACACGTTGGGAATCTTCTCGGGAAATCTATGGGGTTCTAACTAGAAATCAAACACACAAAAGTTAAGCAAGCGAGACTAGGCGATTTTCCCCAAACTGATTCACTGGTTTTAACAACCTAACTTTATCAAACTAGGTCGATCTGCGAACTTCCATTCCACAGGTATACTTTCATTTCCTGCGTCCTAGACGAACACACAATAGGATCGGGACAATAAACATTCAGACATCTTTTAAAGGATTCTCTCTACCCTATTTTGGTCTAGATCTGAGATTCCGGAAATTCGTCGTTCTCAAGACCCTGCGATCAGAATATAGTTCATGACGCCAGACTCATGCAATAAGAACGAATAAGTTGAGACAGAAAATCCTAATCTTCGGCCTAAACAATCGGTTTAACAACAGTTAATGAAATTCCCCATAGATCCCCTTAAAGAACACCCAACGAAAGTAAACTACTCAGACATAAAAGAAGAAGTAGAAAACGTGATTGATGAATGCATAACTTGTATAAATCGATTAAAATAAAAGAGGGTTCAAGAACAAATCAATCTCCCTCAAAGAACAAAGTGGAAACCACGAATCAAAGATTCGCGGCCGCCAAAAGATGCTAAGTGGTGATTCTAAAAATTCGTCTCTCTCTAAAAAAAAAACCTAAAGGTCGAGTATATATAGGGCTTCAAGTGCCCTAGGTCGTGGATTAGGTCTTGCCTTGCATAAGACGGCTGCGGGATTAAGTTGGGCTTCAAATGGGCTCGGAAATCCATGAGGGGCCTGACCGCGCGAGCGACTGGCCGTGGCGCGGCCACTGGTCGTCTGGTTTGGCCGTGGCGCGGCCAGCTCGCCCTTCCGGGTGCTTGACGGACCTTCTTGCTTCCTTCATAACTTGAGATCCAACCGTGGGATTGTTCTCAAACCACTTCGAGGTGAAAGACAGCTGATAAGGCTACCTTGTCTCCAAATATGAGCTTGATCTCGTGGTGGGAAGGCCTTCATTTGGTGTTGAACTTCTGTCCTCGGGCACTGTTTCCGGAATTGTCCATTTTGCTCCAAAATATGCGTCTTTTGCTAAGATTACCTGAAAAGAGTCTTGAACAACCAAATACTCGAAATCTAGTGTTTTTGGATCAAAACCTTAGTGAAATGCTTATTAAAGCACTCACTTATGATAGTAAAAACAGGTAAAATATGCATGTTATCAACTCCCCCAGACTTAAACCTTTGTTTGTCCTCAAACAAAACAGAAATCTAAGTAAGGAAAAGAGGTTTGAAAACGTGGAAACTCACCAATACTTGGGAACTCATCAAGTCTAGCAATCGACCTGTTGAGCCACATAACTCGGAATTCAGCTTCAAGGCGTTTGGGTCTAGTTACCTTGAGCTTTTCACCCTTCCCGGATACGCTTCATGGTCCCTTTGAGTATTTCGAGCTCCCTCTTGTTGACTCCTTTATTCATTTAGGCGTGCGGTCTCTATCGAGGGAGTATTGGTCGACGAGACATTATACTTTCTCTTCCAAACATCTAGACATAGACATTTCAGACACAACTCTCCTATTTTCTCTTCCCTTAGTCGATTTCTCCCTACTTTTCTAGGGTATCATTTTATTTTTTCTATCGACTTTCTTATTCCATTTTTTGTTCTTCTTAGCTTGAGAATGATCACTTCTTTGAAGTTTACATGATTGCTGCGAACCGTCATTGTCCTTTAAGGAACTCTGGTTGCCATTCCCAAACTAAAACCTTTCTTTCTATATTTTTTTTTTTTTTTTCTATAACAAGGGAAGATCAAGGAGAGGTTGCATTGCATCTACTTAGTCATGCTAGAGTCTAAAAGAGGAGCAAAGTTCGAAGTACCTCAAGCCCCTTGACGAGAAGATTTGATTCATTAGGTGCGGAGTCAACGCAAGATCCTTCGAGTACTCTAGAGATTAGAACTTTCTCCGCTGGAATGATCCACTCGCCGTGTTCAACTTAGTAAACCTTGCTTCTAAATCCGTGAGAATGGTCATTAAGGTTCCTTGTTCAAAGTGACTTGTACCTAGCAAAGTTCATAGTTTCCGACTAAAAGAAAAAAAAGTTTTGACTCTATAAAACGACTCGATAAATGATGTAAGTATGCATAAGACTCATCAAATAAAAGCATAATTAGTAATATAAGAAACCCCCCCAGACTTAAATCAAACTGTCCCCAGTTTGTTTAAATCGAGTTGAGGTGAAAAAGATAGGTAAATTCAAGTACAAGCTTGTGAAGACTTACTTGAAAGTGGCGTTGGGTTTGGTATGGGTGGATGGGCGTGTGGTATGATTGAGCTAAGGACTTGATCATTATCCTTATGTCCCTGCTTAGAATCGATTTGATTGAACAAAAGAAATCGAAAACTTAGCTCGAAAGGAAATGTGTTGCGCGGTTGAGCTTCCTTGCTTCGGATGGTGGTGGTGGGCGTGTGTGGGTGATGGATGAGGATGGTGATAGGCGTTTGGTGGTGATGATTGGCTCGCCTTTGATGTGAAGAACAGGTACTCCGGTTGTTGAGTACTCGTCTTGGTTCCTTGACCTTTGATAACACCGTGAATGAGAGATGGAAAATCTTCCGTCCTTGCGTCTTGAAGATTGCGTCACCTCAGAAACTTGACTTGAAGTTTGGGTCTATGCTGGCCTATCCAGTGATCTGTTCGGGATCCCGGAAGACAGGTGTTGCTAGTATGAACTTCAATGCCATATGAAATCCTTACTTGGCTTCGGTAAAGGTCTTGGTCGCGGAAGAGAGAAGCTAGTCTTCGGGAACTTTCCTCTTCGCGGTTTGGTGAAGGAAGTTGCATCTTCTTCCTTCTGGAGCTTGCACTACGGTTTTCATCCTCTGGAACCGTGGTGTTCTTCTTCGTTTTCGTGGATACAGGTCCGTTGAACGTGCTGGACGAAGTAAGTAGAGAGATGGATCATTAACTTGACTTGACTTGGATGGAGTCTTGTCTTGTCTCGCCATCTTTGATGCAACAGCAATGTGCCGCGGTTGTGGAAGTGATCTTTGCGGTCTTTAGGTCGTGTTCAGGCCATTGAATCAAGGAGGATACTTGAAAGGCTTGAAACAGGTTGAAGGAGGTCCGGTTTGGTGAGGTCGGGACGGAAACGTCTTCAGACGAAGGCCGGCCGCGCGACGGGTTGTCGCGGCCGCGGCCGAGCGTCCTTCGTCCGCGCCATCGTGGCTCGTGGCGCGGCCAGGCTCCTTCTGGCCGGCCGACGGGCGGTTCGTCGCCCGGTGAGTGTTCTTCGGGTTTCCTTCTTCATTTTTTTGGTATTTTTTGGTTTTTCTGATTTTTTGTGCTTTTGGGGTTTATGAAAATGCTGTAAACTAAGAAGAAACAAAAACTAAAAATTAGTATGGTTAAAGAGATGAGAAAGAGAATACCTAAAATGGGTTGTCTCCCATTAAGTCGCTCTTGTTTAGAGTCTTTTAGCTAGATTTTGGTAGCTTGGGAGCTTAGTTGGAGGTGGAGTTCGACCTTAGGCAAGGTCTTTTTGCCTTCTGCGCGGCCTCTTCTGCTAAAGGCTCCTCGAGTCTCTCCATGATGGCATCTTCATCCTTCTCAAGAAGGTGTTTCTCGTACCGGGTCTCCCTTGAGCTTCGAGCTTTCTTCCCGGCTCTTGCGAATTCGTAGAGATGTTGTATCTCTTGCTTAGTCTCGTCACTCTCGTGGAAGTAGTACCCGATCAAGTGCTCCTTCCATGTTGTAGTGAAGGTAGTCTCAGGAGGAAGGCTGTCAACTACCTTGTCGAATTCCGCAAGGTCTTCTCTGCTGATCAGGTCGCGAGTCTCTCCAACCTTCTTATACCTATGAACGTCCATGATTCTTGGCGTGGTGGCGTTGAACCTTGCTTGCATGAATTGGCATTTGATTATGCTTGCGTCTTCGCTGCTATCTTTGAAGTACTCCTTCAGACCCTTCTTTTCTAGAGCCTCTTCTAAACCAATATATATCGGGATCTTCCTTGTCTTCTTATGGAACTCGATGAGTCTTTCTCTTTTGATGCGATCCCCAAATCGTCATTTTTCCTGCACCCTCTTGTCGTTTGATCGGCAAGTTAGGACTTCATCCAATACTGGCTCTGGGGGTGACATTCCATGGATTGGAAGCGCTGAAGTTCGACGCGGCCGTTGGTTCGAGAAGGCGAATCTGTTCGGGACACGACTTGCCCTAAGAATGGCGCTTCTCTTTGCTCTGAGGCGAGTGATGACAATGCAAGGTGAAATGATCACTTGCTTGAGCTTTGCGCCTAACCGTTCGCTTGGCGTGACGTCTTCCTCGCTTGAGGAATATGGGATCTCCTTGCGTACTCCTGCGGGGAATCTCGTGACTCTCTTGAATGAGGGTAGCACGTCGGTAAGCTCCTGTTGGTCCTGCGAAAGTCTCTCGAACTTGTCCCCGCTTCTTTCTAGTTATAAGGCAATGCCCTCCATTGCCCTTCTATTGCTGCTGGATTGGCTTTTGACCGCCAAGATGCCTTCCCGTGCCTCCTCGATGTGTCTACCAAGATGATCTTTGACCTCATCGATGGCTTCCTTGGTTTCTTCGAGCTCGCAGCCGTACCCTTGGGTTCTTCGTATGATCTGGGCTAGATTATAATCGTGACATCCCAGCTTTTCTTCCATCTTCAGAAGTTTGTTTCCGTCTCTTGAAACTTGAGCCTCAAGTCTCTTAACCTGCCCCGCAATCTTCTGCACCTTGTAGGATATTTCGGCTTGCATCGAACTGATCCGAGAGTGGAAGGTCTTTTCGGACTTGGCTACGCGATCCGTGAGGATCTGTGCTAACTCTGTAAGCTGGTGCAGTCGCTGATGCAGGAAGGAAGGTGGAAACCTTTGGTTGTGATGGCCAAGAACAGAGATACGGTGGTGCGAACTCTCGTCCTCATTCTGCGCAGGTGGTATGGAGTGGTCCATAGGTGGACGTGGGGCGCGAGCTTTGGAAGCGATATCAGCTTCTGGGGGTCCAGGCTCGTGTTGTTCTTGATTCGTGGGGACCTCCACGGTTTTAGGGTTTCTGAAACTCATAGAAATAAATCTAGAAGTTAGAGAAAAGAATGTCTTTGAGTTGTGATCCTGACCTTTGTCTTGGACAGCGAAACGTAGCCTCCCCGGCAACGGCGCCAAAAGCTTGATGGGGTCTAAATAGTCGTCCGAGTTTGGAGAATTTCTTTGGGGACTCGTCAGACTTTGAATTTGTAGGACCCTAAGCTGCAAGTGCACAGCGTGCGTTGTAGTACTTAGGGTATCGATCCACAGGGAGGAGGTCAACTGCAAAACAAAAGAATCAGGGCAACCAAAGACGCATAGAATTGGGGTTTGGGGGTAAGTGTCACGGTTTTTGCAGAAAATAAAGAAAGCAGTATCACGTCTTATATAGAGGAGGTTGTCGATCTCTTCTATGACCAACGGGAAAAGGAAATCAAAGTTAATCCTAACCTTCGGCCTAAACAATCAGTTCAACGACAGTTAATGAAATTCCCCATAGATCCCCTTAAAGAACACCTAACGAAAGTAAACTACTCAGACATAAAAGAAGAAGTAGAAACGTGATTGATGAATGCATAACTTGTATAAATCGATTAAAATAAAAGAGGGTTCAAGAAAAAATCAATCTTCCTTAAAGAACAAAGTGGAAACCACGAATCAGAGATTCGCGGCCAGCAAAAGAGATCTATAACTTAGAGTATTTCGTCCCCCTTAGAAAAACCCTAGACAATGAGTATATATAGGTCTTCAAGTGCCCTAAGTCGTGGATTAGGTCTTGGCTTGCATAAGACGGCTGCGGGTTTAAGTTGGGCTTCAAATGGGCTCGTGAATCCGTGAGTGGCCTGGCCGCGCGAGCGACTGGCCGTGGCGCGGCCACTGGTCATCTGGTTTGGCCGTGGTGCGGCCATCTCGTCCTTCCGGGTGCTTGACGGACCTTCTTGCTTCCTTCATAACTTGAGATCCAACCGTGGGATTGCTCTCAAACCACTTCGAGGTGAAAGACAGCTGATAAGGCTACCTTGTCTCCAAATATGAGCTTGATCTCGTTGTGGGAAGGCCTTCATTTGGTGTTGAACTTCTGTCCTCGGGCACTGTTTCCGGAATTGTCCATTTTGCTCCAAAATATGCGTCTTTTGCTAAGATTACCTGAAAAGAGTCTTGAACAACCAAATACTCGAAATCTAGTGTTTATGCATCAAAACCTTAGTGAAATGCTTATTAAAGCACTCACTTATGATAGTAAAAA
>JAHZTW010000001.1:135382956-135395221 GCA_020283515.1 Alliaria petiolata | reverse complement strand
CCGTTCCTATTGCGTGTTCGTCTAGGCTGCAGGATATGAAAGTATACCTGTGGAATAGAAGTTCGCAGATCGACCTAGTTTGATAAAGTTAGGTTGTTAAAACCAGTGAATCAGTTTGGGGAAAATCGCCTAGTCTCGTTTGCTTAGCTTTTGTGTATTGATTTCTAGTTAGAACCCCATAGATTTCCCGAGAAGATTCCCAACGTATTCGCCCACCTGCTTTTAAATCGAGATTTACGCACTTCCATACTTTACTTTTTCTGCACTGCTTGCTTGATTTCCTTTTTACAAGTTCATAGATTTGATTTCCTTTTCCCGTTGATTATAGAAAAGGCTGACAACCTCTTCTATATAAGGCGTGGTACTGCTTTATTTATTTTCTGCAAAAATCGTGACACTCATTCCCAAACCCCCAATTATCTGCGTCTTTGGTTGCCCTGATTCTTATGTTTTGCAGTTGACCTCCTTCCTGTGGATCGATACCCTAAGTAATACAACGCACGCTGTGCACTTGCAGCTTAGGGTCCTACAAATTCAAAGTCTGACGAGTCCCCAAAGAAATCCTCCAAACTCGGACGACTATTTAGACCCCATCAAGCTTTTGGCGCCGTTGACGGGGAGGCTGCGTTCTGCTGTTCAAAACAAAGGTCAGGATCACAACTCAAAGACATCCTTTTTCTTTAATTTCGTTTTTGTTTTCCGAGGCATCCGAGATGAAGAAAGCCCGCATCCTGATCAACGATCTCGCTGCGACCATCCGCGATATTTCCACAAACTATGATAGGATACTACATCCTATTGGATCTCCTTCCAAGGAAGAATATGACAAGATCATATCTGCTGCGTATCTACAATTCGATAGTAATATCGAGATGTTCGAATCGACGATGTATTCAGCTATGGATGAGAAATTTCAGCTCAATAATGAGTTAGAAGATATCGAAGAAGTCGGTCGTTTGTGCGACGTCAGAGTGCAAGCCGAAATTGAGTTCATTGAGAAGCTCGACATCATATATGGCTCCCTCATAGAAGACAATGAAGTAGATCGCGAAGAGCACGGCGACGCTGCCACCAAAGAAGACGAGCTCACGAAAGAGATGCATGAAGTTTCAGACGAAGTAAGGAAGAGTGCAACAACTCTTGATGCCGAGGTGGAAATCAAAGACAATGATTCTCGAAAGAGGTCATTAGATTTGTGTTTCTCGGATGACCCCACTCGTGCTAATGTAGCCGAACACCAAAGAATAGAAGGTTGTCGTTCTATTTCTATTCCTCAAGAAGACTTCATCTCTACCAAACCGCCCGAGCACCTTGAAGACGAAAATCCAACCAACAAGGAGTCTCAACCCCACGATCAAGGGAAGCCTCTTACTCCAGCTCCTCACCACGTTGAGTGTGAATCAAAACTCATGGAGAAGAAGACGCTGATGGCGATTCAAGAACTGCCCGTGACGACGGTTTCAAAGATATATGATCCGAGAATATTTTCGGCTTCATGCTCAATCAAGGGAGTTGAAATTCGTGCCTCTCTATATTACATATGATCAGATGTCAATCTCGTGATTAAGGCTATTGCAGAAGGCATAGGAGTTTCAAGCTTCCAAGCCCCGAGAACGTCCGTCGACCACGAAGACCCTCCGTCACCAAATCTGTTCGGTTTCAAGCTGAACTTGCTGCCTCAAGTTGAAGATGATTTCGTGCCAACTGTCTTTCATACTATGGAGACAAAGAAGATCACGAGCCACTCGTTGTTCCTTGGTTCCTCAATCGCTGCACCGGTTCGAGCCTTGATTGACATGCTGAACCAACAAGTGCGCTTCTCCAAGAACAGCGAGAGATCTTTCTATCCAGCAATGCTTACAAGGAGCACTCATTCCACGACCTTAGGCAGTGGAAGTGAAACAATCTTAGACACTGGAGGAAGCACGAAGGATGTCCAAAACGTCCTACAAGAAGATCCATTTAGCACGCACAAGGGAAGCGCCAAACAGAGGAGTTTGAAGCGCAAGAAGATCCCTTATGATCCAGGTTCGATTTTCCCTCATATGAGACGTGATGGAGACATACATGAAGCCAAGGGGAAGCTTAGAAGGTCCTCAAGAGCCTCTCCAAAATCCGAGATCATCACCCATCCGAACCGAAAGGAGAAAGGTGAACAGCTTAAGAGAAGGAAGTTGAACGATGCATTTGTTCTTCGAGACAACGATAAGTATTATCAAACGCTGAATAGAAGATGTCTCATGCGAACAAGTGCGGAGTGCCGAGAATCTAAAGGAGCCACGACCCCTTTAGTTGGAGTCGTTCCCATCTAAAACCTCTACCAAAGTCTAGCTAAAAGACTCTAAACAAGAGCGGCTCAATGGGAGACAACCCATTTTAGGTATTCTCATCTCCTTAACCATACTAATTTTTAGTTTTGGTTTCTTCTTAATTTACAGCATTTTCATAAACCCCAAAAGCACAAAAAAATCAGAAAAACCAGAAAAGACCAAAAAAAATGAAGAAGGAAACCCGAAGAACACTCACCAGGCGACGAACCGCCCGTGGGCCGGCCAGAAGGAGCCTGGCCGCGCCACGAGCCACGATGGCACGGAGGCAAGGCGCTTGGGCGCAGAGGCAAGGCTCTTGGCCGCGGCCGCGACGACCCGTCGCGCGGCCAGCCTTCGTCTGAGACGCTTCCGTCCCGACCTCAGCAAACCGGATCTCCTTCAACCTGTTTCAAGCCTTTCAAGTATCCTGCTTGATTCAATGGCCTGAACACGACCTAAAGACCGCAAAGATCACTTCCACAACCGCGGCACACTGCTGTTGCATCAAAGACGGCGAGACAAGACAAGACTCCATCCAAGTCAAGTCAGGTCAATGATCCATCTCTCTACTTACTTCGTCCAACACATTCAACGGACCTGTATCCACGAGGACGAAGAAGAACACCACGGTTCCAGAGGATGAAAACCGTAGTGCAAGCTCCAGAAGGAAGAAGATGCAACTTCCTTCACCAAACCGCGAAGAGGAAAGTTCCCGAAGACTAGCTTCTCTCTTCCGCGACCAAGACCTTTACCGAAGCCAAGTAAGGATTTCATATGGCATTGAAGTTCATACTAGCAACACCTGTCTTCCGGGATCCCGAACAGATCACTGGATAGGCCAGCATAGACCCAAACTTCAAGTCAAGTTTCTGAGGTGACGCAATCTTCAAGACGCAAGGACGGAAGATTTTCCATCTCTCATTCACGGTGTTATCAAAGGTCAAGGAACCAAGACGAGTACTCAACAACCGGAGTACCTGTTCTTCACATCAAAGGCGAGCCAATCATCACCACCAAACGCCTATCACCATCCTCATCCATCACCCACACACGCCCACCACCACCATCCGAAGCAAGGAAGCTCAACCGCGCAACACATTTCCTTTCGAGCTAAGTTTTCGATTTCTTTTGTTCAATCAAATCGATTCTAAGCAGGGACATAAGGATAATGATCAAGTCCTTAGCTCAATCATACCACACGCCCATCCACCCATACCAAACCCAACGCCACTTTCAAGTAAGTCTTCACAAGCTTGTACTTGAATTTACCTATCTTTTTCACCTCAACTCGATTTAAACAAACTGGGGACAGTTTGATTTAAGTCTGGGGGGGTTTCTTATATTACTAATTATGCTTTTATTTGATGAGTCTTATGCATACTTACATCATTTATCGAGTCGTTTTATAGAGTCAAAAATTTTTTTTCTTTTAGTCGGAAACTATGAACTTTGCTAGGTACAAGTCACTTTGAACAAGGAACCTTAATGACCATTCTCACGGATTTAGAAGCAAGGTTTACTAAGTTGAACACGGCGAGTGGATCATTCCAGCGGAGAAAGTTCTAATCTCTAGAGTACTCGAAGGATCTTGCGTTGACTCCGCACCTAATGAATCAAATCTTCTCGTCAAGGGGCTTGAGGTACTTCGAAATTTGCTCCTCTTTTAGACTCTAGCATGACTAAGTAGATGCAATGCAACTTCTCCTTGATCTTCCCTTGTTATAGAAAAGAAAAAAAATATAGAAAGAAAGGTTTTAGTTTGGGAATGGCAACCATAGTTCCTTAAAGGACAATGACGGTTCGCAGCAATCATGTAAACTTCAAAGAAGTGATCATTCTCAAGCTAAGAAGAAAAGAAAAAAAAATGGAATAAGAGAGTCGATAGAAAAAATAAAATGATACCCTAGAAAAGTAGGGAGAAATCGACTAAGGGAAGAGAAAATATGAGAGTTGTGTCTGAAATGTCTATGTCTAGATGTTTGGAAGAGAAAGTATAATGTCTCGTCGACCAATACTCCCTCGATAGAGACCGCACGCCTAAATGAATAAAGGAGTCAACAAGAGGGAACTCAAAATACTCAAAGGGACCGTGAAGCGTATCCGGGAAGGGTGAAAAGCTCAAGGTAACTAGACCCAAAGACCTTGAAGCTAGATTCCGAGTTACGTGGCTCAACAGGTAAATTGATAGACTTGACGAGTTCCCAAGTATTGGTGAGTTTTCACGTTTTCAAACCTCTTTTCCTTACTTAGATTTCTGTTTTGTTTGAGGACAAATAAAGGTTTAAGTCTGGGGGAGTTGATAACATGCATATTTTACCTGTTTTTACTATCATAAGTGAGTGCTTTAATAAGCATTTCACTAAGGTTTTGATGCAAAAACACTAGATTTCGAGTATTTGGTTGTTCAAGACTCTTTTCAGGTAATCTTAGCAAAAGACGCATATTTTGGAGCAAAATGGACAATTCCGGAAACAGTGCCCGAGGACAGAAGTTGAACACCAAATGAAGGCCTTCCCACCACGAGATCAAGCTCATATTTGGAGATAAGGTAGCCTTATCAGCTGTCTTTCACCCCGAAGTGGTTTGAGAGCGATCACACGGTTGGATCTCAAGTTATGAAGGAAGCAAGAAGGTCCGTCAAGCACCCGGAAGGACGAGCTGGCCGCGCCACGTCCTAGCCAGACGACCAGTGGCCGCGCCACAGCCAGTCGCTCGCGCGGCCAGGCCACTCAAGGATTCCCGAGCCCATTTGAAGCCCAACTTAAACCCGCAGCCGTCTTATGCAAGCCAAGACCTAATCCACGACCTAGGGCACTTGAAGACCTATATCTACTCGTCGTTTAGGGTTATATAGATTTCTCTTTGGTGGCCGCGGATCTCTGATTCGTGGTCTCCACTTTGTTCTTTGAGGGAGATTGATTTGTTCTTGAACCCTCTTTTACTTTTATCGATTTATATAAGTTATGCATTCATCAATCACGTTTTCTGCTTCTACTTTTATGTCTGAGTAGTTTACTTTCGTTGGGTTTTCTTTAAGGGGATCTATGGGGAATTTCATTAACTGTTGTTGAAACCGATTGCTTAGGCCGAAGATTAGGATTTTCTCTCTCACCTTATTCGTTCTTATTGCATGAGTCTGGCGTCATGAACTATATTCTGATCGCAGGATCTTGAGAACGACAAACGTCCTAAATCTCAGATCTAGACCAAAATAAGGTAGAGAGCATCCTTCCTGGAGTGCTTATGCGTATTCGGGGAGATGTCTGAATGCTTATTGTCCCGTTCCTATTGCGTGTTCGTCTAGGCTGCAGGATATGAAAGTATACCTGTGGAATAGAAGTTCGCAGATCGACCTAGTTTGATAAAGTTAGGTTGTTAAAACCAGTGAATCAGTTTGGGGAAAATCGCCTAGTCTCGTTTGCTTAGCTTTTGTGTATTGATTTCTAGTTAGAACCCCATAGATTTCCCGAGAAGATTCCCAACGTATTCGCCCACCTGCTTTTAAATCGAGATTTACGCACTTCCATACTTTACTTTTTCTGCACTGCTTGCTTGATTTCCTTTTTACAAGTTCTTAAGTTTGATTTCCTTTTCCCGTTGATTATAGAAAAGGCTGACAACCTCTTCTATATAAGGCGTGGTACTGCTTTATTTATTTTCTGCAAGAATCGTGACACTCATTCCCAAACCCCCAATTCTTTGCGTCTTTGGTTGCCCTGATTCTTCTGTTTTGCAGTTGACCTCCTCCCTGTGGATCGATACCATAAGTACTACAACGCACGCTGTGCACTTGCAGCTTAGGGTCCTACAAATTCTGACGAGTCCCCAAAGAAATCCTCCAAACTCGGACGACTATTTAGACCCCATCACTGGTGCAGTCGCTGATGCAGGAAGGAAGGTGGAAACCTTTGGTTGTGATGGCCGAGAACAGAGATACGGTGGTGCGAACTCTCATCCTCATTCTGCGCAGGTGGTATGGAGTGGTCCGTAGGTGGACGTGGGGCGCGAGCTTTGGAAGCGATATCAGCTTCTGGGGGTCCAGGCTCGTGTTGTTCTTGATTCGTGGGGACCTCCACAGTTTTAGGGTTTCTGAAACTCATAGAAATAAATCTAGAAGTTAGAGAAAAGAATGTCTTTGAGTTGTGATCCTGACATTTGTCTTGGACAGCGAAACGCAGCCTCCCCGGCAACGGCGCCAAAATTTTGATGGGGTCTAAATAGTCGTCCGAGTTTGGAGGATTTCTTTGGGGACTCGTCAGGGTTTGAATTTGTAGGACCCTAAGCTGCAAGTGTACAGCGTGCGTTGTAGTACTTAGGGTATCGATCCACAGGGAGGAGGTTGATACAAGAGTTTTTACTCTTGCAAGCAATTCCTTAATTGCTCATATCATTGCAATATTTAAGGTATCAATCCATCTTGGGAGATGATTCACTAAAAATGCAAAGTTTTGTTTAAGCTAAGCTAAATTGGCAAATTCAAGTAACAAGTGACAATTTAAAGCAAGCTACAAACTTAAGGAGATACTACTAAAGCAATAACTATGAAATTAAGCCTTAATTGAAACTAATCAAGATACTAAGCAAGGATTACTACTAAGCAAGATTATCAATTGACTAAATCGAAACCTAGGGATGGAATCATTGATTTGGGAAACTAAAGGAGCAACCTTGCAATCATTTAAGCTACTAATCAAGCAAACTCTATACCTAGAACACTTAATCAAGATAAGACCATGATGTGTGGCTCAAATCCCTTTGTTAATTACCCTAATGAACTAATGATGTTTTAGCATTAAGGTAATCAACAAGCATTAACAACAAGTCTAAATGGTATGATAAACACTCTAAACATCTAATGTCTTAGGCTAGAAATGTAAATCTCTTATTAAGTTGGTTCAAGCATTTCATTAAACACTTGGTGGGTGGATGAAATGCCTATAATCCAAAATAGCAAAGGTTAGCTATTTGGCATGAATAACTACTTAATAAGAAGAGATTAGGGAGAATCTATCCTAGATTGCAAGTTTGAACCAATAGAAATCCCTAAATCTAACCCATCCCTAAGTTCCTAAGGAAACTACTCACTAATCATGTTTAAGCCCATCAAATCAAAGATTAGAGAAAGGTTAAATATAATTAGAGAAAGATAAACAAATAATCTAAGAAAGATATTGCATTAAACTCAAATCCAAAGCATAAACAAAGTATTTGCCCAAAGTGGCTAAAAGTTTAATCTAAGAACAAGAGAATAAAAATTGTCTAGAAAAATTAGGTCTAGAGAGTATTTATAGGGGGACCCATGAAAATGAAGAAAAAGAATTCGTCTGGGGTCGGATCGACGAGTTCATCGATCCAAGTCGTCGATCCGACCCTTTTTTAAAAAACGGATCGACGACTCATCGATCCAAGTCGTCGATCCTTGCTCATAGCTTGGCTTCTGGTCCGGCGTGGTACGTCGATCTGGTACGTCGATCCGACTCCCTGGAATTTTAGATCGACGAGACCACGTCGATCTACTTCATCGATCCGTGCCCCTGGAAATCTGGATCTGCGTGGCTCGTCGATCCGTTTCGTCGATACGTGTCCCTGGAAATCTGGATCGGTGAGCTTCGTCGATCTGGTACGTCGATCTGTTGCGAGAAATCCTCTTCTTCATCCTTTTTGCTTCTTCTTGCCCTTCCAAGTGGTGTGCATCATTCTCTAGCTCCATCCAAAAGCGTTTTTTTCACCTGATTAAGGTTCCAAATGCAACAAACTATGCAAAGAACCATGCAAAACACTCTAGGACTCTAAATGGTACAATGTAACACTATGATGCTATTTTAGACTCCTAAATGATGAGGAACTTGCACTAAATGGATGCTAAAATGATTCAAAATATAGACATATCAGAGTTCAACTGCAAAACAGAAGAATCAGGGCAACCAAAGACGCAGAGAATTGGGGTTTGGGGGTAAGTGTCACGGTTTTTGCAGAAAATAAAGAAAGCAGTATCACGTCTTATATAGAGGAGGTTGTCAATCTCTTCTATGACCAACGGGAAAAGGAAATCAAACTTAAAAACTTGTAAAAAGGAAATCAAGCAAGCAGTGCAGGAAAAGTAAATATTGAAGTGCGTAAATCTCGATGTAAAAGCAGGTGGGGCGAACACGTTGGGAATCTTCTCGGGAAATCTATGGGGTTCTAACTAGAAATCAAACGCACAAAAGTTAAGCAAGCGAGACTAGGCGATTTTCCCCAAACTGATTCACTGGTTTTAACAACCTAACTTTATCAAACTAGGTCGATCTGCGAACTTCCATTCCACATGTATACTTTCATATCCTGCGTCCTAGACGAACACACAATAGGATCGGGACAATAAACATTTAGACATCTTTTAAAGGATTCTATCTACCCTATTTTGGTCTAGATCTGAGATTCCGGACATTCGTCGTTCTCAAGACCATGCGATCAGAATATAGTTCATGACGCCAGACTCATGCAATAAGAACGAATAAGGTGAGACAGAAAATCCTAATCTTCGGCCTAAACAATCGGTTTAACAACAGCTAATGAAATTCCCCATAGATCCCCTTAAAGAACACCCAACGAAAGTAAACTACTCAGACATAAAAGAAGAAGTAGAAAATGTGATTGATGAATGCATAACTTGTATAAATCGATTAAAATAAAAGAGGCAAGAACAAATCAATCTCCCTCAAAGAACAAAGTGGAAACCACGAATCAAAGATTCGCGGCCGCCAAGAGATGCTAAGTGGTGATTCTAAAAATACGTCTCTCTCTAAAAAAAAAACCCTAAAGGTCGAGTATATATAGGGCTTCAAGTGCCCTAGGTCGTGGATTAGGTCTTGCCTTGCATAAGACGGCTGCGGGATTAAGTTGGGCTTCAAATGGGCTCGGAAATCCATGAGTGGCCTGACCGCGCGAGCGACTGGCCGTGGCGCGGCCACTTGTCGTCTGGTTTGGCCGTGGCGCGGCCAGCTCGCCCTTCCGGGTGCTTGACGGACCTTCTTGCTTCCTTCATAACTTGAGATCCAACCGTGGGATTGCTCTCAAACCACTTCTAGGTGAAAGACAGCTGATAAGGCTACCTTGTCTCCAAATATGAGCTTGATCTCGTGGTGGGAAGGCCTTCATTTGGTGTTGAACTTCTGTCCTCGGGCACTGTTTCCGGAATTGTCCATTTTGCTCTTAAATATGCGTCTTTTGCTAAGATTACCTTAAAAGAGTCTTGAACAACCAAATACTCGAAATCTAG
This sequence comes from Alliaria petiolata, assembly GCA_020283515.1. Taxonomy (NCBI): domain Eukaryota; kingdom Viridiplantae; phylum Streptophyta; class Magnoliopsida; order Brassicales; family Brassicaceae; genus Alliaria; species Alliaria petiolata. Next base: position 135,385,651 of record JAHZTW010000001.1, on the reverse strand, counting down.
TGTTTATGCATCAAAACCTTAGTGAAATGCTTATTAAAGCACTCACTTATGATAGTAAAAATGGGTAAAATATGCATGTTATCAATGGACTGTCCCACCTACCCCGAAGCCACGCTTCACTTCCTCTCCACCTTGGATTGCGAGTATGAAAACCCCAACGTCCCAACTCCGTCCGGAGGTCTTACCACATTCAAAATCCGCAAGCAAGCCTACTGTCTCTCTATCCCTGAGCTATGCCAAGCTTACGGACTCGAAGCAGCAGCCAATCTTGTGGAGTTCCCACAATTCAAATCCGCAAGCAACCTATGGGACTTGATTAGCGATGGAGATTACAAGTCCAATACCGCCAAAATCGGGAAGGTGTGAAACCCTTTGCTAAGATACACTCTGAAGCTGGTATCCAACACATTCAGTGGGAGATCCACGACATCAACGGTGACAAAGAACGAGCTGTGCTTCCTTTTCCAAGGAGTTAAAAATGTTCTATGCAATAGCGAGAGGAGTGATGAACCAATGGAGGATGATCTTGGAGATAACGTTAACTATGGATGCATCCTGGCTTCATCCTTGCTCAGGTACAAAGCTTGGGCCATTAGGTGCAAGGCAACATCAGCACTCATTGGCGGCTTTCTCACGCCACTGTTGTGTAAGCGGGAGTACCACGTACCGAGTTCACACCATGCGCGGAACATGCATACATGGATCAAGCCTACATGATCAACACAGATTTCTTAGGACCTACTCCAGCTCCAGGTTACTATGCATACCTGTTTTACAATGAAGAACATGAGAAGAAAACCTTCATCTTACCAAATCCGGGGGAAACTCTAGCTAATAGCGTCGGCAACATCGAGTTCTTGCCTACTGAAGAAGAGTGTTTTGCGCCTCTTGGAGGCGTAGCAACAACACCCCAGCCGACCCAATCTTCTTCAGAATCTCCTCCCACAGATGCTGAAATGCCCTCAAGCTTTGAGCTCCCGAAGTTAGACTATGAGCCGCGCACCAGAACCGAAAAATTCCTTGCCTCGATTGTGGAGATTCAGCGCAAAGTAAACAAATGGCAAGGCAAGATGATCAAGAAGCTGGTGAGGAAGGTCAAGATCCTTCAAGGGAAAAGCTCTTCAGAGATGACATTGAGTGATGAAGGTGAACAAGTAGGCACGACGGCAGCAAGACACTCAACTGGAGGGATACAAATCCGTGAACCAGATGATTTCCAGGCTGGACGTCTTAGTCTCCAAGACTGCACAACCAGGAGAAAGGACAAGGGAGTACTCCATGATAAACCAAGAAAGAGCAGAAGGACCCGAGCAACCTCAAGCTCCGGCCATCTCTACCTTCAAGGTACCAAAAACACCATACTTTGTATATAACATGCATTTTTATTTTTATTTGTTTTTTTCTTCTCTTGCCTTTGTTTAACACCGAGACGGTGTCATTCAAGTTTGGAAGAGGAGAGTTTGTGCTTTGACATATTTTATTTGATCTTATTTTTCATTTTTGAGTCTTCTTGCATTCATAAAAAAAATTTGCATAGAAAAATACAAAAAAATCATAAAAAACTCTTAAAAATTTCAAAATAAAATTCATATAGCTTGCATTTGCATTGTGAAATATTGTAGGATTGAGTCTAGATTTTTATCATATAAGTTGCATCACTCATATGCATAGGGGGCAATGATGAAAAATTTCCTTTAAAAACAAGTGTTTTAAGCTTATGTATTGGTTCAAAGCCCTAGTTAGTAGTTCTTTGATGCCTTGTGCAACTTTGAAATTAAGTTCTAACCATGCTTGGACCATTTGATTCGATTTTCTTGGCTTAAAGTTGAAAAACGCATGACTTGAATCCTTACTTAAAAATCGGAACCTTAACATGAACATCTAATTATCATGCTTGTGCATTTGAAAAAGAATACATGGATTACAAAAAAATATTTAGGCTTTCTTATTCACTTCACCACTCTTTGTAAGCCTAAATAGAATATCACACCTTGACCCTTACCTTATTTCAAGCCAAATTTCGTGTGTGATTGCAAATTGTGAGGCCTTATTTTCTGTTTGAACTTGGCATAAAGTGTTAGGTTTTGGGCGACATGTTTAGGCTCTCAAAATGTTGCTAGCTTTGCATTTTGAAGCTAGTTTTAGACTTGTTTGGGAATTGGGAGTTCACGGGTTTGAGAATAAGAAGGTGTTAAGGAAAAAGATGAAAAAGGGATACATATTTCTAGTCGTTAATCTTGATTTGTGATAAGAAAAAGCTCAAGCAAAGGGAAAAAAAAAAGAGTCCTAGTGGCCAAATGCATAAAAGAAATATTTTTAGAAAGCTATCAGAAGAAAGAAAAAGAGCTAATATTTATGACCATACCACTAGCCTTAAGCAAAGTTTAAGAAATTTCCCTAAAAAGGTGTTTGATGAAGTTCTTGTGGGTTTAAGGTTGGCTTGAATAGCCTTGTTGATTTGGGTAGTTTCTAGAGGATGAGTAAGCTTGGAAAGTATAAAAATGATTGAGAGAGGGATTAAGATCATTATTAGTATACTTGGGTAGACGTGAGTCTAGTCATGTATGCATGCATTGCCTTTTACCTTTAGCATTATGTATAAGTTCAAACATTTTTGAGAGAAACCATTGCTTGGAGTACCCATTTGAATGAGATCATTTTTATCTCATAACCTTAACCCTTGCCAAATGTATTC
>JAHZTW010000001.1:135358325-135382467 GCA_020283515.1 Alliaria petiolata | reverse complement strand
AAGAGCAAAGATCGACTTCAAGATCGACCAAGACCAGTCGATTCAGCCGAGATCGAGAAGTAGATCGAGCAAAATGACTCGATCTAGAGGGAATCGACTGGACGATCGACCGCCCCACTCGATCTAGAAGAGATCGACCATATGATCGACCAAACTGACTCGATCCAGAGTAGATTGACCGACCGATCGACCGTGTCACTCGAACCACTCGGAAGTTGACCCAAAAAAGTTTTTATACTTTAGTAAAAGTGGGATTAGACATACTTTTTTGTCTCTTGCCCCTTGTCCCTTGCCCCTTGACCCCTATTTTAAGGCCAAGGGCCATATTTAAAACTCTATATAAAGAGTACGTGTGTGCTTGTAATAAATCATTCAGTTTTCAAACAACTCTTCTTAGTTTAAATAAGTCAAGAAAAAATCTTATTCTCTCTTTAAAGTCTTCTTAGTGTTCTTGTAATTTTCTCTAGTTCTTGAGTGTTTTTAAGAATTCTTAGTTTTTTTATATAAGTTACTTCTTGTTTTATTCTTTATAAAAACTCTTTTTAGTTTTATTCTAATGTCAAATCTTTCTTCTTAAATCTCGCTTTACTCTTTGTGAAAATTCTTTGTCTTTTTTATTTTACATATCCAAGTATTTTCTAGTATCAAGTCTATCTTCTTAATTTCATCAATTATGTTCATCAGCTCTAAACTTATGTTGAAGAGAGGTTTGAACATGACTTGTGAGTAAACCACCAAGGTTTGGGGTTGGGATGATTAAGGGGGTTGAAAACTAGATTTTGGGTATTTTCTTGTTCTTCATCTAATTCTCTTCTTGGATTTGGGGGTTTTAAGGTCTAGAGATTCTCTATGGAGATCTCTTTAATCTAGGGATTTCCTTATCCTAACAAGACTTAGGAAATCCCTTAAAACCAAATCCAAGAGACTAGCTCATCCTTTCCCATACACCATGGATGCTTAGGGAGCTAGTTAGGCCATATTTTAAGATCAAAGCTTAATGTTCTTCACCCTATCTTTCCACCAAACATCATGGGTTAGGAGGAAAGGATGAAGAAAGGATTTACACCACATATCATGGGTAAATCTAATATAGCTTCTTAAGGCTTAGAGATAGCACCTTAGTGTGTAAAAATATGTTTTCAAAACCCCAAGTTCGAATTTTCAACCTCCCTATGAATGAATCCCAACCTTGAATCTGTTTTTAATATTTGAACTTAAAACCATTTTTCTTTAGCTTTGTGTTTAATTATTTTCACTAAAATTCCCCTAGATAGTTTAATTTTGCAATTGAGTTTTTTTTTATAAATTTGTAAAATTGTGTTTTTAATATTTTTAGTATTTTAAAAATTGCTTAGGGTCTTTCTTTACTGTCTGGTTTGATTTCGTTAGTTTTTTTATTTTTAAAAATATTTTTTTTTGTTTAATCTAGCTACTCACCATCAAATCTATTAATAAATCCGGTTTTAGATTTTGATTTTGTAAAACTGTTAGATCGATTGTCTAGTTGTTTAAAAGTGAACTATTAGTTGTATAACCCTTCAGTAGGGATTTTAAAATAGTTTTCATCTTTGTTTTACAGTTGCAAGTAGTTTTTAGAGATTTTCTCCCCAAATAATCCGGATTTCACTTAGCTTTACTTTGAGCTCTTGTATTCTTAGTACCTTTCACACCCTGGTTTGGTTTGATAACCTGAAGTATTGCAATGACATGACTATGTTTTAGGCTTTGACAATCACTGAAAAAGCTAGTTATCATGGATCAAGCACCACTTCAATAAGGCGAGAAGAGATCGAGAAATCCGAGACCTCTACAAGAAATCAGCAAATCATTATGCGACTCTAGTTCTTGCATTAGTGTGATAACCGAATGGGGAGCATGGTGATATACTCATATATTTCGCATATTCAGCATACATTTAGGATAGGTTTTCATGCATTTTGCATTCTTAATAGGATAGTTTAAATCATTTATCTCATGTAAGGTCCTAGAACACTTTGCATTAGCATTTGCATGGTTTCTTGCATATTGCATCATTAGCAGGTTGTTTTGATTGCATTGGAGCTATTGTGGATGCGTGGACATGCTGAGGTTCAAAGGGAAGCTTGTGAACACTTGGAGAAGTTTGGGCAAGCAAACACTCGCTGGGATCAAAGGAAAAATCGAGCAAGGCAGGTCGGTCTAGACAAGATCGACCACAAGATCGGGGCACTCAGACCGTTTCAAGGAAGAAGAACGAGCCTCAGATCGACCAGATCAACCGAGCGACTGTACGGATCCAAGGACGTTACCCAGGAAGAACGGAGGCAAGATTGAGCAAGGGAGTCAATCTCGGAGTTAGAACGACTCGAAGATCGAGCAAAGCAAGCCGATTTCAGCCCGATATTGAGTACAAGATCGACGACTCAGCTCGATCCCAGACCTTATCCGGACAGCTCATGTTTTGTCCTCTCGGGATGGGACCATTTCCCTTTTGGTATAAAATGTTTTCGGACCTACTTTGGGACCATCTCCTCTTTTCTTACGTTTTGTTCTTCTTCTTTAAGCTCTCAGCCGCCATTGTTAGTTTTTCTTTAAGCTTTTCTTAGTTGTAAAACCTTGATTTTTAATCTTAAACTTAAGTACTTACCTTTAATCTTCTTCTCTAATCACTTAAGCATGTTTAACGTTTTTTCTTGTACGTTTTCCCAGTTTTTAATCATGCTTAGTGAGTAGTTCCGTTTAGATATGAGGCCGAGAGTTTAGGGAAGGTTTAAAAGCTTAGATCTTTGGGTTTAACATGTTTCTAACTCTTAACTCTTCTTGCTTTGGAGGGATTAATGTCAAAGAGTCTCGATGGATAGTGTTTTGTTTCTTGCCAAGTTTACATTTTTAGAAATTGCCTAGGATAGTGTTTAGTAGTCTAGTAACCTTATAGAATTTATTTATCTTGCATAAGTAGTTTTTAAAATTTCATCACCACTTAAATCTGAATATGACATAGATTAATCTTGTTCTTGCCTTCTTAGTCTCCTTTCCTCTCAAGTTGGATTGATAACCACAAGTACTACAATGACATGAGTAGTGTTGGGTATTGAAAAGAGAGTACAAAAAATAATACTTATCAATTGGCCGTTGCCAAATTGGGATTGGAAAGCATTAGGATTTGGAACTTGGTCAATACTAAGTTTTTCTTTTACTTTGGATACTAAACTTTCTACTTGCTTGTTTGTATATCCAGGTACATGAATTTTAGGTCTAGAGGAGACAACAATCTACTACAACCTCTAGACAACATTCATCTCCTTGGAAGTGCACGTTTGAGAAGAGAAAGAGAGCAAGCCGCTGAAGAACATTTTGTAGAATACGGTATGGCTGATCAAGATGCAGCTCCTCCACCACATGCTGCTGCTGGTAGGGGAAATGGAAACCCCAACCATGTCCCAAGGCAGCCACGGATCATCGGTGCCGGTGATGCGCCAAACACACATACCAACCGATTTGGCATCACTCCTCCGGTCCAAAACAACTATTTTGAGATCAAGCCCGGCTTTGTCTCTACGGTGCAGAACAACAAGTTCAATGGTATTGCTATAGAGGATCCTCTTGAGCACTTAAACAACTTCGAGCAAGTGTGTGGCATGATCAAGATAAATTGACGACCAAGGGGACTTTAAGACCTATATATACTCGATGTTTAGGGTTTTTTTTAGGGAGTTCGAATTTTTCTTTTCACGTTTCATTGTTTTGATCCCGACGGCCACGAATCTCGTTCTCTCTTGATCTCCATCTTTGTTCTTCGAGGGAGATCGATTTCTGCTGAAACCTTTGTTACTTTTCATTGATTTATACAAGCATGCATTCATCTATCACGTTTTCTACTCCTTCTTTCATGTCTGAATTGTTTATTTTCGTTGGGTGTTCTTTAAGGGGATCTATAGAGAATTTCATTAACAGTTTTAAACCAATCGTTTACGCTGTAGATTAGGGTTTTCTTTCTTACCAAACTTTTTATTATTGCATGAGTCTAGGGTCATGAACTAGAGTCTGATCATAGGATTCCGAGAGCCGCAATCAGGCTGAATCTCGGATCCGAATCTAGTAGGGTGGAGCGCATCATTCCTCGGATGCTTATGCGTACTTGGGAAGGTGTCGTGAATGTTTATCGTCCCGATCATTATTACGTGTTTGTTTAGGACGCATGATACGATAATATACCTGCGAAATTTGCATTCGTAGATCGATTTTGTTTGTCAGACTTAGGTCAGTACAACCAGTGAATCAGTTTAGGGAAAATCGCCTAGTCTCGTTTGCCTAACTTTTGTAAGTTTGATTTCTAGTTAGAACCCCATAGATTTTCCGAGAAGATCCCCAACGTGTTTCCCCCATCTGCTTTACAACTCGAGATTTACACACTTTAATATTTACTTTTTCTGCAGTGCTCAACTGATTTCCTTTCTACAAGCTTTTAAGTTGATTTTCCTTTTCCCGTAGGTTATAAAATTGATTGACAACCTCTTCTATATAAGACGTGATTCTGCTTTCTTTCTTTTCTGCAAAAACCGTGACACAATCCCCAAAACCGCAGTTCCTGCATCTTTGGTTGCCCTGATTCTTTGTTTTGCAGTTGACCTCCTCCCTGTGGATCAGTACCCTAAGTACTACAACGCACGCTGTGCACTTGCAGCTTAGGGTCCTACAAATTCAAAACTCGACGAGTCCCCAAAGAAATTCTCCAATCTCGGATGACTATTTAGACCCCATCAAGCTTTTGGCGCCGTTGCCGGGGAGGTTGCGTTTTGCTGTCCAAAGCAAAGGTCATGATCACAACTCAAAGATATTTTATTTCTCTAACTTCTAGAATTCTTTCTATGAGTTTCAGGAACTACCACACTATGGAGCATGCAAGGATCGACACTTGCATCCCTCCGAACACACGCGCACCTGCAGAATCTCTGCACCATTCTCGGAGACCACCTCTGACGCTGCTGCCAAACGAGCGCTTTATGCCTCTACCTCAAGGAGGATTTCCGCCCCCCATTATCCATGGAAGCGAAAGTCTTCACCTCCAGACGCCACTTCCTGCCCCGAACGATCAAAGGATCACACATTCTCCCTTATATCAGCAAGTGGAGAACCTTATTGAGGCGATAACAATGATGACTGATTATCAAGCGAAGTCTGAGAGATTTTTACATGCCTAAATGGACTCCATCCAAGCTGAAGTCTTCCACAACTCCATGAAGTCGCCAACAATGTGAAGATGTTGGAAAACCACACTTTTGGCAACGTCAACAAACTGTCCAGAACTTCCGAGGACTTGGCGGACCACAAAGGTGTTCTGAACCGCGGATTAGGAGACATCCGAGCCCTGAAGTACGAGTTTGAGGAAACTCGCGGAGCCACTTACAACATCATGGGCCGAATGGAGAAGAACATCCAGGAGATGGAACACGCCCAACACATGGCTGAATCTCAACTCGAGGACTTGAGATACGAGGTTAACAACATGGCGAAAGCCCAGAAAAGGAGTGAAGCATCGCTGACAAGGCTGTTCAAGGAGCAGAGAAGATTGGATGAGATGGTCTGCGATCTCATCGAAATTAAAGAAAAGAAGAAAGCTTGACCCAACGAAGGACACGCCCCCTGCCATTTCATTGAGCCATGCTCTACGTTTGAACCAATCCCCTCGCCCAGAACATCTCAAGAATCGTCGCCGGAGCTCCTCAGAATACCTTTTACTACGAAAGGGAATCCATAAAAGCTGGTGAGACCTCTCACCACGCATATCCTGAGAGAGAGACTGGTAGAGTTCGTCGACGAAGTTAAGACTATCCCGAGGGATATATCTTTCGAGGAAGCGTGGGAGAATTGTAACTTGGCCAAATTCTTCGGGGACATCCTTGAAGGAAAAGAAGGAGCTCGCATTCACTTTGACAAAGCCCGATGAACCAACGTCGAGGAGGTGATGACGATGCCGCGCGCGAGAATGTATGACTGGTACCCGGCCCACATTGATCCCAAGGGTTTGGAGCAATTCAAAGCTTTGGTTCGAACCCTTGCACATGAAGTGACATTTGAGCAAGCTTACATTGAGCATCGGGTCGGCCACTACTTTGCGGAAAGTAGAGAATCCTTGGGGTGGATCAAGCACCACTTCAATAAGGCGAGAAGAGATCGAGAAATCCGAGACCTCTACAACAAATTAGCAAATCATTATGCGACTCTGGTTCTTGCATTAGTGTGATAACCGAATGGGGAGCATGGTGATATACTCATATATTTCGCATATTCAGCATACATTTAGGATAGGTTTTCATGCATTTTGCATTCTTAATAGGATAGTTTAAATCATTTATCTCATGTTAGGTCCTAGAACACTTTGCATTAGCATTTGCATGGTTTTTTGCATATTGCATCATTAGCAGGTTCTTTTGATTGTATTGGAGCTATGGTGGATGCGTGGACATGCTGAGGTTAAAAGGGAAGCTTGTGAACACTTGGAAAAGTTTGGGCAAGCAAACACTCGCTGGGATCGAAGGAAAAATCGAGCACGACAGGTCGGTCTAGACAAGATCGACCACAAGATCGGGGCACTCAGACTGTTTCAAGGAAGAAGAACGAGCCTCAGATCGACCAGATCAACCGAGCGACTGTACGGACCCAAGGACGTTACCCAGGAAGAACGGAGGCAAGATCGAGCAAGGGAGTCGATCTCGGAGTTAGAACGACCCGAAGATCGAGCAAAGCAAGCCGATTTCAGCCCGATATCGAGCATAAGATCGACGACTCAGCTCGATCCCATACCTTATCCGGATAGCTCATGTTTTGTCCTCTTGTGATGGGACCATTTCCCTTTTGGTATAAAACGTTTTCAGACCTATTTTTTGGACCATCTCCTCTTTTCTTACGTTTTGTTCTTCTTCTTTAAGCTCTTAGCCGCCATTGTTAGTTTTTCCTTAAGCTTTTCTTAGTTGTAAAACCTTGATTTTTAATTGGCGCCGTTGCCAAATTGGGATTGGAAAGCATTAGGATTTGGAACTTGGTCAATACTAAGTTTTTCTTTTACTTTGGATACTAATCTTTGTACTTGCTTGTTTGTATATCCAGGTACATGAATTTTAGGTCTAGAGGAGACAACAATCTACTACAACTTCTAGACAACATTCATCTCCTTGGAAGTGCACGTTTGAGAAGAGAAAGTGAGCAAGCCGCTGAAGAACATTTTGTAGAATACAGTATGGCTGATCAAGATGCAGCTCCGCCACCACATGCTGCTGCTGGTAGGGGCAATGGAAACCCCAACCATGTCCCAAGGTAGCCACAGATCATCGGTGCCGTTGATGCGCCAAACACACATACCAACCGATTTGGCATCACTCCTCCGGTCCAAAACAATAATTTTGAGATCAAGCCCGACTTTGTCTCTACGGTGCAGAACAACAAGTTCAATGGTATTGCTATAGAGGATCCTCTTGAGCACTTAGACAACTTCGAGCAAGTGTGTGGCATGATCAAGATAAATGGGATCTCGGAGGATAGCTTCAAGCTAAGATTGTTCCCGTTTTCACTTGGTGATAAGGCTCGACATTGGGAGAAAACCTTGCCTCAAGGGACTATCACATCATGGGCTGATTTCAAGAAAGCATTTCTGTCCAAGTTTTTCTCAAGCACAAGGACAGCACGCTTGAGAAGTGAGATTAGTAGCTTCACACAAAGGACCAATGAGACGTTTAGTGAGGCTATGGATCGGTTCAAGGACTACATTATACAATGTCCTCACTACGGTTTCAGTGAAGAGTCTCTCTTCAACACAATCTATAGAGGAGTATTGCCCAAGATAAGAATGCTCTTGGACACGGCAAGCAAAGGAAACTTCCTTGGCCAAGACGTGACCGCGGGTATGGAGCTCATAGAGAATTTTGCCTTGAGTGATGGCAACTATATTGAGGACTATGACCGAGCACCAAGAGGATCTGATCTTGAGGCGCTCAAGAAGGAGTTAATATCACTTCATGAGAAGATAGACAAGTTGGTACTTGCAAATCAAAAGCATGTACATTTTGTGGGTGAGGCTACGGATGTTCTAGAGGAGGTAGAACAAAGCTATGAGGAAGCCAATTGGGTTGGTGGTCAAGACTATCCAAGACCACAAGGCTACATAGAGAGGCCAAGGAAGAGCAAGGAAACGGTTGAGGACGATTTGTTGGGAGACACATCAAAGCAGCAAGAAGTTGCTCTTCCTCCCTATAAACCGAAGCTCCCTTTCCCTGCAAGGTTCAAGAAGCAGCTACTTGAACAGCATAGAGCTTTGTTCGAGAAAAGTATCAATGACATAGAGATGAAGATGCTTAGCACTTGTGCCAAAGAGCGCCAAGTTTCTTAAAGAAGTGATCGCGAAGAGGGCAAAGGAGCTACAAAAAGTTGTGGTTGTTAGCGAGGAGTGTGGTGTCATCACCCACAAGCTAATCATACCGAAGAAACTCGGTGATCCCGGTTCATTCACATTGCCTTGCGCCATAGGTGATTTGAAGTTTGAGAATAGCCTATGCGATTTGGGGGGAAGCATCAACCTCATGCCTTATTCCATTGCAAAGAAGCTAGGTCTTACAATCTTCAAGGAGTGTAACGTCTCCCTCGTCCTAGCTGATGGGAGTATAAGGTTACCAAAAGGGGTGCTTGAAGACTTGTCTTTGAAGATAAATGATGTCACCATTCCAACCGACTTTGTTGTTTTGGAGATGGATGAGGAAGACAAAAATCCTCTTGTCTTGGAAAGGCCATTCTTGGCTACTGCTGGAGCCATAATTGATGTGAAGCATGAGAAAATTTCTCTACACTTAGGGAAAGGAGCTAAGTTCAAGTTTGGTATCAAGGATGGTGTGAAGAAGCCAACGATCAATGACCAATTTTTTCAAGTAGACATGAAGGGTGAACCGAACCCATGCAAGGAGAAACATGTCTCCAAGGATCAAGGGGTTCATGCTGAATGGGAACACCACGTGGAAGCTTTGCCCGAATCAAGGAAGGAGCAAAGTAAGATCTTACCTGAAGAGAACAAAGAGAACCGAGAGTATCTTGCTTCTAAGTTGAAACAAAAGGAAGGGATAGCTTTGAGGACGAGATCAAGGCTGAGGAAGAGCCCTATGGAGAAGCTCTGCTAGCCATGTTCAGCTGCAAGGAAGAAGTAGGCCCCACGGAGATAGCACCAAGGGAAAGAAGCAAGAAAGAGAACACTCTCAAGGTTCTCTATGGGAATGACAAGAAGGTGCCTAGCAATGGTCGACCCCAGCTTAAGAGCGTCTTGAGCTTGCATCCACCAGAGCTCAAGGATGGCTCCATACTGTGCAAAGTTAAGTGCAAAGGAGGGCCGAAACCATTCGCAAATGCACAATTTTTACTTCCACCGGATTTGATGAAAAGGGACAAGGATAGGGTAATAGAGATGATGAACACGGTATACACCATGGAGGTCCGACCAGGGACAAGCTCCATCGAGTCTCCAACCATTCCATCCGTCTCAACTCCACGATAAAGGGAGTAAGAAAAGTCGAGCTAAACAACGTTAAAGAAAAGCGCACTTGGGAGGCAATCCCATGTCCATCTTTGTATATATTCTTGTTCTATTTTATGCTTTTTACTTTTGTGTGTGTAGGTAAAAGGAAATGGGATCAAGAGGCACGTTTTTGGGAATGCGTTACTCTTTGAAAGGAGGAAACTAGACACGAGATCGAGTCATAGATCGGCCAGACATAGCTCGATCTTTACTAGATCGAGCTACTGAATCGAGTGATTCTGTTCGAATCAAATCAAATCGACCATACGATCGAGTGAACGGCTCGATTTCGAGAGGATGACCCTTCCGTGAGTTCGAAACAAATATTCAAACGGGGTGTGGATCGGGCAATTTCACTCGATCTTGTAAAAGAGATCGATGTCTGGATCGATCATTTCACTCGATCTCTGCCGAAACGGTCACAAGATCAACCCTGGAGCTCGATCTGAGAAGTGAGGTCTTGACCTTGAGGGACCATGAAACGAGGAGAGAAATCGATCTCTGGATCGATTTAAATCCAATCGGGGCAATAATCGATCCAGACGATCGATTTCAGGCGAATTAGGCATAAGATCGAGGTGCAGATCAACCAAAGTTACTCAATCTCATGCCAATGTTAGTTTTCAAATATCCCTCTCTTTCTCCTTCCCTCTCAATTTAAATTTGAATTTTGGTCAAGGCTGACACTTTCGACCATGGTGGACGAGCTTTGACCACAAATTCCAAGACAACTTGCATGCATGATTCCAAAATTTGTTTCTCTCTATAAAGCCTTGCCCACACACTCTATTTTCATTCACTTGCATTTGTAAACTTGATTTTCAAAGAGAGAGTGTGAAAGTTTCGGGTTTTTAGCAAGAGAAACAAGATTTCTTTTTCACACCTTGCATCCAAATTTCCAAAAGTATTTCAATTTGAATTATATTTTATTGAAATTTCTAGCTTTTAAGGTGTGAATAGAAATAAATTGTTAGGGATTGTGTCTTGATTTTTGAAAATGTCTAAGTTTGGGGGAAAATTCTAGGATTTTTCATATCTTTAAAAGATTTCACCTAGATTTAAAGAGATATTTTGGAATATTCCCTAAAAATTGGGAACATTGCATAGGGTTTTCAAAATCTACACCTTTTTATTCTCCTTGAATTCTCCTTGCCGTCATCTTGTTCTCATTCTCTCTTCAAGATCTCGCCTTTCAAGTAAAATAGTGCCAAGGAAGAGAAACAGAGGTGCAGAACAGCAAGTGGTAGAGCACCAAGTCGTGGAAGAAGAGGTCAAGTAGGGCAAGGAAGAGAGGAGAACGAGGAAGAGGCTAGAAAGGTTACGGTTCGAGCCAACGAGTTTTGCAAGTAGAGAGCTCTTGCAGAGGCTCGGTTTATTGGAGGGTTTTGATGATTTGCTCAGGAACATGGGGCTTGCCTGTCTAGCACGCATGGACTGCCCCACATACCCCGAAGCTACTTTCCACCTCCTCTCCACTTTGAAGTTCTCCTACGAAGATCCAAGTGTTCAAACTCCATCCACGGGCCACCTAACCTTCAAGCTCAGGAAGCAAGCCTACCACCTCTCCATCCCGAGTTATGTGAGGCCTATGGTCTCAATGCTGACGCTACACAAGTAGAGTTCCCAGAATTCAAGTCCGCAAACAAGCTTTGGGACGTGATTAGCGATGGAGTCTACAAAGAGAATACGACCAAAATCAAAAAAGTAAGGAACCCCTTGGTGAGATATGTCCTCAAGCTCCTCACCCACACATTCTCGGGAAGGTCCATGATATACATAGATATTTCATGCATTCACCAAGCATTTAGGACATATTTGCACTCATATTGCATTCATACTTAGAAATGATCATAGATTTTGTCCCATTTTTGGTCTTAAGACATGTTGCATTAGCATTTGCATATGTTCTTGCATTTATGCATCATTTTCAGGAAATTTGGTATGCATGAAGCTAGTTTGGATAGTAGGCATGGACAAGAAGAGCTAAGGAATTGGTTGGAGTCAAGAAGAAACTTGGACAAAAGGGCTGAAGACAGGATCAACCAGCAGATCGACCAGCAGATCGACCAGCAGGTCGATCCAGGCCGAGAACGCTTCGGCCAGCAAGGGATCGATCGATCCGCGACGGAACGATCGATCCAAAACCAACGCCAAAGACGGATCGATCGTTCCACCACAGATCGATTGATCTACATCTCTACGCATGCACCAGATTGATCCTCGGATCGAACCACATATCGAGCAGCCGGTCGAACTGAAGTCCAATGGCTAGACACGGATCAATCGATTCGTAGTAGATCGATCGATCCCTCCTTCAGCTTTTCATGCTTTTTAGCCACCAACCTCTATCTTGTTTTTAGGGAGGGTGCCTTCATTCCTGGGCCTATATAAGACATCCTACCCTATTTTTCTGAAACGACCACGAAATTTTAGAGTTCTCTCCTTCTTCTTTAGGTCTAGCCACCATCTTTGAAGGTTTTCATGCTTTTCTTGTTTTGTAAACTTTAAGCTTTGATTTATATCAAGTACTTGTCCTTAATCTCTTTTCTTGTTCTTGGTTAAGCATGTTCATCATCTCAAACACAGAGTTTAAGAGAGATTCGAACATGGTTAGTGAGTAAATCATCAAGGTTTAAGGTTTTGGTGATTAGGGAGGTTTAAGAGGTTTAACTTGGGGTTTTTCTTGTTCTTCATCTCATTCTCTTCTTGGATTTGGAGGGTTAAAAGCCTAGAGATGCTTGAGAAAGATCTCTTTGATCTTAGGGATTTCCTTATCTCAAAAAGACTTAGGAAATCCCATAAATTCAAATCTAAGAGATTAGCTCATCGTTTCTCACACACCATGGATGTTTAGGGAGCTAATTAGGCCATGTTTAGGATCTGTGCTTTATGTTCTTCAGCCTATCTTTCCACCATACACCATGGGTTAGGATGAAAGGTTGAAGAAAGGGTGTTTACCACAAACCATGGAAAGATCTAGCTTTTGTTTCTTAAGGCTTAGAGATATCTCATTAGAAATGTGTAATTCTGTTTTTATAAAACCCAAGTTCGAATCTTAAACCTCTCTAAGCATGAACCAAAACCTTGAATCTATTTCTAGTACTTGAATCTTCAAAGCCATCATCTTTTAGTTTTAAAGTTAAATCTTTTCTCTTAGCTTGTTAAAATCATCTAATTAGCTTAATAGTTTGTTTAGAGTATTTTAATAAGAAAACTTGTGTTCTTGAATGTTTTAGAGTTTTTTTTTATTGCTTAGAGTATCACTCATTAGCCTGGTAGACATTTAGAAGTCGTTGAATTTTTATAACTAGTTTTTATAATTCATCTTAGATTGCTAGAAATTGCCCACTTGGTATGTCTTTAACATTTGATTTTTTTTTTTAAAACTAGTAGCGTGGTCATTAAAATTCTTAGCAGTAGCGTATCAGTAGTTTAACCCATCAGTAGAATTGTTAAATTTGTTTTCATAGTTGTTTGATAGCTGCAAGTAGTTTTTACAATTTGTTTCCCTCATTTAAAACCGAAAATCGCTTAGAATTACTTTGAACTCTTACATTTTTGGTAGCTTTCAACACCTGATTTGGATTGACACCTAAAATACTACAATGACATAAAGAGGCTTTAGGTTTGATATAGAAACACGAAATAATTCTCTTATCAAATGGCGCCGTTGCGAACTTCGGTTTTGTTGAAAGTATTAAAATTTGGGGCTTAGTAGAGACTAAGTTTTTATTTTGATCTTGGTTACTGATTTTCCTACTTTTCTACTAGTGTTTTCAGGTATATGAACTTGAGATCTAAAGGTGACAACAACTTACTCCAGCCTCAAGACAACATCCATCGATTTGGAAGTGCAAGGCATAGAAGAGAAAGTCAAAAGAGTTTGAAGAAACTGTGCAAGAAGTCATTGTTGACCATGACCAGGTAGAGGATCCACCTCAGCATGCTATTGCTGGTAGGGGCAATGAAAACCCCTACCACCCTCCAAGGATACCACGGATCATTGGTGCAGGTGATGCACCAAACACCCACACCAATCGGTTCGGGATTACTCCACCACTGGTTCAAAACAACAACTTCGAGATCAAGTCTGGATTTATCTCTATGGTCCAGAACAGCAAGTTCCATGGTCTAGCAATGGAAGACCCTCTTGAGCATTTGGACAACTTTGAGCAAGTTTGTGGAATGATCAAGATCAACGGTATCTCCGAAGACAGCTTCAAGCTAAGGTTATTCCCATTTTCTCTTGGGGATAAGGCTAGGCATTGGGAGAAGAAACTACCTCAGGGGACAATCACTTCATGGGTGGATTACAAGAAGGTCTTCTTGTCCAAATTCTTCTCAAGTACAAGGACAACTCGCCTAAGGAGTGAGATAAGCGGTTTTGCACAAAGGCAAAATGAAACCTTTAGTGAAGAAATGGAGCGCTTCAAGGACTATATCATTCAATGTCCTCATCATGGTTTCATAGAGGAGACACTCTTGAGCACTATATACCGTGGAGCCTTGCCAAAAATTCGCATGCTATTGGACACGGCAAGCAAAGGAAATTTTCTTGGACAAGATGTGCAAGAAGGAATGGATCTTATTGAGAACTTGGCTTTGAGTGATGGTAATTATTCTGAGGAGTATGACCGAGCACCAAGAGGTCATGAGCTGGAAGCACACAAGAAAGAGCTGAAGTCACTCCATGAGAAAATAGACAAGATGATGCTTGGCAGCCAAAAACAAGTACACTTTGTTGGTGAAGCTTCAGATTTGTAGGACAATCAAAAAGCAAATCAAGGAGAGTTTGAGGAAGCTCATTGGGTTGGATGCCAAGATTATCCTAAGCCACAAGGCTATGTTCAAAAGTTTCAAGGCAATAACAATCTTTCTTATAGAAGTACCAATGTGGAGAATCCAAAGGACCAAGTGTACCCTCCACAACAAGACAATCAAGGAAAACCTTTTGTCCCTTACAATCAAGGTGGTTTTGCACAAAACAATGGATACCAGGGGCAAAGACAAGGTCACTTCCAAAGCCAACAACAACAAGGAAGCAAAGGCTATCCTCCTGGATTTGTGCCAAAACAACAACAAACCCAAGCTCAATCACAAGATAACATCCAAGCTATGCTCCAACAACTTATCCAAGGCCAAGCTTCTAACAACTTGAAGTTTGCTGAGATAAACACAAGGCTGGACTCTTCACTTACTGAGGTATCTACACAGATCAGTAACATGAACAACAAAGTTCGTCAGCTAGAGAAAGGCAAGGGAAGTACAAGTGGGCAAGGAAGCTTACCCGGAAAGTGTGAAACAAATCCTAAGGAGTATGCAAATGTGATCAATCTAAGGAGTGGAAAAGAAGTTGCACCACGTTCTACAGCTAAGGACAATGAGGACACTTTGATTCAACAGGGGGAGAGTAATCTTTCAAAAGATCAAGAGATCACCTTTGACAATGTCTACATTGAGAGGGCAAGGAAAAGCAAGGAAGCGGTTGTGGAGAAACAAGTGGGGGAAGCAAGCAAAGAGAAAGATGTTTTCGTACCTCCACCCTATAAACCCAAGCTCCCCTTCCCTGGACGTTTCAAGAAGCAGCTGGTTGAGAAGCATAGAGCTTTGTTTGAAAAGCATTTGAGAAATGTTGAGTTGAGATTGCCTTTGCTTGATTGTTTGGCCATGGTACCGAAGTATGCCAAGTTTCTGAAGGATACACTCGCCAAGACAGCTAAAAATTGTCAAGAGGTTATGGTATTGAGTCAAGAGTACAGTGCAATCATCCACAAAGAGATAGCACCAAAAAATTTAGGAGATCCAGGCTAATTAACCATACCTTGTGCGCTAGGGCCATTGAGGTTTAGCAATTCCTTGTGTGATCTTGGAGCTAGCATAAACCTCATGCCTCACTCTATTGCCAAGAAGCTGGGTTTCACAAAGTTTAAAGAGTGTAGTATATCTCTCATCCTTGCTGATAGAAGTGTGAGACTTCCGATTGGTATGCTAGAAGACTTACCCGTGCGAATAAGTGATGTGAGTGTGCCAACAGATTTTGTGGTATTGGAGATGGATGAAGAGCCTAAGGATCCTCTAATCCTTGGAACGCCATTCTTAACCACTGCTGGAGCCATCATAGATGTGAAGAATGGCAAGATCTCTCTACACTTGGAGAAAGATATTGAGTTAAATTTTGATATCAATGAAGTTTTGAAGAAACCAACCATTGGTGGCCAAGTGTTTTACATTGAGGCAATGGATGCTGTAGCTGATGAGCTCCTTGAAGAACTAGGCCAAGAGGACCACCTTCTTCTAGCCTTGACCACGGAATGTGGAGAGTTTGGATATCTTAATGAGGAGACACAAGAGTATGCCAAGCTACTAGACTCACACAAGGTTTTGAAGGAAGAGGAAGACATTTACTTGGAGCTAGATATGGAACGTCCTGCTTTTGGTATTGATACTGGCTTAAGAGAGGACGAAGAGGACAGTAGCCTCAATACAAGCCAAGGAGAGGAGTGGAGCGAGCTTCTTGCCCCAAGGGTGGACCTCAAGCAACTTCCAAATGGGCTAAGGTATGCTTTCTTGGGTGCAAATGACACATACCCTGTTGTTATCTCTTTAAATTGCATGTTTTTGGCACGCATTTCATGCTAGTTAGGATTTCATTCTTGCACTTTTATCTTAGTTTGCATCACATTTTCTCTCATGTTAGGATTAGATGCATTAGGTTAGGTTTTTGCATAGTCTTGCATGTTTGGAGTGTGTTCTCAGGTGCTTAGGATGATCCAAAGAAGAGACCAAGGAGAGAGGTCACAAATGGAGTATGAGCCCGGCTATATCGAGCATGGATCACGACACAAGGACGATTTGAATGAGTAGCAGCGGCTTAGTCCCGAAAGGAGAACCTCGGTGTGAAGATCCAGCAAGAGGATGCCCAAAGGACGGATATCGGAGCAAGGCAACGGGAAGTGCCCGATTCAAGTACCAAGGAAGGCAAGCCTTCACGACATGACCCCGAAATCCTTGCCCGATATGGAGCCTGCCCGAAGAATCAGAAGAGTTAGCGTTTCGGCTCGTTCATAACGACGTAAACCCGAAACGCTAAAAGTCAAAAAAGTACCATTTCGGGAAAGTGGTCCCAAAGTTTATGTTTTTCCCTTTTTGTGTATAAATACCTACTCCCTCACTCTTATCTCTTCTTCAAGTTTTCCACTTTATTTTCTGTCTTCTCTTTCGAACCGCGACTTTTGTATTTTCCCCATTGAAACTTGTTTCAAAGCTTTGATTTTTATGCAATCTTGAAGTTTCAAGTCTTATAACTAGTCTTACTTTCTTAAAGCTTCTTCCTTTTTCTTTTTTTTGATTATCTCATGGCTTATGAGTTACTCTCTCATCCTTATGGATTTTGAGGTTTTTCAAATGGCTTGTGAGTAGTCTTTTTAGGACCTTAATGGGTTAAAAGGACCAAGGGACTCTCGGATTTATATTTCTTGCTTAGCTAAAACATAAAGTTAGATTCTTTCTTGTTTATCATTCACAAAGCTTAGTCTAGTTTGGGCATCTAGTCTAAAGTCCAAAGGCGGCTTGACACGAACATCACGTGCTTGCTTAGCCGGATCTATGAACAAGAGTTTGATCTCTTAGGCTAAGACTAACCATCTGTCTAAGGATCTTACGGTTCAATAGGGACGTTGCAGATGCTTGTTTCTTCTATTGTACCACTATGCGAGAGGTAGTCTATGGTGATAGAGATTCAAAGAGTTTAGACCCAAACATAATGGGCTAAATGATTTGAGGATCCCTTTACCTAAGAATCACCATCGAAAGACCAAGTCTTGATGTGATCCAAAAGCTTTAGCTTGATAAGTCGAACCGAGAGTTACCTAGTTCATGATACTCATCAAGATCCTCCCTTTATCTTGAAATTTATCTTTTTACTCTTAAATAGCTATTTCTTGCCTAGCGTCCTTAAAATTCTCTTATTTATGATCTTGAGTGACACAAGATCAATCCTTTAGTCGTTTTTAATAGTAAAGTCTTAATCTTTACCCGATTTGAACTTGACTTATAACACCGATATGACCGTTATGTTCACTAACGCTCCCAAAATGGTTTGATACCCCATACACTATACTACTTCGGTTGATAGCTGTTGGGACATTGCTAAAAAGGCTAAAACCTTATTTGTCAATTGGCGCCGTTGCCGATTTGTGAGATAGTTTAGTCATTTCGGTATTAGGTCGTTATAAGGACAAGTTTATATTTTTCAGTCATTTAACACTTCTACTCGCATATCTCTGTCTTGACAGGTATATGAACCTACGTTCACACGGTATAACAAATCTTGTTCCCCCAATAGACGATATCCACCTGCTCGAAAGATCAGCTAGACGAAATCGGGAACAGGCCGAAACAGTTAACCGTGTGACGATGGAAAACCAACAAGGTGCTCAAGGAGCTGCGGGCGCAGCTGGTGCACAAGGACAACAAGGCAACCAGGGACCACAAGGTCCACAAGGCGTACAAGGCGTTCGAGGAAAGCCTGGTGTTGTAGCTGCTCCAAGAGCCGTGAGGCAAATCGGTGCCGGAGATGCACCGATATCGACTACAAGCCGACACGGAATCCAGCCACCACCACCAGTGCAGAACAACAACTTCGAGATCAAAAGTGGTCTCATCTCCATGGTGCAGAATAACCGGTTCTTCGGTCTGCCCTTGGAAGACCCACTTGACCATCTCGACCAGTTCGATCGTGTGTGCGCCATGACCAAAATCAATGGAGTAAGTGAAGATGGATTCAAGCTGCGTTTGTTTCCCTTCTCACTGGGAGACAAAGCACACGCATGGGAAAAGACACTGCCACACGAATCCATTACCTCGTGGGCAAACTGCAAGAAGGCATTCCTGACGAAGTTCTTTTCCACATCGAGGACAGCCCGATTGCGGAACGAAATCAGCGGTTTCACTCAAAAATTCAACGACACTTTTGGTGAAGCATGGGAGAGATTCAAAGGCTACACCACTCAGTGCCCTCACCATGGATTCAGCCAAGAATCACTCCTCAGTACACTATATCGGGGTGTCATTCCCAAGATTCGGTTGCTGCTCGATACGTCTAGCAATGGAAATTTCCTAGCTAAAGACGTTGAAGACGGTCTTGAGTTAGTTGAAAACTTAGCTCAGAGTGACTCTTCTTACCACGCAGACTATGACAGATCCAACTGTGGTTCCAAAAAAGAAGTGGAAGGAAGCCGGAAGGTGATCAAAGAACTCAATGAGAAGCTTGACAAGTTACTACTTGTCCAAACTCAAAAGAAGGTCCATTTCGTGGAAGAACTCACTCAAGTCCAAGAAGGGGAGGACATTCAGTATGAAGATGTCAACTACATCAACGCTCAAGGAGGGTATAACAACTGGAAACCGAACAACAACCTTTCCTACAGAAGCACGAACGTCGCAAATCCTCAGGACCAGACCTACCTTCAACAACAAGGAGGAGGAGCAAAACAATTCGTGACCTACACGAATCAACAAGACTTTGTACCGTGGTTCCAGAACCATAACAGCTATCCGCCACGACATCAAGCCGGTGCAAGATAGAAAGGATTTTTAAGCCTTAACTCAATCCTCAAATACACATGTCATTGTAGTATGTGAGGTGTCAATCCAGCCTAGGTTGAGAGAGATACTAGGAATACAAGAGCAAAGTAAAGCTAGGTAATTTTCGGGTAAATGGAGGAGATAAATCAAAATAAACTACTTGCAACTACTAAATAATTACGAAAACTATTTTAAAATCCCTACTGGGATGTTAACTAACTAGTAAACTACTTCTAGGAATTTAAAATGCAAAAATACTGATTTATAAAATTCGAAAACTAAAAGCAGATAAATAAGGCTATTTCTAGCAAAATGAAAGGTACAAACTTTAAATCTAAAAATGAAAGCTTTTAAATCTACTTATATGAAAAATAACAGATTCAAGGATGAGGTTCATGATTAGAGAAGATAAAGGTTCGATCTTGATTTATAAAAAGTAAATCTACACATTTCTAAATGTGCTATCCTTAAGCCCAAGAAACAATCTTTCCATGGTTTGTGGATAAGATAAGTTCCTCTCATCATTCATTCTCTCCAAACCCATGATGTTTGGTGGAAGAGAATGGTTGTGGGGGTTAAGCACGAATCTTTAACATGGCCTAACTAGCCCTTAAATGCCACTCTCATGGTCATTAAGGCATACTAGTCTCTTGGTTTGGGCATAAGAGATTTCCCAAGTTCTTATGAGAAAAAAGGAAATCTCTTGGATCTTAAAGCCTCTCTCAAGGTCTTTAAGAGTTTGATACCCCAAACCAAGAAAGGAATAAAGTTAAGAACAAGAAAATTTACACATTTCTAATGAGCTATCTGTATGCCTTAAGAAGCTTGGGTCTAGATTTATCCATGGTGTGTGGTATAAATCCCTTCTTCATCCTTTCCTCCTAACCCATGATGTTTGGTGGAAAGAAGGGATGAAGAGCATAAAGCAAAGATCTTAAATATTGGCCTTACTAACCCCCCTCACATCCATGGTGTATGGGAAGGAAAGGATTAGTATCTTGGATTTGGTTTTAGGGGATTTCCTAAGTCTTTTTGAGATAAGGAAAACCCTTTAATCAAATAGATCTTTCTCAAGAGTCTCTAGGCTTTAAGCCATCCAAATCCAAGAAGAGAATTAGATGAAAAGCAAGAAAATAACAAGATTCAACCTTTAAAACCTTCCTAATCACCTCATCCTTAAATCCTAAAACACTACTCTCCAACCATTTTCGAACCCCTCTTACTCATAGGAGAAGAGGTGTTCAACATGATTAAGATAGCAAGAAAGAAAGAACAAAGCTTGAAGAGAAGTGCTTGAAATTAAAAATCAAAAGTTTACAAATGGAAAAAAGCTTGAAAATGCCCTACAATGGTGGCTAGATCTAAAATATTGGGAGAGACAATCCCTAAAAACGTGTCTCCGTCTAAAAATTAGGGTAGAAGAGTTTATATAGGGACAAAAACAATGGTCCCCTCATAAAAAGCCAAAACATGAGCTGGCCAAGGAAAGAAGGAAAAACTGGACCGAAGATCGACCTGCCTGGTCGATCTGGGGGTCGATCTAAGGCTGAAACAAGCTGGACGCTCAATCGTCCTGCTCGATCTCGGATGGAATGGGCTGGGAGGTCGATCTTCCCAGTCGATCTCTGCTTTTCTTTAATTTTCCAAGTTCCTTCTTGACTCCCAGTAACTCCTAAGCCTCTCTTCCACCTTCTTCTTCATGCTCAGCTTCCACCAAAGCTCCATGTACTCCAAATAACCTAAAAATGATGCAAATATGCAAGAAATATGCAAATGCTAATGCAACATGTCCTAAAACCTAAAATGCGACAAAAGTTACAATAAATCTAAATATGAATGCAATATGAATACAAAATTTATCCTAAATGAGTGCTAAAATATGCTAAATTATGAGTCTATCAACTCCCCCAAACTTGTCTTTTTGCTTGTTCTCAAGCAAACAAAGACAAATCCGAGAGAGAGGTTTAAAAATGGGGGTTAAATTCCAAAAGTGTTTATCAAATGAATCAATTCAATGGTCCTTGTTCTTAATCCTAGGATGCAGTATACAAACTCTACTTCAAAGGACTTAGCCATACTCATCACATATTGAATTTCAAATCATGACTTGTCTATTCCAAACAATCCAAGAATCCTAACCTTTAACATTCATTTAAGCTTAAAAACCGTGAATCACACTTATGCATTTAAAACCGAATACATTTGGCTAAGGGACAAGGTTATGAGATAAAAATGATCTCATTCAAATGGGTACTCCAAGCAATGGTTTATCTCAAAGATGATTGAACTTTCACATAATGCTAAAGGTAAAAGGCAATGTATGCATACATGACTAGACTCTCATCTACCCATATATACTAACAATGATCCTAGTTCCCCTCTCATTCATTTTTTAGCTCACTCACCCTCTAGAGATACCCCAAATCAACAAGGTTATACACGCCAAGCATAAACCCAAAAGAAATTCATTAATCATATTCACCTTAGGAAAACTTCTTCAACCTTTTATTATAGCTAGTGGTATGGCCATTCATATATATATACTTAGCTCATTTCTTTTCTTTTGATAGCTCTCTCTTTTACATATATATATATATATTTTTTCTTTTATGCACTTGGCCTTTTGGCTCTTTTGTCATGTATATTTTTTTTCTTTTTGAGAGCTATCTCCTTTTCTTTTCAACTTGAGCTTGTATTCAAAACAATTCAAGGCCAACCACTTAAAACTATGTATCCCTTTTATTCAAATTTCCTAACACCAACTTCTTTTCAAACCCAAAACAAGTAAGCATTTTCAACACCCGTGAGCCCCCACCCCAAATCAAGCCTAAAACTAGATTCAATATGCAAATCTAGCATCAATATGAGAGCCTAAGCATGTCGCTAAAAACCTAACACTTTATACTAAGTTCAATTAAAAACAAGGCCTCACAATTGCAATCACACAAGAACTTTGGCTTGAAAGGAGGGTAAGGTTAAGGTGTGGTGTTCTATTTAGGCTTACAAAAGAGTGGTGAAGGGAATAAGAAAGCCTAAATATGTATATGTTATCCATGTATTCTTTCTCAAATGCACAAGTATGATAATTAAAAGTTCATGTTAAGGTTCCAATTTATAGGTTAGGATTCAATTCATGCTTGTTTCAACTTCAAGCCATGAAAGTCAAGACAAATGATCCAAATATGGTTTGAACTTAATTTTTTAATTTGCACAAAGCTTCAAAGGACTACTAACTTGGGCCTTGAACCAATTCATTAGCTTAAAACACTTTACAAGGAAAATTGCCCCCTATGCACATGAATGATTCAACCTATATGATAATATCTAGACTCAATCCTAAAATATTTACCAATCCAAATGCAAGCTACATGATTTTTTTCGAAATTTTTGAATTTGTTTCTGATTTTCTATGCAAATGTATATGCATGAAGACTCAAATATGCTTAAATAGAAAATAAGAACACAAAACACAAAATTAAATCTCTCAACCTCTCCCCCAAACTTAAATTACACAGTCCCTTGTGTAATAAAAGTTCAAGAGAGACCATCAACAAGAAATAAAGTTGAAAAAATCCAAAAATGCATGATATATACTGATATATCATGGTTTTTACCCACTTTTGGACCATGATATAAGTGTTTTTATAGAGTCTTTTGTTAGTTTTCGAGTTCTTTCTGAGTCTTTATAGGTTGGACTATGTTTGGAGCATAATTGGAGATTCTGAAGCTTTTTGGAGCATTCTGCAAGAAGCTGCGAAGTGATGAAGTCGAAGAGTGGAATTACGCACAGGGTGTCGAGCGTCACCATCAGTGTCGATCGACACCAGACCAGACCGACACATTGTTCGGACTTCCATCAAAAAAAGGAAATCAGCTGAAGTTTGCATTATTTACAAGATTGCCCCTGACGCGAATTTGCCTATAAATATAGTTTTTCAGCCATTGTTTAGGCTACGCGTTATTTTACAATTATTTAGAAAGAGATTTATAGAGAGTTTTTTGGAGAGAAAAATTTGTCTCCTTAGAGAAAATTTGGAACTCCCTTTATTTATTCTATTGATTTCTTTCATGCTTTCTATTCAAGTTATGATTTCTGTTTCATTGATCATGTCTGAGTAGTTTGCTAGTTAGGTTTAGGGTTTTTCAAAGGTGATTAATGAATTGATAGGTCGAATTAAACTGTTAGGATAAAATCATTATAGTTCTTCATCTGGATTTGTGTTGAATGCTTATTCTAGCTTTGCGACCTAGAATCTGATATTAGGTTAATTAGTAGATGCGAGAGTATTATTAATTGCCTGAACTAGTGTTAGACGAGCAAAATACCTATTCGCAAAGAGATTTGGTTTAGGATTTTGTGAACAATTGAACCTGATATTAATGCTTGTCTGAATTGTTTGAATTCGCAAAGAGATTTGGTTTTCTGGAATTTAGGCATAGATAATCTTCGCAGCGAGAGTTGGTCGATTTTACATTAGTGTTTCAAGTTCAAGAACAGTTCTTAATAATTCCTAACATTCGCCTAGACCTAGAATTTAGATCACCTGAGAATTTTCCTGAACCTAGCGTTTCGTCTCCTGAACTTACACCGTTTTTTTTTTCCTTCTGTCTTTTAGTTTTACATTGTCACTTAGCTTAATTAGAATTCCGTTGTGTGACTATCCCTTCTCTGTGGATTCGATTCCCTAAGTACTACAACTGATCTCTTAGTTTGAGAGAGTAGTTCTAGGGTAAATTTGACCCCTATCAAATTTTGGCGCCGTTGCCGGAGAAGGAGATTAGTTACCTACAGATTTCTAGTATTAGAATTTTGTCTAGGTTTTTATTTTTGTTTTTATTACTGATTTAGTTTCTTATCTTTGGTTTCAGGTGCATGCCCAGTACCAGAAGCAACAAGGAAGATGAACAAATCCCATTGAACCAGGAGCTCGGTCATCTCGAACGCACAAACCAAGCATCTGCACGAGCGTCGATCGACACATCTAGCATCGATCGACACCATCACTCAGTGTCGATCGACACCAA
>JAHZTW010000001.1:135327788-135340305 GCA_020283515.1 Alliaria petiolata | reverse complement strand
GAGAGAGAACTCTTCTACAGCCGCCTGCTCCTCCTTCTTTTCCCTTTCATCTTTTGTTCTTAGTTCTTTGCTTTTCAATACTTTAAGAAAACCTCTCTTCAATCGATTTCCTTTGAAGAAGTTTTCTCACTTTGTTCCTTTTATTAATACAATTCGCACCTTTCATATCTCGAAGATGTCTCTCGTTCCCATGAGCGAGTAGTCATCTAGTTGGGTTTTTAAGGGGATTTTCGAAGGGGTTTAATCATGGATTGATTTCGCTAGGTTGATAGAGATAGAGTTTCTTTTAGGTATCTTCGTTGATGTCTTGTTCTTATTGCATGTTTGCTTCTCTGATCAATTAGCAACTGATTCTAGGGCGATTAGATACATGAATATGTGGTCTGTTGTCTGGATCTAGAAGTCAACGAGCGGATCGCACCGTAGGATGTTTAGGCATATCGACGGACCGCACCGCGAGTGTTTACAAATAGGTGAAGTATATGTATGCACGGTTGTCTTGCATCGTGGGATGAGAAATCATATCCGCAGTAAAAGACAAACGCAGGTGGCTAGATCCGTGAAGACGGGGTAGTCATAGTCGACCGTTTCAGCTCAAGAACCTAACTTATTAAATTATCTAGAGCCTATCCTGTTGCTTGTTAGATTCGATCCATGAACCCCGGAGAATGTCCCTGAACCCAACGCCTTTTATTTATTGATTTACAACCGTTTAATTCTCTGCTGCTGCTTGATATCATTACTGCAAATCGTGACACACCGCACTCCCAGTTCCCATTTGGTTCAAAGAAGTTAGAAATCATAGGACTCTCGCAAAACAACAATCTCTGTGGATTCGATCCCTTAATTTACTACTGTGATTGCTATGCACTTGCAGCTATCTTAGGGGTAAAACTTGAAGTAAAATAAACCCCGCATCATATACATATCAAAGTTGATTATAGATGTGAGATTTGTGGTTTGGAAAGTGAGTCAACAAATCATGTCCTATTTGGTTGCTGACATGCAAGACAAATTTAGGCCTTCTCTGGTTTTCTTTGTCAACAAGAAGATTTTTGACCAAGGGTCTATTTTCACCAATATTCACCATCTCTTTGAGGTCAGTTCTTCTAATAGAATCCCTATTGAAGTGTGTCGTTCTTTTCCCTGGATACTATGGGTTCTTTGGAAAAATAGGAATAACTTTCTTTACAAAAGTTCTCGATTCGTGGCAAGTGAATCGGTAGCCAAAATTAGAGCTGTTGCTGATGAATGGTTTGATGCCCATGTAGATGACATTGATAATAATAGAGCTTCTGTTATAATCTCCCCTAATTCTGATCAGTCTTGGAAAGCTCCTCCATCTTGGTTGTTTGAAACGTAATATTGGATTTTTGTGGTCTAAAAAGAAAAATGTTGTTGGGGCTGCGTGGGTTTAAAGAGATGATAGATGGATTGTTTTGTTGCATAGCCGGCGTGCTTTTATGCAGATTGGCAACTCTTTTGATGCCAAGTATAAAAGAATTATTTGGGCAATGGAGAGTATGGTAAGTCACCGTATTAAGAGGATAATTTTTTCTTTGGAGGCCTCTTATCTGATGGGTGCTTTGCTTCGTCCCCGAGCCTGGCCGTCTTTCAAAGTGTATGTGTCTGAGCTTTCTTTAATTTTGAAGTCGTTTTCTTAATGGAAGGCTGATTGAAATTCCAGTTTGCAACAGAGGTGCCTCTCTCATTGCACAAAGAGTTTCGATCCAGGATCGTTATCAATCGTATGTGGCCATCAATCATCCTTTTTGGTTGCATCGTTTATTTGTGAATGATAGGAGATTGGCTTTTGTATAATCTGTTTAGTTTTTTTGATTATTTTGGTAACCAGGTTGTTATGCCTGTAGCTTCCTCTGTTCTTGAGGTTTTTTGGATAAGTGGGTCTACTCGACCTTCTTCGTAAGTGGGTTTACTTTGGTATTTCTAAAATATTATCTAGTTGAAAAAGAAAAAAAATGGTCTATACGGAATAGAGAATCATGTCGGGAAAACTAAATGAAAACAAAAACATAAAAAGAACATAAAATTTGATCCAATCAAAATTACACCAAAGTAATAAATTTTCATCCATGATAATTTTCCGATGGATTTCTGACAGGTAGATTTCGACGGATTTCTGGCAGGTAGATTTCCGACCTATTTCTGATAGATTTTTGATGGAGCGTATTTTTTTCTTTTTTGTTTATCAGGAGGTTCTGGATCGAAGCCTGTAATTCCCCCAGGCCAGAAACTACCGCAAATAATATTAGTTTCGTTGCAAGCGTCAGTCATGTGACCTCTAAACTTTACCTAAGATACTTTTCTAGTCAAGCTAATGATTCTTAGTGATGGAGCGTATTTGATCATTACAATCATTAGAAGTTTATCAGAAATTTGTATGTTGAAAATTCAGATGGGTCGGTCCATTAGAAATTTGTCGTGAACAATTTTTAACAAATTTTTAATGAACATATTAGTTTCCGAGAAAAAATTTTAACAAATTTTTAATGAACAAATTTTTAACAATTATTGTCCGTCAGAAAATTTATCAGAAAGGAGCAATTTTTGACCGATTTCCGAAAATTTTGTCCACCAAAAATTGATTACTTTCTTGTAGTATACCCAATAAGTAACCGTTGCATGCAAATTTAGGATTAGATAGGTGAGTTCTTGTATTGAGAGATAGAGAGAGAGCCTTGCAAGCGAGATTCAAAGCAACAATCTTGCTTGTATGGTGTTTTCCTATTTCCACAATTCAAAGCATCAACACAATCAAGAAGATATCGACAAATAGAAACTATAAATCAGAAAGGCCAATTTGAAACAAGAAACAGAGTGCTCGTTAACATCACTAAGATGAGAATCTTCTATGTCGTCTTCGTATTTATTACCTATATACAGACATCAAACTCCGTTGATTTCAAATATTTGTCTGCTTTTAATTTCGGAGATTCCAATTCCGATACCGGTGATCTCGTTGCTGGCCTTGGCATTCATCTTGACCTTCCCAACGGACAAAGTTACTTTAAAACATCTTCCCAAAGATTCTGCGATGGACGTCTTGTCATAGATTATCTAAGTAAGGTTTTTTAAATTTATATTCTCTTTTTACGATAATCTTCATCATTTTTTTTATTTCATATAATCGGTATTCTCTCTTCTCAACCTAATTCACTAACTATTTTATGAGAATATGCTCTAGATAGCTCAATTTTATTTTCTTATTACAAATGACGAATGTTAAAGTCATAAATAAATTAGTTTACTATCATGTATTTAGAAAATGACGAATGTTAAAGTCATAAATAAATTAGTTTACTATCATGTATTTAGAAAAAATACAACAAATTTTTATTTCATATAATCGGTAAACAAATATCATGTTATTTAACCAATAATACACTATTTTACATGATATTATGCTATTTTCCTAAATTACACGCGAAACAATACATCATTTATTTATCGGTTTCCGACCACAATTTTGTTTTGCCGATTTTGTCAGAAAACTTGGCTATCTAAAGGAAACATTACTAATATTTCATCTACGATTTATCAAAAACACTTTATTTATAATCATTAGATAAATGTTGAGTTTAAATATTTAGCTTACCCATGTTGTACCAAAAATTTAGTTACCTCTTGATAAAACTTACAAATCCTAGATTATTTCAAAATCAAGTGTTTCTATTTATGTGATGTTTACATTTAACAAAAACAGAATATCAAATTTTTAACCAAGCAACATCTGCAAATCGTAAACACAAACATGAATCACAAAATTTATTTATTTTTCTGTTTTGTATTGTGTGTTATGCGTTTTATAATTTGCATGTTATATATATATATATATATATATATATATATATATATATATATATAGGCCCTTTAACAAAAAAAATAAATATATATATATATATATGATATTTTATCACAGAAAATGCCATCCGCAACACGAACACATGAAAATAAAAAGATAATCAAACTTAGCAAAATGAAAACGCAAAGATACTAACGTGAATGTGTCCAATTGTTTTCGTTCGGTACCAACCATCCGCAACACGAACACATGAAAATAAAAAGATAATCAAACTTAGCAAAATGAAAACGCAAAGATACTAACGTGAATGTGTCCAATTGTTTTCGTTCGGTACCAAACTACAATCGCCCGTAAAAATAAAACATTTCATCTTGATAAATCTTGCTCACGAAGCAACCACCAAGCAGTCTCGAAGCAAACTTGTATTATCATTTCTGAATCTGACCTCCGTTCAATTTAAAATTTATTTCTTAAGATATTATTTCAAAAGAAATTAAGGATTTCTATAACATACCAAAATAAGGTTTTTAAATACTACAAACCATTATTTGATTAAACGTCTTTGTCAGGGTTGTTCTAGAAGCTTTATAGTTAGCTTTTTATGTTTAATATATAAACCATTTTGAATTAAATATATTCTACACCATTTCTTAAAAAAAAGAAAGCAAACTGATTCGTAAAGTTCTGTTCGATCAGAAGATTATGTTTCACCACAACATTCTTAATTCTAGTTTCCTTTTTTTTTTTAAATCTACATTATACACTGAAGTTAAATAAGCACTAAATTTTATGTATTAAGCATTTGACAAAAAAGAATTAGAAGTCAAGGCCTAGTGTTCTTCAAACTTTAAATGTAAACGTAATCAATATACTACACCCACCATTTACATATACTGATCAAAGATGGACCCATTATCTATTTATTATCAATCAACCACCAACTGCTAAATACTAACATAGGATCCGCCAACAGAAATATACGAAATTTTTGAGGTTGCATACATACATATAAACCATTTTATAATTTAACATATTCTAAAAGTTTTGTCATGGTTGTTGTAGACACTTCATATTTTGATTTTTCAGTTAGCTATATTTATCATAATACATAGAAAATTATTTTTTTGAGTACATATGGCTCTACGGCTTATTTCCAACCCTATGGCTCCCATTGTAAACATTCTCTCAATTGTTCTCTTCTTCTTCATCTTCATCTCCTTCTTGCCCTCATATCTCTCCATTATCCTTAAATATCCGGCAATCATCAACTTGGGGGACTCGAATTCCGACACGGGCAATCTCATCTCTGCCGGGATTGAAAGTGTTAATCCTCCGTACGGCCAGACTTACTTCAAGCTTCCCTCAGGAAGATATTGCGACGGCCGTCTCATAGTAGATTTTCTATGTATACATCATTACAAAATCCAAACAAACTGTGTTGTTCTTGGCTTCCTTTGATTTGGTTATCACTACATAGCAATTTTTTTAATATATGTGTTTGAGTTGTGCAGTGGATGCAATGGACATGCCATTTCTAAATCCGTATTTGGATTCATTAGGATTACCAAATTTCAAAAAAGGGTGTAACTTTGCAGCAGCAGGATCCACCATTCTTCCCGCAAACCCGACATCGGTCTCTCCCTTTTCTTTTGATCTTCAAATCTCTCAATTCATCCGGTTCAAATCTAGGGCCCTTGAACTACTTGCTAAAACAGGTGGGACTAATTTGACAATATTGTTGGTGGGATGTGATGTGTAATATTATATGATGTATACATGAAGCAAAGATTTATTTGATGGATTTTGCAGGAAGGAAATATGAAAAGTACTTACCACCAGTTGATTATTATTCAAAAGGAATATACATGATTGATATAGGCCAAAATGATATCGCTGGTGCCTTCTACTCCAAGACTCTTGACCAAGTTCTTGCCTCTATTCCTTCAATTCTTGAAACTTTTGAAGCTGGACTCAAGGTAAATCACTGTTTCTGGCTTTTGTATCAAACAAATTCTAAGAAAACTAAAATGAGTTTTTTTTATATATATAAAAAACTAAATCTGTATTTTTTTTTTTGGAAATTAGATAGATTAATTTGGGAAATTATTTGTAAAAATGATGTGGTAGCAAAATCGTAAATACGTGAAAGATGATTTGATGGCACACTATATTATACATGTTATCGCGTCATTTGATGGAAAAAGCATTCATGTAACTATCTTTTGAAAGAAATATCAAATTTAGACTAGCTATCTTTTTTTGGGTTAAATTAGACTAACTTTCTAACTAACATTTTTCATATTAGACAATTTTCAATCAGGTTATTATTTTTCATAGGCGGAAAAACATATTACTGAATCTAATTTTTAGATTTTGCACCTATCCACTTTTTATATGTTAAAATGAAATGTAATTCAAATTAATTTGGCAGAGGCTGTATGAAGAAGGAGGTAGAAATTTTTGGATACACAACACAGGGCCTTTAGGATGTTTGGCTCAAAATATTGCTAAATATGGGACAGATTCAACAAAGCTTGATGAGTTTGGATGTGTTAGTTCCCATAACCAAGCAGCCAAACTCTTCAATCTACAACTCCATGCTCTCTCAAACAAATTTCAAGCTCAATTCCCTGATACAAATGTTACTTACGTCGATATCTTCTCTATCAAATCTAATCTCATCGCTAATTATACCCGTTTCGGTAAGCATTTTTCTATTTTGTTTAGAATTTACTTGTTGATGATCATAACCGTCTTGAGAAATGTTGGTTATTTTGGTTTAGCAACATATTTCGATTTTTTCAGGTTTCGAAAACCCGATAATGGCCTGTTGTGGAGTCGGAGGGGAGCCGCTAAATTACGATAGCCGCATTTCGTGTGGCCAAACTAAAGTCTTAGATGGGGTATCAGTAACTGCCAAAGCTTGCAACGATAGTTCCGAGTACATAAATTGGGATGGAATTCACTATACGGAAGCGGCGAACCATTTCGTTTCAAATCAAATCTTAACAGGGAAGTATTGCGATCCACCGTTTTCAGATCAAATGCCATATCTACTAAGCTTAAAATTTTAATATAAATGCCGTTACTATCGTTTGATTTCATTCATTCTTTGGGTTTCTGTCATTATTTACTTATATTTCTCAAATAAAACGATGTACCAACAAACCATAACCAAACAAAGTTCTGACCTGACCGGTTTGGTATATGATAATGTACCAATACACTACTTCCTGGAGACATAAGCATAGTACTGTGCCATGGGAACAACAAAGGCAATTACAAGCAAACCACCAACGACAAGACTGAACTGTCCTCTCTTCTCTTCTGTTTCTTCTTTCGTTTTGAAATTTGATTCTCTCTTGTTATCCTTCACTTCTGGACCACCGGGATCTGGGAGACCGTCTATTGCTGCTACCAACCGTTTCGCACTGCTGTATATCGCCTCGTTGTATTTTTCGTCTGTCGCTAGTACTGCACCATCATACATTCAAACACTAATCAATTCCTATTTAAATTTGAACATAGTTGATTTTTTAAACATCAGAGCAAAAAGTTCTGTATGGGGATACTCCCTCTTCAAGTTGAATGTTTTGGAAAATCAAATTTGTTTCATAAAAAAATTACCAGGATTTTACTAATCTATGAAAAGCAGAGACCAAA
Source organism: Alliaria petiolata (assembly GCA_020283515.1). Taxonomy (NCBI): domain Eukaryota; kingdom Viridiplantae; phylum Streptophyta; class Magnoliopsida; order Brassicales; family Brassicaceae; genus Alliaria; species Alliaria petiolata. Next base: position 135,332,819 of record JAHZTW010000001.1, on the reverse strand, counting down.
AATCCGAATAAATGTTGGTTCTCTGGTGCCCGGGTTCAATCATCATTTAATACGAAAATGTTATTTTTAAAATCTGAGATTATGTAACCAAGGCCCGGAAATCTCACCTTTTTCAAAACTAACAGAAAAAAAATCCGAACGAAAGCAAAGTAGGAAAAATATGATCCCAAACTTAAATTTGAAAACAATAGATATATTTCATTAAATTCGAATCCAAATCAAACCCAAACTGTTCCAAACCATCAACACTATAATAGGTTCTACTTTGGTCACTATTATTTAAAAAACCGAAAATCCGAATCAAAACCCAGTCTGAAGACCACTAGTTTCAGCATCTGGATGATGATTTGATATGTTGTTACGCATCCGGATGCACAGTATAATTCATACTAGACCGGGAGAGTTTCAGTTTCATACCAGGAAGATTTTCAGATACCGTAGCATCGAGAATCTTTTCACCAACAGCTTCAATAAAAGCTGGACCACCAGTAATGGCTCCTTCTTTCTGACTTGTGATCAAAACAACAATCCCCTTATTGTTACCTTCTTCAATCGAAGGGTACCATTTCTCCAAAACCTGGTCTGCATACTCAAACGCATCTGCTTTACTCTGCATTTCAACCAAACCGGTTCCGGTTCAACTTATCGGTTTACAAAATAAACCATGTGTATAAGAAAAGCTACAAAAAAATATAGAAAACTCACAGTGAGCTTTCTAACAGTGATGAAATTGAGCCGAAGTTTCTTTCGGTATTCAAGATCAGACAAGAGCTTCTTAAGATCTGATTTCGTGACTCGGCTAAGAACACCAGCGTCGTCGACTACGTAAGTTTCTTTTGGTGGACCATCGTTGAGAATATTGAACTCAGAGGCTAAAGCAGTGCCAACAGGCGAGAAAGTAAGAGCCATAGATAGAGCTAGAGCAGCTAGTCCTTGCTTTGCATCTGTTAACCAAGATTCCGGTTTAGCGATAAACCGGGTTGAAAGGTGTTTCGGACCGGCGAAGGTGGGATTCGAGAAAGACAAGGACTGTGAAGTGAGTTTGGTTTGATGAGAGGATGATGGTTTGGTGTTGAGAGGAGGAGAGAGAGAACGAGGAGAGAGAAGGGTCTCCATTTTTCAGAGAAAGTTGTGTTCTCAGAGATGGAGGATTTCTTGCATTTTCTGGTTTATGTTTGGATCGTGAAGGAAGTCAACGATTGGTGGAAATGTTAGATTTCTGGATAATGTTTTATTCCATGGCTAAGGCCAACCACATTTTTGTGCAAACATATATTAGTTATGTGGTGACGTGGCGTTTTATTGTTGACAAGAGGAATAAATTAAAATACCAAGCACTACTATACTTTCTTATATGCTCTACTTGTAGTACGTACTATTATTTAGATGCCTACTGACATGTATTCGGCTCCATGAATTTTAAATATTTATTATAATTTCTAGCATAGTAGAAAATGATAGTTACAACATCACCTATGTGAGATAATAGGGCTTTCGGTTTTTTCATTAAATAAAAGTACGAAAAAGTCAGATCATATATTAATGATAGTGTTGGGCTATTACATACCCTAATGAATAATTTCGTTCAATTCATACCTAAATTTATTAAAACCAGTTAATCCACGTTCAATTGATACCCTAATAAATAATCTTGTAACAATGTTAGTTTTACCGTCAATTTTAGTCGTTTTAGTAAAACCCGTAGCTAAACCAGAGTCACAAGGTGGGGAGTTGTAGATTTTGTTCGGATCTAGTGTAAATACACCTTTGGTAAATACACCTTTGACTCATGCAAAAGACCGGACATGCTTTGTATAAATAAAAGTTTTTAGTATTTCAGATATATAATTAAAAAATCCTATAAATTTGTTATTATAGTTTTATTTATAAATAAAAGGTTCTCCCTGCATTAATGATCAATGCAAGGCTCCTAAAGACTAAAATCGGCTAAAGAGAAAAAAATACTTATGAAAATGCAATTTGTAAGAAATAAGGAAAAAGATCAAGACGAATTAAAATATTTCCTAGAGTGAAAAGGAAAAAGGAAGTCGAAGGAATCGACCTCATAACATTATAAATAGAGGATTCCTAACAACTTGAAAAGGATCCAAAAAATCGTTAAGAAACTTAAGAGCAAGACCTAGCAGTTACTAGTTTTCTAAACCTAATTTTCTCAATTCAGCTATGCAAGACTCTCTTGCCAAGCAATTTTTTGTAACACCTTAAGCTTTGGAGCGTTAATAAAGATGTGTTCTCTTAAACCCACAACTGTTTATTACTTATTTGCCTAAGTGATATTCTGGTTCAACAATTGGCGCCGTCTGTGGAGAATAAGGAACAAGTTCTTAACAATCGAAGCTTAGGGATGTTTCCTCCAGAAAACACTGACGACCAAACCCCAAGATTGGATGAGCACGGCAACCCCCTCGTCACCGATACTTAAACACCGCCACCACCACTAGCCACAGGAACACCAACACCAACATCCATCTCCCTCGCTGACCTCACTGCGGCGATCCAGGCAGCACTTCAACCGATCACCCAAGACATCAGCTCCAAATTCGACGACTTGAAGTCTCAGCAAGCAAAGCACCAGGTGCAAATCAACTCAATGACCACCTCGGCAAGCGACCTGGTAACCCCGATAGGAAGACGGTTCTTCAGCAACACCCTTGTCGTCCAAACTTCAGGAGAAACCAAAATTAGCACCGCAGTCAATGGATCTAATGTCGCTGGCTGAACTGATGTAGCACCAGCTAAAGAAATCGACCTCGAGGTTGCCAAGTTATACCAACGTCTAGATGCAATAGGCTCGCAGATTCACCGAGTGACCAGTTCGGCACCTCAGATCGCCAAAATTCTCGCTGATACGCATAAGAGACTTTTTTCATCACAAATAACAAGTGTCCGCCTCGGCGTAACAATAAAACTTAAGTTATCATACTATAATGGAAGTGAGGATCTACAGCTCTGGCTCACTGATATGTCTATATTTTTCATCATATTTCTCTCCATTTAGTGTAAGTTTCTATTCATTTAGGAACCTAATTAAGAATTATTGTATTGCAATTTGATCATTTAGAGTTCTAGGGTGTATTTTCATAGTCTTTGCATATTTTGGTGCATTTAGAGTCTTGATCAGGTGATTTGGATGCTATGGGGGCATGAATGGAGTTGGAGAAGGATGGCATAGCAAAGGAAGGGCAATAAATCATCAAGAGGAGGAAGAGAAGCAGCTAAATGAGAAGCAAAAGTCTTGTAGAAGCATATCAAGCATTTGGAGGCGCAAAATGTGTGTGTCCGGAAGAAGGCCTTGCACTTAGAATCAGACTCTGAAGCCTTCTTAAGAGTTGTAGAGGATCCAATGAGATTTATAGTGCCATTGGAACCAAGTCATTCAAACCTGTGGTTAGAAAGTTACATCGATTTCAGTTTGGTTCGACGAGCTGCTCGAACCGAAAGTCCAGGGGTTCAGTTCGACCAAATTGTTCGACGAACTCGAAGAACCGAACATCCAGGGGTTCAGTTAGACAAAAATGGTTCGACAAACTCGCAGAACCGAACATCCAGGGGTTCAGTTCGACCAAATGGTTCGACGAACTCGCAGAACCGAACATCCAGGGGTTCAGTTCGACCAAATGGTTCGACGAACTCGCAGAACCGAACACAGACGAACTTTTTTGTCCACTTTTTGGGTCCCTCCTATAAATACTCTTTAGACATAATTTTTATCCCAATTTTTATTCTCTTAGTTCTAAGCTTAAACTTTTTGCCACTTTGAGGAAAAACCTTGTTTATGCTTGGATCTTTAAGTTTAATGCAATATCTTTCTTAGATTTCTTGTTTCATCTTTCTCTAATCATGTTTAACCTTTCATTTACCTTTGACTTGATGGGTCTAATCATGATTAGTGAGTAGTTCTTTAGGAACTTGGGGATGATTTAGATTTAGGGATTTCTAATGGTTCAATCTTGCAATCTAGGATAGATTCTTTCATTTCTCTTCTTATTAAGTAGTTCCTAATGCCAAATAGCTAATCTTTGCTATTTTGGATCATAAGCATTCCATACACCCACCAAGTGTTTGATGAAATGCTTGAACCAACTTAATAAGAGATTTACATTCCTAGCCTAAGACATTAGTTGCCTAGGGTATTTATCATTCCATTTAGACTTGTAATTAATGCTTGCTGATCAGTTTAATGCTAAAACATCATTAGTTCATTAGGGTGATTAGTGAAGGGATTAATGCCACATATCATGATTTAATCTTATTTAAGTGTTCTAGGCATAGAGTTGGCTTGATTAGTTGCTTAAATGATTGCAAGGTTGTCCATTTAGTTTCCCAAATCAATGATTTCATCCCTAGGTTTTCTTTTAGTTAATTTGGTAATCTTGCTTAGTAGTTAATCTCTTGTGTAGTGCTTCATTAGTAGTAATTAAGGCTTAGCTTGATATTATTTCTCTTGTAGTGTCTCTTTTAGTTTGTGTTTTGTTTTTAATTGTTGCTTGTTACTTGAATTCGCCAATTTAGCTTAGCTTAAACCAAACTTTGTATTCTTATTGAATCATCTCCCAAAATGGATTGATATCTCAAGTATTGCAATGATATGAGCAATTGAGAAATTGCTAACAAGAGATAAAAATTCTTGTATCAATTTGGCGCCGTTGCCATATTGGGATTGTGTGATCATTAAGATTTGAGTTTAGTTTGAGACTAAGTAATCCTTTTGTGTTTATTGACCATCTACTTTTCTAGATTTCAGTTTACCTTGAATGCATTTGAGTTCACAAGGAGACAACAACTTCCAAGGCTTTCAAGACATTGATCAATTGGAAAGGGTTGCTAGAATTGCAAGAAGGGAAGCTGAAAGGTTAGAGAGGTTGAGAATGGAAGAGCAACAAAGGGATCAAGCTCCTCCACCAAACATGGCGCAAGCACCAAGGGGCAATGGAAACCCCTTGCATGCGCCTAGACAAGGGAGAACCATTGGGGCTGGAGATGCTCCAAATATTCATCAAAATAGATATG
>JAHZTW010000001.1:135300357-135315917 GCA_020283515.1 Alliaria petiolata | reverse complement strand
CGGTAAAAAGATAAACTTTCAAGATAAAAGAAGGATCTTGATGAGCATCATGAACTAGGTGACTCTCGGTTTGACTTATCAAGCTAAAGCTTTTGGATCACATCAAGACTTGGTCTTTTGATGGTGATTCTTAGGTAAAGGGATCCTCAAATCGTTTAGCCCATGGCGTTTGGGTTTAAACTCTTTGAATCTCTATCACCATAGACTAGCTCTCGCATAGTGGTACAATAGAAGAAACAAGCATCTACAACGTCCCTATTGAACCGTAAGACTCTTAGACAAATGGTTAGTCTTAGCCTAAGAAATCAAACTCTTGTTCATGGATCCGGCTAAGCAAGCACGTGGCGTTCGTGTCAAGCCGCCTGTGGACTTTAGGCTAGATGGCCAAACTAGACTAAGCTTTGGGAATGATAAACAAGAAAGAATCTAACTTTATGTTTTAGCTAAGCAAGAAATATAAATGCGAGAGTCCCTTGGTCCTTTCAACCCATCAAAGTCCTAAAAAGACTACTCACAAACCATTTGAGAAACCTCAAGATCCATGAGGATGAGAGGGTAACTCATCGGTTGCAAGATATTCAAAAACAAGAAAAGGAAGAAGCTTTAAGAAAATACACTAAGCTATATGACTTAAAACTTCAAGATTGCATAAAAATCAAAGCTTTAAAACAAGCTTCAATGGAGGAAATACAAAGGTCTCAGTTTTTGAAAGAGAAGACAGAAAAAATAAAAAGTAGAAAGCGTGATGAAAGGATAAGAGTGGGGGAGTAGGTATTTATACACAAAAGAGGAAAAACATAAAACGCTGGGACCACTTTCCCGAAATGGTACTATTTTGGATTTTAGTGTTTCGGGCTCAAGTCGTTGTGAGCAAAGCCGAAATGCTATCTCTTCTTGATTCTTCGGGCACTCTCCATATCGGGCAGGGGTTTCGGGATCATGTCGTGAAGGCTCGCCTTCCTTGTTACTTGAATCGGGTACTTCCCGTTGTTTTGCTCCGATATCCGTCTTCATGGCATCCTCTTGCTGGATCTCCACACCGAGGTGTTCCTTTCGGGACTAAGTCGCTGCTACCCGTCTAAATCGGCCTCGGGGTCGTGATCCATGCTCGATATTACCGGCTCATCCTCTATTTGTGATCTCCCTCCTTGGTTTCTTCTTCGGACCATCCTAAGCACCTTAGAACACACTCCAAACATGCAAGACTATGCAGAAACCTAACCTAATGCATCTAATCCTAACATGGGTGAAAATGTGATGGAAGCTAAGATAAAAGTGCAAGAATGAAATCCTAACTAGCATGAAATGTGTGTTAAAAACATGCAATTTACAGAGATATCAACACCCCCAAACTTGCCTTTTTGCTTGTCCTCAAGCAAAACTCAACCGGAGGGGTGAGGTTTTTAAAAGCAAAAGGTGTAAGTTTGAAACCAAAACGCCATTTAAAAGAAATCAACTCAATGTCAGAGTTCAGGTTTCTGGGATGCAAGTCGAATTCTACCTATCCAAAAATCTTTAGCCACATTCATCGCAAAATCAAGTAGAATCAATCCTAACTTAGATGCAAATTCAAATTCTCAATTCCCTTTCACATTCATTAAGAAATTTAAAACATGGATCTCATACATACCTGTTAATCAACTCACTTGGTTCAGGGTAAGGTAACGAGCTAAATGTGAACTCGTAGTGCGATCGGGTTAAATGTTTAAGTGAGATCACTCATGAAAGGAACCTTCTTAATGCAAAATGCTAAGGGTAAAAACCAATGGATGCATACAAGGCTAGATTCCCATCTACCCAGAACATCTATTTCGTTTCCTACCCTAATCTAAACTGCTCCCTCCTAAGCTACCCTCTGTCTTGGCATTTCGCCTTATACCCGATATCACTCCTCGATATTACCTTTCCTGGTCATCTTTGGGGGACTTCTTCTTTGTTGGAGATCGGTTTCGGCTTTCTGGCCCCTTTGTTGCGTTCCTTGTGTTTCACCTTTTGTGTTGTTGGCCGAAATTAGACCTTGTTGATTGGCCTTCTTTTGCTTTCTCTTGGAATCGCCTTTTTCTTCTTTTCGTTTTGAGCCTCATTTGTTGCCGCCATCTCTTTTTATTCGTGTCCCCGTCTGACTCAGTGGTTTTCTTCTTTTCCCTTTTTGTAAATGCATGATCAATCAGAATATACCCCCCTTTTTCCTAGTCTACCCAGCAATATCGGCCTCCGATTTCGGTATCAAGCCGTTTAAGTATCAATACCACTTGACCTAGTGTTGACTCGAGATGTGAGCCAAAGTCTACATGGAAATCTAACCTTGTCGATCTAAACCCAACACTTTTTGCCTAAGAAGATTCGAAAATGGTGCAAAGGCCTCACATGCTCTCACAAAATTGTTTATGGCTTAAAACAAAGGTTCGGGCTTAGGGTATGGACTGGTACTTGAACGAGCAGAAGAGTGGTTAAAAGGGAAAGAGAGTCCAAGTGAAATCTATGAGTCGAATGACAAATGTGAACAAGATAATTAAATTTTCATTTTAACTGTTCAAGTTCATTAGGAAAATTGTTCAAATCGCAATGCATCAAGCTAAAACCGAATTTCACAAGATAAATTCCAAATGTCGTGCTGCCTTAAGCTCTGTCAAATTCCAAATGCATCAAACAAACAAGAACTAAGGCATTGAATTCATGACTTAAAAATGGCTATTTACAAGGATTCATCCTACTTAACACCTTATGCGAATGCTTTTGAATCCTAAATGAATGCGTCTAGACTCAATCATATCATGGAAATGCAACTACATGAATTCTTTTTCTGGGATAAATTTTCAAAATTTTTCAATTTTTTTTTTGTGTTTTTCTATGCAAATTTTATGAATGTATGATGTCTAAACTATGTGAGAGCAAGTACTACATACTCCCCCAAACTTAAATCACACAGTCCCTGTGTGATAGAAGAGAGGAAGAATATGGTCCTATGATAATGCAAAAATTCGAGCAAAATGAAAAAAAAGTAGAGAAAAATGCTTATGTACAGGAATTTGGAGTGGTACCTTACTGCTCAGTGTGATGTGAGGACGTGGTGTCCGCACTGGTGGAGAAGGAAGGGTTGTCCGATTCCGGTATCGGGGACTGGCTCGCACGTCTCTTCCTCGACATGTTTTCTTCTTGGCAGGAATGCCTCACTGGTGGAGAAGGAAGGGTGTTCCCTTGGTAGGAACGAGAAGGAATGCCTTTCTTGAAGCATTTGGCTGTCTGCTTCGTCAGACTCTTCTTCTTCTTCTCCTCCTTGTTCTCCGGATGACATATCGGCCTCAAGCCGTGGCGATGGTGTCGACCCCTTCAGCTTCGAGGTGAGCGACTTGATCTGGTCCTTCAGATCCTTCATGTGTCCCTTAATCCTCATCACCGTGGAGACTAGCTTCTTAATTGAGTGATCCTGCCATTTGCAGTACCGCTGGAGTACGTTGATCCGCTCGTGAGCTGTCTTGAGGGTTCGATGAGTCACGCTTGTGATTGGGTCGAAATGGTAACGATCCGTTCCGTAGAGAGGGAAATCATACTCGTCCGTAGGGTCTTCGTAGTCGTCCTCATCTCCTTCTTCCTCTGGAACAAGTGTATCGGCTTCCTCCCGATATTCCTCCTCGTAGTCCCCATAGAAGTCAGCTTCATAGGAGAAAAGATGCTCGTCCTGCGGCTCGAAATCCAGATGCTGAGGTTCCCTTATCGTGGTCAGGTAAGGGTTGGGCAGGAACATCACGGCCGCTCTGTTTGAAGGCAGGGTGAACTGATATCGGTGTCCATGCCGATATGGCTTCCCGAGAAACTGACACTTCTTCAAATAGTCGATGTCTATCCAGCGAATCCCGTGTGTTGGCTCCTCGAGATCGGCACCAACTCACTTTAGGATGGCAAATACGAATCCTCCACAGCCTACTTGAAGCATTTCACTTGGCGTGGAGATCATCCACGAATTGTAGTAGAAAAGATCCTTAAGCAATATCGTGATCAAGCCGGTGCTCCGTATGCTTCCTTTAAGCTCTCTCCCATTTCGGGTCTCCTGAATGATCTCCACCAGACCGTCATCCATTATCTCCAACTCCTTGGTCAGGACAGCTCCACATTCCTTTTTTGCGAAGAACGTATGTGCAATGGCTCTTTGCACATACCTCAAGGCTGAGTGCCTTATCATGATGCTCTTGTTCACCCCAGACATGTAAGTGCCTACCCCAATGTGTCCCCATAGTGCTTCCAGCTCCTCCCTTTCGATGTTAAGGGTCATCTCACGCATATCGCCCTGGCTGAATCCGAATATCGACTCGAGATCCCGAAATGACATTCAGTGTGTCTCCCTTCCATATTTGAAACGGATGTAGCCGTCGCCATCTTGTTCTGGGGTCTCTTCTCCAAAGGCATAGAAGGTCACCTCCAGTGTTGCAAGGAACTGGAAGGTTGCCTCGTCATGTGACGCATAGGCGTTCTCCATGAACTTCCTCAGACCCATCGCGTTGAAAAGGATCTGGCAGTCTTCATAGATGCCCAACTCGGCCATTGTCTCCTCGTTGAGGTAGCGCGTGGGTTTGAACTCCATTCGCCTGAATGCTGCACGCATATCGGCCAAAGTTGGTCGGGAACTCGCACTCCTTATTCCCGATACACGCGTGTTTGAGCGCACTGTGACGGCTCGGCTTGAGCTTCCCACTGGTCTCTTTCCCTGTCTCTTTTCCGTCTGGTATTCCCTTGATCTCCCAAGGATGGCTCCGCTTCTTGTTGCTCCTACCATTGTACCTAACAATCAAAAACACTCGAAAGTGTGTAAGCACAAGGAAAAACACAAAGGGCAGAGATTATTTTGCATACATGTTTAAACTTAAGGTAACTTTATTCATGACTAAAGAGACCCAAGCAAACATATTCGAATAATTACTAGATCGGGAAAAATCTTAAATCGAGAAGACTAAAAATGTTCTTTATAAGTTGTTTCTCATAGATTCAGATTTTAGATAAGCATGCATTAAACAAAAGGTGAGAAAAAGGGATCTCTAGAATCTTAGCATTTCAAAAGAGTTTAGCCGTGAAGCTATTCTTCATACATGGAAATGCCAAAATTCTGGAAAATTCTACAAAAAACCCTAAGTTTTATGCAAAACATCTACCAAATATTCCTCCATCAACTCTCAATTCCCTAATGCAGCAAATTCGAACGATCTTAGACAGTACTTAATCATATCGTTCTAAAGCAGATTTTTACCTTAGCACGACATTTGCAAAAAAACTTTTGGAAGGATGCACGAAATCGAATTGCGAATTTAAAAGCTCTAGACAATTTTCTGGTTGAGAGTGATGGGGAATGAAAACGAGAGAGGTGAGGGTTTTTATAAAGAGGAGATATGGGGAAGAGAAGGGTTTGACTAGGGTTTCTTGGTTTGGAGAATAATTGTCGGTTAACCCCAACCAACCATTCATGCCTTATCCGGAAAAGTGAGCCATAATTTGAGCATTTTTTTCGGATTGGCCAAGTCCAAATACCCTATTACCTGGACGGCCATATCGGGTTGACTTCGATATGGCGTGACTGACGTTTCGGATATCGGCTGGTCCCCGATATATTACCTTGGTGAAGGTTGCCTAGCTTGGGTTTTGTTCCATATCGGCTACACACTGTTGTGCCTTTTCGACAAAGAATACCCAGGGATAATATCGCGGTGTTAACCCGATATTACATCCCGTTACTGAGCTAGACAACTTCTCATATTGGTTTTATCTCCTCTTATGCGTAGGTCACCCCACCCTATCCTTCATGGGATCATGAAATCATTAAACTAAACTAGGAAAAACATTAATATGTACATGGATAAGCTTGGGGTGCCTCCCAAGAGCGCTTTGTTTTGAGTCACTTAGCTTGACTTTTCTTGGTCATCTTTTAGTGCGAAAGGGGGAAATGAACACCCCTCGATCCTGTGGGAGGATCCTTACTTTCCTTGATCATCGAGATGAAATCAGCCAGAGATACATTGGAAGTTCCCTCTTTGCTTGCCTTGGAACCCTTTTGATTGGTTAAATCGGTGTCCTTTATCACCCTCGAATATTTCATTGAGACAGACCCCATCAAAGCTAGGTCCATCGTAGCATATTTCCAAGGATGGATCTTTGGTCTTCTCAATCGTCTTCTTGAGCACAAGGGAGTATGCGTGTTCCTTCTCATTGATTCTCTTCCCTTTGGTGTCAAAGTGCATTACCAAGCTTCCAGTTAGACAAAACTCTACCTTGCCGCTTTTACAATCAAACATGCAACCGGCAGAGGCTAGGAAAGGTCTTCCCAACAGGAGAGTTTCCTTTACATTTTGGTCCATTTCTATCACCAGGAAGTCGCTTGGCAGTAGCACGTTCCCAATCATGAGAGGTAGGTCCTACAGCTTCCCAACAGTCTTCCTTTCACTCCCATCGGCCAGTGATAACGGCTTCTTGCAGTCGGTATAAGTGTTGTAGCCGAGACGCTCAGCCGTGGCTCGGCTCATCATGTTGATGCTTGCCCCGAGGTCACACAAACAATTATCAAAAGTGATACCTCCGAGTGTGCATGGCAGAGTGAACGATCCTGGATCTTCGAGCTTCTTCACTACTAAGGCTTCTTCCTTAGGTTTCTCTTCACGAGCTGCTGCATTCCTTCCTATTGTTTCCATTGCATCAGCATAGAGCTTATCCTTCAAGGCTATTAGAAAATCTGGAATAGGCTAGGTCTCGTCGGTATTGTTGAAGAGATCTTCAAGTTTCTTCAATGTTTCGATTAATTCGGCCTCTTGTTCCTCTATGAGACGCTTCTTATGCTTTTGAGGGTATGGCATTGGCGGTTTGTAGACTCGCAGGAATGGTGCTTTCTCTTCAGGGATCGCCAAATTTTTAGAACTCCCTCCCCTTCTTAGGATGTCGATGTCCGCATCGACTTGAGCCCATTTTGGAGAAGTGATTTCGGGAAGATCCCGTTTTTCCTCGTCGGAAGTGGATTCATGACGGATTTTCCAGGAAGGTTGTTTGTTTGGCTTGTAGATGCAATGCCTTTGTTGTTTTCAAGTGTTTTGACACGAGCGGTCAAAGCTTCAATCTTCCCGGATAGCTCCGTGTTGACACCATTAATCTTGTTATGCACTTCAGCAAAACGTTTGTTTACATCCGGCTGGATATGTGTTTGACCTTGGAGAAGTTGCTTTAGAGTTCCTTCCAAATCAAAGCCAGGTTGAGCATTTGGGTTTCCTTGTTGTTGTGGGAAGCCAGGAGGTGCACCGGCTTGATGTCGTGGCGGGTAGCCATTTTGATTCTGGAACCACGGTACAAAGCCTTGTTGATTCGTGTAGGTCACGAATTATTTTGCTCCTCCTCCTTGTTGCTGAGGGTAGGTCTGGTCCTGAGGATTTGCGACGTTCGTGCTTTGGTAGGAAAGGTTGTTGTTTGGTCTCCAATTGTTATACCCTCCTTGAGCGTTGATGTAGTTAAGATCTTCATACTGAATGTCCTCCCCTTCAAGGTTTCGCGTTGCCTAAGTTTGTGAAGGGAAAAGTGGCCGACAACGTCCAGAACAGGGAGGCCAAACATAATGCTTTCGAGGAAGTCAGTTTTGATGCTGGCGAGCTGAAAATTCTGAACCATGACGAGCTGTTCGGAAAAAGTGCTCCGGTGGTTCCGAGAGAACCTGCTGCACCAGAATTCGCGGTCGTGACTGAGCGAGGACCGAAGGAACGGTCAAGGAGGCAATCGAAAAGACCGGGGATTGATCATCCTCAAGTTGTGTATTAGTTGTATATTTTTTGTTTTTCCGTGGTTTTGTCCAAGTACCTTTGTAACCGACTTGAACTCGTTGCATTTTGATGATGGATCAATGAAATGGAAGTTCATTTTTAACGAATGATCGTGTTGTTATGAGTACGAACATGAAAGTGCAATGCGATATTGGCTTTAAAATTCATGCAACTAGAATTTCAAAGTAAGAATATGCGATACGGATCGGCAGTATTTATGTACTTAGAAATTTTTCTTAAGTCGACTGCAAGATGTGACCTGGTCGGCTTAATAATATTGCAGGACTTACGATCGCGGAACAGAATTTGGCTTGAAAGAAAGTGTGAATACAAAACGTGCTTGTAGCTCGGCTTAGATGGTTTTGTACCACTTATTTTTCTAAGTGTGAATACAATTTGCGAAATAGGTCGGCGTTTATATTGGTACCACTCAAAAAAATCTAAGTCTAATATATGTTGCAAGTCTGATCGGCTTATATACTATATGACTTAGATGTTGCGAACGGGTCGGCTTATACGCGGTAAAACGCGGCGCTAGAACGCATGCAAGCAGACTTGGCTTAAGAGTGCCAAACTAAGTGGAACAGACTTAGCTTTAGGAGAATCGAGCATCTGGCCAACATGACGATATGAAAACAACAAAGAAGTAATGGCAAACTTGGGATTTTATTGATAAGAAAATAGTAGCCGAACATGCTTATAAAGTGTAAAAAGGATAAGTCCCCACTTTTTAATTGGGAGGAGCAGTTGTACCCGTCCTAAGACGGGTAGCCTACATACCCTTGTTGGGGATCAAACTGCTCTGTAGTTCATAGTGCTTGTATAAGTGACAAATAGGGTTTTCGCCCTTTTTAGCAATGTCCCAACACTATCAACCGAAAGCAGTACAGCGTATGGGGTATCAAACCATTTTGGGAGCGTTAGTTAAACAAATCGGTCATATCTACGTCATAAGTCAAGCTTGAAATAGATAAAGGTCAAGACTTTACTACAAAAAACGACTAAAGGATTGATCTTGTGTCACTCAAGACCATAAATAAGAAAACTTTAAAGACGCTAAGCATGAAATAGATATTTAAGCGGTAAAAAGATAAACTTTTAAGATAAAAGAAGGATCTTGATGAGTATTATGAACTAGGTGACTCTCGGTTTGACTTATCAAGCTAAAGCTTTTAGATCACATCAAGACTTGGTATTTTGATGGTGATTCTTAGGTAAAGGGATCCTCAAATCATTTAGCCCATGGCGTTTGGGTCTAAACTCTTTGAATCTCTATCACCATAGACTAGCTTTCGCATAGTGGTACAATAGAAGAAACAAGCATCTACAACGTCCCTATTGAACCGTAAGACTCTTAGACAGATGGTTAGTCTTAGCCTAAGAAATCAAACTCTTGTTCATGGATCCGGCTAAGCAAGCACGTGGCGTTCGTGTCAAGCCGCCTGTGGACTTTATGCTAGATGGCCAAACTAGAATAAGCTTTGGGAATGATAAACAAGAAAGAATCTAACTTTATGTTTTAGCTAAGCAAGAAATATAAATCCGAGAGTCCCTTGGTCCTTTCAACCCATCAAAGTCCTAAAAAGACTACTCACGAGCCATTTGAGAAACCTCAAGATCCATGAGGATGAGAGGATAACTCATAAGCTGCAAGATAATCCAAAAACAAGAAAAGGAAGAAGCTTTAAGAAAATAACACTAAGCTATATGACTTAAAACTTCAAGATTGCATAAAAATCAAAGCTTTAAACAAGCTTCAATGGCGAAATACAAAAGTAGTTCTCGGTTCGAAAGAGAAGACAGAAAATAAAAAGTAGAAAGCGTGATGAAAGGATAAGAGTGGGGGAGTAGGTATTTATACACAAAAGAGGAAAAACATAAAACGTTGGGACCACTTTCCCGAAATGGTACTATTTTGGAGTTTAGCGTTTCGAGCTCAAGTCGTTGTGAGCAAGCCGAAATGCTATCTCTTCTTAATTCTTCGGGCAGTCTCCATATCAGGCAGGGGTTTCGGGATCATGTCGTGAAGGCTCGCCTTCCTTGTTACTTGAATCGGGTACTTCCCGTTGCTTTGCTCCGATATCCGTCTTCATGGCATCCTCTTGCTGGATCTCCACACCGAGGTGTTCCTTTTGGGACTAAGTCCCTGCTACCCGTCTAAATCGGCCTCGGGGTCATGATCCATACTCGATATTACCGGCTCATCCTCTATTTGTGATCTCCCTCCTTGGTTTCTTCTTCAGACCATCCTAAGCACCTGAGAACACACTCCAAACATGCAAGACTATGCAGAAACCTAACCTAATGCATCTAATCCTAACATGGGTGAAAATGGGATGCAAGCTAAGATAAAAGTGCAATAATGAAATCCTAACTAGCATGAAATGTGTGTTAAAAACATGCAATTTACAGAGATATCAATAAGCATGTATTTTATTTTATTTTTTGCGTAAGGCTTTGCAACGCCGACATCAATAGAAGTAACGCTTGAGACTCCTTAAGTTCCAAGCTCGGGGAACCTCATCGGCTGCAGTGGTTTCGAGCCGATAAACTCCTGGTTTGACGACCTTCGTGATGAAGTTGGGACCTTCCCAATTAGCGCCAAGCTTGCCGACATTTTGTTTCTTAGTGTTCTTGTAGACCTTCCGAAGGACCAGGTCGCCTTGATCAAAGTATCGATTGTGAACCTTCTTGATGTAGTAATGTGCTCTTGATTCTGATAATTCTGCATTCGGAGAAGAGCCTGGTTCCTTGTTTCTTTGAATGTGTCGAGGTTGTCAATCAGCATTGCGTCGTTGAGGTTTCGGTTCTCTGAGAGGATTGTTCGTCGTAAGCTGCCTACATTGACTTCAGCTGGCACCATTGCTTCACATCCGTATGCTAAGGAGAAAGGTGTCTTTTCGGTTGCTATTCGGGGTGTTGTACGATGGGACCAGAGGACTCCATCTAGCTCGTCGGCCCAGAGACCCTTCTTTGCGTCGAGACGCTTCGTGATGCCATCAGGATTGTTTTGTTAGTTGCTTCTGCCTGGCCGTTACGTTGTGGATGTCGAGTAGTGGATTTGTTGAGGCGAATCTTCCAGCGTTCGCAAAATCCTTTGAAGTTTTTGGAGATGAACTGCGAACCCTTGTCTGTGACGATCTCATGAGGCAAGCCGTGGCAATAGATGATGTATTTCCAAACGAAGTTTTGGACCTCCTTGTCTTTGATGCTGATGGCATTGGGCCGACGATGTCCATTGTCCAACGCATGAAAGGATAACCAGGAATGGCCGATGTCAGCAGCTCGGTTGGTTGGTGTATCGTTTGAGCGTGGCGTTGGCAGTATTCACATTTTCGTGCGTACTTCTCGCAGTCTTCTTGCATGGTCGGCCAAAAGAGGCCGTGTTTCTTTATTTTGAGGGCGAGAGCACGTCCGCTAGAATTGTTTGCTCCGGCTCCGTCGTGGGTTTTTTTGATGGCTCGGTATACTTCATCTTCGTGGATACACGTAAGGAGTGTTTCGGAAGCTGTCCAGCGGCATAGGATGTTGTTAGAGATAGTATATCTCGCACTGCGGGCGCTTAGTCGCCGAGCCGACCATTTTTCTCCAGGTAACTCGCCGGTTTCTAGAAAGTGTCGAATCTCGATTCGCCAGTCTGGTGCTTCGGTTACATCTGGGGTAGGAGTGACGTCGGCTTCTGCTAGTGCGATGGCGAGGACGACCTGGGCTGGTGCGATACTTGGTGAAGTGATGCCTTCAACTGGTATTGTACGTCGTAAGGCGGAGCCCTTGTCGGATGCCAAAGCGGCTAAAACGTCAGCCCCTTTATTTTCGAATCGGTTGACCTGAAGAAGTTCGAAAGTTTTGAACTGCATGGCTAGATTTTTAACCAAGGTAAGGTAGGCTCCCATTCGTTCGTCTTTAGCTTCATATTCGCTGTTGAACTGCTTCCCGACGAGCTGAGAGTCACTATGAGCTCGGATGTGTTCAACGTTCATACCTCGAACTAAACGAAGTCCAGCTATTAACGATTCGTATTCGATTTCGTTATTGGATGCTGTGAACTCGAGACGAATGGATTGCTCGAGGATTTCCCCTGTTGGTGATTGTAATTGAATGCCGATGTCAGAGCCGAGACGTGATTACGCGCTGTCGACGTATAGTGTCCAGGGTTTGGGGGTTGGTGGGTCGTTGTCTATTAGTTTCGGCGCTAACTAGATGAGGAAATCCGCCAAAACTTGTGACTTAGCGCTGGTGCGGTTCCGGTAGTTGATGTCTAATTCCGACAGTTCGATCGCTCACTTTGCCATTCAACCTAATTGTGTTGGACTTTGGAGGATGGTTCGGAGTGCAATGACGACGGCTAGTGCCAATTTCTCTAAGGTCGGAGAGCGTGACTCGGCGCCATCAAATGCTTTACTGATGTAAAATATTGGCTTCTGCTCGCCCCGATCTTCCTGAACTAACACTCCACTGACTGCCGCGCTGGAAACGGCGATGTATAGGAGCAATGTGTTGTCGTGCTCTGGTTTGGCGAGGATCGGTGGTGTAGATAGGTAGGTCTTAAGTTGCTGAAAGGCCTCCTCGCATTTATCGTCCCATTCGAAGCGTTTGTTTCCACGGAGGAGTTGGTAGAATGGTAGACACTTGTCCGTAGATCTGGAGATGAAGCGATTCAGGGCGGCGATTTTTTCTGTGTTGTTGGACTTCGCAAGTGTTTCTTGGACACGGCAATTCCAGGATTGCCAAGATCTGCTTTGGATTAGCTTCGATGCCGCACTGGGTGACCAAGTAACCAATGAATTCACCGGAAGTGACCCTGAACGTGCAATTTGCTGGGTTGAGCTTCATGCCGTACTGATTGGGTATGCAAAAATATTCCCGTAAATGGGAGATGTGGTCGTCGGCCTTTGTCGACTTGACGAGAATATTGTCGATGTAAGCCTCCATCGTCTTCCCTAGTTGATTGCAGAACATCTTGTTAACGAGGCGTTGATAGGTGGCTCATGCGTTCTTCAAGGCAAACGACATGACCTTGTAGCAATATGTCCCCCGATCCGTAATGAATGCGGTATTCTCGTTGTCTTCTGGATGCATGAGGATCTGGTTGTAGCCTGAAAAGACGTCCAAGAAGGACATAAGTTCGTTTCCTGCTGTCGCCTCAACAAGCTGATTTATTCGGGGAAGTGGGAAACTGTCCTTGGGGCATGCTTTATTTAGGTCGGTGAAGTCTACGTAGACTCGCCACTTGTCGTTCTTCTTATTCACGACAACAAGGTTAGCTAGCCAATCGGGGTACTTGACTTCGGAAATAGATCCGGCTTGCAGCAATTTTTCCACTTCGTCGTGGACAGCTAGGGCGTGTTTGGGTCCGGGTTTTCGATGCTTCTATTTGATTGGCTTGAATGTAGCGTTATCGGAAAATTTTGTGCTTGGTAATCTTCGGATCGATGCCTTTCATGTCGGCCATCGACCAGGCGAAAGTCTCGACGTAGGTAAGTGATTAGTTCGTCCCGCATACTCGGAAGTAGTTTCGTGCCTATCCCAACGCATCGTTCTGGATGCCTGTCGTCTATGCTAACTTGGACGACGAGATCGCTTTTTGGCTTCTCATGGTGAACGACCATTGGGTCGAGATCGTTGCTATTGTCGATCATTAATGTAGAGGCGTTCCAAACTCGTTGCTTGTCGATGTAGCAGTGTCGTGACACCGTTTCATTGCCACAAATAGTAAAAATGCTTCCTTTGATCGACATCTTTACGCACTGGTGGTAAGAGGATGGTATGGCTCGCATAGAGGTAATCCATGGTTTTGCCGATGATGACGTTGTAGATTGTGGGTCCGTCGATTACGTCAAACTTGAAAATATAAGTTCTTCCCCCGACACGAACAGGGAGTTGGATGGTCCCTACCGTTGAGATGGGGTCGCCTGTGAAACAATTGAGAGGTGTTGGTGCGACCTGGATCTCTGAGTCTTTGATGCCCATCTTTTGGAGAGTATTCCTGAAAATCAGATCGACCGAGCTACCTGTATCGACAAGAATCTTTTATACTTCGTCGTCGTCTATCACCAAGGATATGACTAGAGGGTCGTTGTGAGGTCAGTCGATACCGCGTGCGTCTTTTTCGATGAGTGTAATGGGAACATCGTTAGAAAAGATTGCAGGTGAGTCGGCGGGTGCATTCACAGCCTTGCGTTCATGTCGTTTGATAGAGTTGATAAAGTCCGAACAGGATAAGAGTCTGCCCATGATCATGTTTATTCGTTGTCGAGTGGGCGATGGAGGTGGTGTTTTCTCATCGCCTCGTTCTCTCTTTTCATCATCTCCGCTCCGTCTGTTGGATGCGTTATCGTTGTAAGGACGTCGATCGTGGCTCCGCGGCTCGGGAAGTTTGCATTCTCCATCTTCTCACTTTTTCTTCCGAAGACTATAGAAGATCTGGTAGTCGTCGGTGTAGTGACTGTAGGACTTGTGGTACTTGCAGTACGCTCTCTTTTCTTTCGGAGTCTTAAGGTACTGTCTGTCGTATTTGTTCCAGCCTGGTGGGCGGGATGCGATGTTTACGCTGCGCCGGTTCTTGTCGCGCCTCCGTCCTGGTGTTAACGGGGCTCTTGGTGGCCGTCGTGGCTGGTAGGTCGGGACTTTTTGTCTCGTGCCGATTTGTCTTCTGCCAGCAGTTTCGCTTTAGCAGCCTTGTCTTCTTCTACTTTTATGTATCCGGATGATTTGTGTAAAGCATCCTCTAAGATCTTCGTCTTTCCAGTCTCAGCTTATCGCAGAATGCTTCGTCGTCTCGCATGTTTTTGATCAAGATCCCGAGAGTGATCTTGTCGGGGAGTTTGCAGCATGAGACAATGGCTCTGAATCGATCTAGGTAGCTGCGAAGTGATTCTGTGTCACCCTGTACGCAGGACCATAGATCAAGCTCCGATGTCGCCGTATCGATGTAAATCGAATAGTGCGTGAGAAACTTTTTCTGTAGTTCCTTGAACGAGCAGATCGAGTTCGGGGGCAACCGTGAGAACCAAGTGAGGGTGTTCCTAGAAAGCGATTCGACGAAGTACTGGCAGAAATAGGCGTCCTGCTTGTCTTCTGATGTAAGGATTTTTAAGCCTTAACTCAATCCTCAAACACACATGTCATTGTAGTATGTGAGGTGTCAATCCAGCCTAGGTTAAGAAAGATACTAGGAATACAAGAGCAAAGTAAAGCTAGGTAATATTCGGGTAAAATGGAGGAGATAAATCAAAATAAACTACTTGCAACTACTAAATAATTACGAAAACTATTTTAAAATCCCTACTGGGATGTTAAATAACTAGAAAACTACTTCTAGGAATTTAAAATGCAAAAATACTGATTTATAAAATTCGAAAACTAAAAGCAGATAACTAAGGCTATTTCTAGCAAAATGAAAGGTACAAAATTTAAATCTAAAAATGAAAGCTTTTAAATCTACTTATATGAAAAATAACAGATTCAAGGATGAGGTTCATGATTAGAGAAGATAAAGGTTCGATCTTGATTTATAAAAAGTAAATCTACACATTTCTAAATGTGCTATCCTTAGGCCCAAGAAACAATCTTTCCATGATTTGTGGATAAGATAAGTTCCTCTCATCATTCATTCTCTCCAAACCAATGATGTTTGGTGGAAAAGAATGGTTGATGGGGGTTAAGCACGAATCTTTAACATGGCCTAACTAGCCCTTAAATGCCACTCTCATGGTCATTAAGGCATACTAGTCTCTTGGTTTGGGCATAAGAGATTTCCCAAGTTCTTATGAGAAAAAG
>JAHZTW010000001.1:135259682-135272424 GCA_020283515.1 Alliaria petiolata | reverse complement strand
AATTCCGACACGGGCAATCTCATCTCTGCCGGGATTGAAAGTGTTAATCCTCCGTATGGCCAGACTTACTTCAAGCTTCCCTCAGGAAGATATTGCGACGGCCGTCTCATAGTAGATTTTCTATGTATACATCATTACAAAATCCAAACAAACTGATGTTGTTCTTGGCTTCCTTTGATTTGGTTATCACTTCATAGCAATTTTTTTTAATATGTGTGTTTGTGTTGTGCAGTGGATGCAATGGACATGCCATTTCTAAATCCGTATTTGGATTCATTAGGATTACCAAATTTCAAAAAAGGGTGTAACTTTGCAGCAGCAGGATCCACCATTCTTCCCGCAAACCCGACATCGGTCTCTCCGTTCTCTTTTGATCTTCAAATCTCTCAATTCATCCGGTTCAAATCTAGGGCCCTTGAACTACTTGCTAAAACAGGTGGGGCTAATTTGAAAATATTGTTGGTGGGATGTGATGTGTAATATTATATGATGTGTAAATGAAGCAAAGATTCTTTGATGAATTTTGCAGGAAGGAAATATGAAAAGTACTTACCACCACTTGATTATTATTCAAAAGGACTATACATGATTGATATAGGCCAAAATGATATAGCTGGTGCCTTCTACTCCAAGACTCTTGACCAAGTTCTTGCCTCTATTCCTTCAATTCTTGAAACTTTCGAAGCTGGACTCAAGGTAAATCACTGTTTCTGGCTTTTGTATTAAACAAATTCTAAGAAAATTAAGATGAGTTTTTTTCTTATATATATATAAAACTAAATCTCTCTATTTTTTTTTTGGGAAATTATTTGGGAAAATGATGTGGTAGCAAACTCGTGAATACGTGAAAGATGATTTGATGACACACTATATTATACATGTTATCGCGTCATTTGATTAAAAAAGAATTCATGTAACCACTGCATCACTATTGAAAGAAATATCAAATTTTCAATCATGTTATTATTTTTCATAGGCGGAGAACATATTACCGAATCTAATCTTCAGATTTTTCACCTATCCATTTTTTTTATTTTAAAATAAAATGTAATTCAAATTAATTTGGCAGAGGCTGTATGAAGAAGGTGGTAAAATTTTTTGGATACACAACACAGGGCCTTTAGGATGTTTGGCTCAAAATATTGCTAAATTTGGGACGGATTCAACAAAGCTTGATGGGTTTGGATGTGTTAGTTCCCATAACCAAGCAGCCAAACTCTTCAATCTACAGCTCCATGCTCTCTCAAACAAATTTCAAGCTCAATTCCCTGATACAAATGTTACTTACGTCGATATCTTCTCTATCAAATCTAATCTCATCGCTAATTATACCCGTTTCGGTAAGTATTTTTCTATTTTGTTTCAAATTTCAAACTACTTGTTGATGATCATAACCGTCTTGAGAAATGTTGGTTATTTTGGTTTAGCACAACATATTTTAAAATTTTCAGGTTTCGAAAACCCGATAATGGCGTGTTGTGGAGTCGGAGGGGAGCCGCTAAATTACGATAGCCGCATTTCATGTGGCCAAACTAAAGTCTTAGATGGGGTATCAGTAACGGCTAAAGCTTGCAACGATAGTTCCGAGTACATAAATTGGGATGGAATTCACTATACCGAAGCCGCGAACCATTTCGTTTTAAATCAAATCTTAACAGGGAAGTACTGCGATCCACCGTTTTCAGATCAAATGCCATATCTACTAAGCTTAAAATTTTAATAAAAATGTCTTTACTATCGTTTGGTTTCATTCATTCTTTGGTTTTCTGTCATTATTTACTTATATTTCTCAAATAAAACGATGTACCAACAAACCATAACAAAACAATGTTCTGACCGTCACGGTTTGGTATATGAGAATTTACCAATACACTACTTCCTGGAGACATAAGCATAGTACTGTGCCATGGGAACAACAAAGGCAATTACAAGCAAACCTCCAACGACAAGACTGAACTGTCCTCTCTTCTCTTCTGTTTCTTCTTTCGTTTTAAAATTTGATTCTCTCTTGTTATCCTTCACTTCTGGACCACCGGGATCTGGGAGACCGTCTATTGCTGCTACCAACCGTTTCGCACTGCTGTAAATCGCCTCGTTGTATTTTTCGTCTGTCGCTAGTACTGCACCATCATACATTCAAACACTAATCAATTCCTATTTAAATTTGACATAGTAGATTTCTAAACATCAGCCCAAAAAGTTATGTATGGTAGATACTCCCTCTTGAAGTTGAATGTTTTGGAAAATCAAATTTGTTTCATAAAAAAATGACCAGGATTTTACTAATCTATGAAAAACAGAGACCAACAATCCGAATAAATGTTGGTTCTCTTGTGCTGGGCTCAATCCTCATTTAATACGAAATGTTATTTTTTAAATCGGAGATTATGGAACCAAGGCCCGGAAATCTAACCTTTTTCAAAACTAACAAAAAAAAATCCGAACGAAAGCAAAGTAGGAAAAATATGATCCTAAACTTAAATTTGAAAACTATAGATATATTCAATTCGAATCCAAATCAAACCCAAACTGTTCAAAACCATCAACACTATAATAGGTTCTACTTTGGTCACTATTATTTAAAAAAGCGAAAATCCGAATCAAAATCCAGTCTGAAGACCACTAGTTTCAGCATCCGGATGATGATTTGATATGTTGTTACGCATCCGGATGCACAGTATAATTCATACTAGACCGGAAGAGTTTCAGTTTCATACCGGGAAGATTTTCAGATACCGTAGCATCGAGAATCTTTTCACCAACAGCTTCAATAAAAGCTGGACCACCAGTAATGGCTCCTTCTTTCTGACTTGTGATCAGAACAACAATCCCCTTATTGTTACCTTCTTCAATCGAAGGGTACCATTTCTCCAAAACCTGGTCTGCATACTCAAACGCATCTGCCTTACTCTGCGTTTCACCCAAACCGGTTCCGGTTCAACTTATCGGTTTACAAAAATAAACCCTGTTCATAAGAAAAGCTACAAAGAATATATTGAAAACTCACAGTGAGCTTTCTAACAGTGATGAAGTTAAGCCGAAGTTTCTTTCGGTATTCAAGATCAGACAAGAGCTTCTTAAGATCTGATTTCGTGACTCGGCTAAGAACACCAGCGTCGTCGACTACGTAAGTTTCTTTTGGTGGACCATCGTTGAGAATATTGAACTCAGAGGCTAAAGCAGTGCCAACAGGCGAGAAAGTAAGAGCTAGAGATAGAGCTAGAGCAGCTAGTCCTTGTTTCGCATCTGTTAACCAAGATTCCGGTTTAGCGATAAACCGGGTTGAAATGTGTTTCGGACCGGCGGAGGTGGGATTCGAGAAAGACAAGGACTGTGAAGTGAGTTTGGTTTGATGAGGGGATGATGGTTTGGTGTTGAGAGGAGGAGAGAGAGAACGAGGAGAGAGAAGGGTCTCCATTTTTCAGAGAAAGTTGTGTTCTCAGAGATGGAGGGTTTCTTGCATTTTCTGGTTTATGTTTGGATCGTGAAGGAAGTCAACGATTGGTGGAAATGTTAGATTTCTGGATAATGTTTTATTCCATGGCTAAGGCCAACCACAGATGATGTTAAAAAAAAAAAAAAAAAGGCCAACCACATTTTTGTGCGAACATATATTAGTTATGTGGTGACGTGGCGACAAGAGGCATAAATTAAAATACCAAGCACTACTATACTTTCTCCAATATTTGATTTTTTTCTTTCTTATCTGCTCTACTTGTACATACTATTATTTAGATGCCTACTGACATGTGTTCGGCTCCATGAATTTTAAATATCTATTATAATTTTAAATGATACAATATCACCTATGTGAGATAATAACAAATTTATAAGGTTTTCTTTGTTATATATCTGAAATACTAAAAACTTTTATTCATACAAAGCATGTCCCGTCTTTTGCATGTGTCAAAGGTGTATTTACACTAGATCCGAACAAAATTTACAACTTTTTGTTTAAAGTTTAAGGACTTTTTCCCAAAATTTTAGAGCTTTTTTTGCAAAATTATCTTTATTGTTCTTACAAAACTAGAATTTACACAAAATCCACAAAGGTAATAACCGAGCCTGACACAAAAGCATTTAATGTAATTTAGATACAAAATGACTAAAGGTAAATTGATCAAAATGTATAAGAAACGATTGTTGGTAGACTATACGAACTCTGGTTTTTGTCATCGTTTACTTTGATAACAGATCTGGTCGATTGAGATGCTCGATAGCTATTACATATTTAAGCAAATTACAGTATCTCTTAAATGGAGAATGAGCACATTACATAAAAAGTTTTCATTCCATTAATGATAGTCAGTTAAAGCAAGGCTCGCACAGACTAAAATCGTCTTAAAAAAAATACTTATGAAAATGCAATCTCCAAGAAATAAGGAAAAAAATCAATACGATTCTGAATATTTCCTAGGGTGAAAAAGAAAAAGAAAGTCGAAGGAACCGACCTCATAACCTTATAAATAGAGGATTCCTAACAACTCGAAGAGGATTAAAAAAATCGTTAGAGAACTCAAGAGTAAGACCTAGCAGTTACAAGTTTTCTAGATCTAATTTTCTTAATTCAGCTTGGCAAGACTCTTTTGCCAAACAATCCTTTGTAACATCTTAAACTTTGAAGCGTTAATAAAAACCTGTTCTCTTAAACTCACAATTATTTATTACTTATTTGTCTAAGTGATATTCTGATTTAACAATTGGCGTCGTCTGTGGGGAATAAGAAACAAATTCTTAACAATCGAAGCTTAGGGATGTATCATCCGGAAAACACTGACGACCAAACCCCAAGATTGGACGAGCACGACAACCCTTCGTCATTGATACCTTAACACCGCCACCACCACTAGCCACAGGAACATCAACACCAACACCAACACGAACATCCATCTCACTCGCTGACCTCATTGCGGCGATTCAGGCAGCACTTCAACCGATCATCCAAGAAATCAGCTCCAAATTCAACGACTTGCAGTCTCAGCAAGCAAAGCACCAAGATCAAATCAACTTAATGACCACCTCGGCAAGCGACCTGGTAACCCTGGTAGGAAGACAGATCTTTAGCAACACCCTCGTCGTCCAAACTCCAGGAGAAACGACAGTTAACACCTCAGACAATGGATCTAATGCCGCTGGTCGAACTGATGTAGCAACAGCTAAAGACATCGACCTCGAGGTTGCCAAGTTACACAAACGGTTGGATGCAATAGGCTCGCAGATTCATCGAGTGTCCAGTTCGGCACCAGAGATCGCCAAAATTCTCGCTGATACGCATAAGAGTCCTTTTTCATTACAAATCACAAGTGTACGCCTCGGCGCAACAATAAAACTTAAGTTATCATATTATAATGGAAGCGGGGATCCACAGCTCTGGCTCACCGGATTTCAGATTTCAGATTGCCATGCAGAGACAACGGTTCAACACACCCGAGAAGCGCGAAGCAAACATCTGCCAAATATTCATAGAGCATCTCAGTAAAGACGCACTCAAGTGGTTCTCTAGCCTTTGCCCTGGATCCATCAACAGTTTTGAGGATCTCTCGAGTGCTTTCCTTAATCACTACTCGATGGATATGATGAGGCACACCACCAACCTTTTCACTCTGACCCAAGAGCAGGATGAGTCACTTAGGCAGTTCATCGGAAAGTTCAAAGCACCTACTGCGGCTCACGGGAACATCCCTCACTCACTGTCCCTAGAAGCATTTCGCAACGGGCTTTGGTTCGAATCTGACTTCAAGCAAGAGTTGCAGGCCAACGAATCCGCGACTTTGGAAGACGCATTACATCGAGCTCAAATATACATGAAAATCGAGGAAGAGAAAATCTACTACGCAAAGAAGCACAGATTGATTCTGGCCACGACATTTAAAGGAAGTAATCAGGAACCTCATTCTGATAAGAGTAAACCCGCGCCGAATGTCATTAATGTGCAACCCAAAAAGCAGTGGACACGTGGAATAGAAACGAGGTTCAGCCCACCCAGCTCCCCACCTCCAACGGTGACGATAATCCTGATATACGGTGTAAATTTCATGGCCGAACCGGCCATGCCACATCAACATGCCGATTCTCTGACAGAGAAATCAAAATCGAGGGAGACCAATCACGGCAGGAAAATCAGAGTAGAAACAAGCCCAATCGCCGAACTACTAGTAACGAGAACCTTCGAGGTCGCGGCAACAATCAACGACGACCCACGGCGGATGGAAGATGCCAAAACCCGCCAACTTCCAAGAGACGAGACAAAAACTATCAAGATTGTGATCAAGACAGAGACAATCAAGGACCTCCTCGTGAGAGAGAGGATCAAGACAGTGAGCCGAACAGAGACAATTGGGGACCCCATCATGAAAGAGATAATCATGAGTGCGTTCAAAACAAGGATAATCGAGGACCACCCCGGAAAAGAGATAATCGAGATCGTAATCTTGATAACCCCCAACCACCGCCGAAGCAAAGGATCAATATAATATGATTATGGGAGGTCTGCCTGATTGCGACGATTCAGCCAGGGCCATCAAAGGGTATGAGAGAAAAGTAGTGGTGTCTCGAAAGTATCCTCATAATGTTAGTAACGACGCCACAATCACTTCACGGCAAGAGACACGGAGGGGCTTCATACACCGCACAACGATCCACTTGTTCTCGAACTCCATATTAAAGATTGCAATGTGGAAAAGATCTTCGTCGACAACGATGCCACGCTCAAACTCATATTCAAGGAGACTCTTAAGAGGATGGACATCAATGACGAAGCAATAAAGGCCGCGTTTCACAAGCGAATCCGTTTTTAGCCTCGACACAACTCGTCTGCCAGTATACATAGGCGGTATGACAAAAATGGTGAAGTTCACTGTTATGGATAAGCTAGCAATCTACAACACAATTTTGGGAACGCCATGGATCTACGAGATGAAAGCGATAGTGTCTACATATCATCAATGCATGAAATTCTCAATCTCAACAGGAATATTATCTTTGCGAGGTGACCAGCAGATGGCTCGAGCGTGTTTAATCAGCGAATGAAAAATACGAGCCGCCTCGTGCAGGGCCCACAAAGCTTCGAAACCGGGAATAAAGTAGCAAACCAATACTTCATAGCGGGATTTTTCACACTTTCAATTAATCCCAACTACTCATATCATTGTAGTATTTGAGATATCGAATCCACANCTTTCTTGTAGTATACCCAATAAGTAACCGTTCCATGCAAATTTAGGATTAGATAGGTGAGTTCTTGTATTGAGAGATAGAGAGAGAGCCTTGCAAGCGAGATTCAAAGCAACAATCTTGCTTGTATGGTGTTTTCCTATTTCCACAATTCAAAGCATCAACACATTCAAGAAGATATCGACAAATTGAAACTATAAATCAGAAAGGCGAATTTGAAACAAGAAACAGAGTGCTCGTTAACATCACTAAGATGAGAATCTTCTATGTCGTCTTCGTATTTATTACCTATATACCGATATCAAACTCTGTTGATTTCAAATATTTGTCTGCCTTTAATTTCGGAGATTCCAATTCCGATACCGGTGATCTCGTTGCTGGCCTTGGCATTCATCTTGACCTTCCCAACGGACAAAGTTACTTTAAAACATCTTCCCAAAGATTCTGCGATGGACGTCTTGTCATAGATTTTCTAAGTAAGGTTTATTTAAATTTATGTTATCTTTTAACGATAATCTTCATCATTTGTTTATTTCATATAATCGGTATTCTCTCTTCTGAACCTAATTCACTAACTATTTTATGAGAATATGCTCTAGATAGCTCAATTTTATTTTCTTTTATCACAAACAACGAATGTTAAAATCTTAAATAAATTAGTTTACTATCATGTATTTAAAAAAAAATATATATATACATATACATGTAAAGTAGTTTAAACAAATATCATGTTATTTAACCAATAATACACTATTTTACATGATATTATGCTCTTTTCCTAAATTACACGCAAAAACATACATCACTTATTTACCGGTTTCCCACCACAATTTGTTTTTGCCAATTTTGGCAGAAAACTTGGCTATCTAACAAGGAAACCCTACTGATGTTTCATCTACGATTTTAAAAAACACTTTATTTATAATCATTAGATAAATGTTGAGTTTAAATATTTAGCTTACCCATGTTGTACCAAAAATTTAGCTACCTCTTGATAAAACTTACAAATCCTAGATTATTTTAAAATGAAGTGTTTCTATTTATGTGGTGTTTACATTTAACTAAAACAAAATATCAAATTTTAACCAAGCAATATCTGCAAATCGTAAAAACAAACGTGAATCACAAAATTTATTTCTTTTTCTGTTTTGTATTTTGTGTTATGCGTTTTATAATTTGCATGATATATATATATATATTACCTACATGATATTTTATCACAGAAAATGCAATCCGCACGAACACATGAAAATAAAAAGACAATCAAACACTGATTAGCAAAATGAAAATGTAAAGATACTAATGCGAATGTGTCCAATTTTCTTCGTTCGGTACCAAACTATAACCGTCCGTATAAATAAAACATTTCATCTTGATGAACCTTCCTCACGAAGCAACCACCAAGCAATCTCGAAGCAACCTTATATATTATCATTTCTGGATCTGACCTCCGTTCAATTTAAAATTCGTTTCTTAAGATATTATTTCAAAAGAAATTAATGATTTCTATAACATACCAAAATAAGGTTTTAAATACTACAAACCATCATTTGATTAAACATATTTGTCATGGTTGTTCTAGAAACTTTATAGTTAATTAGCAACCCTTTCGCAAAAAAAAAGTTAATAAATAAATAAATTTATAGTTAGCTTTATATGTTTGATATATAAACCATTTTGAATTAAATATATTCTACACCATTTCTAAACTAAAAAACGAAAGCAAACTGATTCGAAAAGTTCTGTTCGATCCGAAGATTATGTTTCACCACAACCTTTTTAAAAAAAAAAAATTTACATTATACACTGAAGTTAAATAAGCACTAAATGTTATGTATTAAGCAGTTGGCAAAAATTAGAAGTCAAAGCTCTACTGTTCTTCAAACTTTAAATGTAAACGTAATCAATATACTAGACCCACCATTTACATAGCTGATCAAAGATGGACCCATTATCTATTTATTATATATCAATCAACCCCCAACTGTTAAATACTAACATAGGATCCGCGAACAGTACTACTATACGAAAATTTTGAGGTTGCATACATATATATAAACCATTTTCTAATTTAACATATTCTAAAAGTTTTGTCATGGTTGTTGTAGACACTTCATATTTTGATTTTTCAGTTTGCTATATTTGTCATAATACATAGAAAATTAATTTTTTTTAGCGAATAAATAAACCATTTAATCGTTCACTTGAGTACATATGTCTCTACTGTTTATTTCCAACCCTATGGCTCCCATTGTAAACATTCTCTCAATTGTTCTCTTCTTCATCATCTTCATCTCCTTCTTGCCCTCATCTCTCTCAATTATCCTTAAATATCCGGCAATCATCAACTTGGGGGACTCAAATTCCGACACGGGCAATCTCATCTCTGCCGGGATTGAAAGTGTTAATCCTCCGTATGGCCAGACTTACTTCAAGCTTCCCTCAGGAAGATATTGCGACGGCCGTCTCATAGTAGATTTTCTATGTATACATCATTACAAAATCCAAACAAACTGATGTTGTTCTTGGCTTCCTTTGATTTGGTTATCACTTCATAGCAATTTTTTTTAATATGTGTGTTTGTGTTGTGCAGTGGATGCAATGGACATGCCATTTCTAAATCCGTATTTGGATTCATTAGGATTACCAAATTTCAAAAAAGGGTGTAACTTTGCAGCAGCAGGATCCACCATTCTTCCCGCAAACCCGACATCGGTCTCTCCGTTCTCTTTTGATCTTCAAATCTCTCAATTCATCCGGTTCAAATCTAGGGCCCTTGAACTACTTGCTAAAACAGGTGGGGCTAATTTGAAAATATTGTTGGTGGGATGTGATGTGTAATATTATATGATGTGTAAATGAAGCAAAGATTCTTTGATGAATTTTGCAGGAAGGAAATATGAAAAGTACTTACCACCACTTGATTATTATTCAAAAGGACTATACATGATTGATATAGGCCAAAATGATATAGCTGGTGCCTTCTACTCCAAGACTCTTGACCAAGTTCTTGCCTCTATTCCTTCAATTCTTGAAACTTTCGAAGCTGGACTCAAGGTAAATCACTGTTTCTGGCTTTTGTATTAAACAAATTCTAAGAAAATTAAGATGAGTTTTTTTCTTATATATATATAAAACTAAATCTCTCTATTTTTTTTTTGGGAAATTATTTGGGAAAATGATGTGGTAGCAAACTCGTGAATACGTGAAAGATGATTTGATGACACACTATATTATACATGTTATCGCGTCATTTGATTAAAAAAGAATTCATGTAACCACTGCATCACTATTGAAAGAAATATCAAATTTTCAATCATGTTATTATTTTTCATAGGCGGAGAACATATTACCGAATCTAATCTTCAGATTTTTCACCTATCCATTTTTTTTATTTTAAAATAAAATGTAATTCAAATTAATTTGGCAGAGGCTGTATGAAGAAGGTGGTAAAATTTTTTGGATACACAACACAGGGCCTTTAGGATGTTTGGCTCAAAATATTGCTAAATTTGGGACGGATTCAACAAAGCTTGATGGGTTTGGATGTGTTAGTTCCCATAACCAAGCAGCCAAACTCTTCAATCTACAGCTCCATGCTCTCTCAAACAAATTTCAAGCTCAATTCCCTGATACAAATGTTACTTACGTCGATATCTTCTCTATCAAATCTAATCTCATCGCTAATTATACCCGTTTCGGTAAGTATTTTTCTATTTTGTTTCAAATTTCAAACTACTTGTTGATGATCATAACCGTCTTGAGAAATGTTGGTTATTTTGGTTTAGCACAACATATTTTAAAATTTTCAGGTTTCGAAAACCCGATAATGGCGTGTTGTGGAGTCGGAGGGGAGCCGCTAAATTACGATAGCCGCATTTCATGTGGCCAAACTAAAGTCTTAGATGGGGTATCAGTAACGGCTAAAGCTTGCAACGATAGTTCCGAGTACATAAATTGGGATGGAATTCACTATACCGAAGCCGCGAACCATTTCGTTTTAAATCAAATCTTAACAGGGAAGTACTGCGATCCACCGTTTTCAGATCAAATGCCATATCTACTAAGCTTAAAATTTTAATAAAAATGTCTTTACTATCGTTTGGTTTCATTCATTCTTTGGTTTTCTGTCATTATTTACTTATATTTCTCAAATAAAACGATGTACCAACAAACCATAACAAAACAATGTTCTGACCGTCACGGTTTGGTATATGAGAATTTACCAATACACTACTTCCTGGAGACATAAGCATAGTACTGTGCCATGGGAACAACAAAGGCAATTACAAGCAAACCTCCAACGACAAGACTGAACTGTCCTCTCTTCTCTTCTGTTTCTTCTTTCGTTTTAAAATTTGATTCTCTCTTGTTATCCTTCACTTCTGGACCACCGGGATCTGGGAGACCGTCTATTGCTGCTACCAACCGTTTCGCACTGCTGTAAATCGCCTCGTTGTATTTTTCGTCTGTCGCTAGTACTGCACCATCATACATTCAAACACTAATCAATTCCTATTTAAATTTGACATAGTAGATTTCTAAACATCAGCCCAAAAAGTTATGTATGGTAGATACTCCCTCTTGAAGTTGAATGTTTTGGAAAATCAAATTTGTTTCATAAAAAAATGACCAGGATTTTACTAATCTATGAAAAACAGAGACCAACAATCCGAATAAATGTTGGTTCTCTTGTGCTGGGCTCAATCCTCATTTAATACGAAATGTTATTTTTTAAATCGGAGATTATGGAACCAAGGCCCGGAAATCTAACCTTTTTCAAAACTAACAAAAAAAAATCCGAACGAAAGCAAAGTAGGAAAAATATGATCCTAAACTTAAATTTGAAAACTATAGATATATTCAATTCGAATCCAAATCAAACCCAAACTGTTCAAAACCATCAACACTATAATAGGTTCTACTTTGGTCACTATTATTTAAAAAAGCGAAAATCCGAATCAAAATCCAGTCTGAAGACCACTAGTTTCAGCATCCGGATGATGATTTGATATGTTGTTACGCATCCGGATGCACAGTATAATTCATACTAGACCGGAAGAGTTTCAGTTTCATACCGGGAAGATTTTCAGATACCGTAGCATCGAGAATCTTTTCACCAACAGCTTCAATAAAAGCTGGACCACCAGTAATGGCTCCTTCTTTCTGACTTGTGATCAGAACAACAATCCCCTTATTGTTACCTTCTTCAATCGAAGGGTACCATTTCTCCAAAACCTGGTCTGCATACTCAAACGCATCTGCCTTACTCTGCGTTTCACCCAAACCGGTTCCGGTTCAACTTATCGGTTTACAAAAATAAACCCTGTTCATAAGAAAAGCTACAAAGAATATATTGAAAACTCACAGTGAGCTTTCTAACAGTGATGAAGTTAAGCCGAAGTTTCTTTCGGTATTCAAGATCAGACAAGAGCTTCTTAAGATCTGATTTCGTGACTCGGCTAAGAACACCAGCGTCGTCGACTACGTAAGTTTCTTTTGGTGGACCATCGTTGAGAATATTGAACTCAGAGGCTAAAGCAGTGCCAACAGGCGAGAAAGTAAGAGC
>JAHZTW010000001.1:135183314-135206274 GCA_020283515.1 Alliaria petiolata | reverse complement strand
TTTATACCACACATCATGGATAAATCTAAATTGGTTTCTTAAGGTTTAGAGAAATTGCTAAAAGAGTAAAAATTATATTTTTAAACCCCAAGTTCGAATCTTCAACCTCCCTAAGAATGATTCCCAACCTAGAATCTGTTACTTGTCATATAAGTCGTTTCAAAAGCTTTCTCCTTTAGATTTAAAGTTTGTTCCTTTAGGTTGCTAGAAATAGCCTTATTCGCCTATTTTTAGATTTCAAATTTTCATAATCAGTAGCTTGCTCATTTAAATTTGTAGAAGTCGTCTGGTAGTTAGTTAACCCTTCATAGGGATTGTTTAAATTGTTTTCCTGGTCGTTTAGTGATTGCAAGTAGTTTATTTTGATTTTCTCCTCCCTTTTACCCGAAAATGACTTAGCTTTACTTTGCTCTTGCATTCCTAGTATCTTTCACACCTAGGCTGGATTGACACCTCACATACTACAATGACATGTGTGTTTGAGGATTGAGTTAAGGCTTAAAAACTTCTACATCAATTGGCGCCGTTGCCAACCTAGGTTTTGTTGAAATTACTAGGATTTGGAGCTAAGTATAGACTAGGTTTTTATTTTGAATTTTGGTTACTAACTCTCTTTCAAGTGTTTGTTCTTTTTGCAGGGCATAATCACAAGGAAGCCAGTATGGATTCGGATATAGCATCAATGTTTGAAGCTTTATTAGCGAATCAAGATAGAATTCTTACCCAATTAAACTGAATTTTGCTTAGCTTCATCAATCTCTTGTATTTTTATTATCTTTCACCCCAAGGTTGGATTGACATCCTCAAGTATTACAATGACATGACTATGCTTAGGATTTGATAATCATGACAAAAAGCTAGTTATCAAATGGCGCCGTTGCCGGGGAGATAACTAGCTTTTTGTCATGATTATCAAATCCTAAGCATAGTCATGTCATTGTAATACTTGAGGATGTCAATCCAACCTTGGGGTGAAAGATATTAAAAATACAAGAGATTGATGAAGCTAAGCAAAATTCGGTTTAATTGGGTAAGAATTCTAAAAACAATTGCTTGCGATATTTAAACAGACACGAAAACAATTTTACAAATCCCACAGAAGGGTTATACTACTACTAGATGACTCCTAAATAATAAAACAACCGATCTACTAATTTTACAAAATCAAAACTTAAAATCGGATTATCTAGACAAATATATGCTAAGTGGCAAGATTTTCGAAAACTACTTCTAAAAATCAAACGGTTACCAAATTAATTCCAGACATAAAGCAAGACTCTAGACAATTTCTAAAATATTAAAAATAGCTCAAACACGATTTTACAAATTTATTAAAACTCGATTGCATAATTAAGCTAATTTAAAGATTTTTAGAGAAAACAATTAACTTTGAACAGGGTGAAAATGATTTTTAGTTTTCAAATATTAAAAACAGATTCAAGGATGGGATTCATTCTTAGGGAGGTTGAAAATTCGAACTTGGGTTTTGAAAACATATTTTTTACACTTTTTAGTGCTATTTCTAAACCTTAAGAAACCTAACTAGATTTACCCATGGTGTATCGTGTAAATCCTTTTTTCACTCTATCATCCTAACCCATGGTGTATGGTAGAAAGATAAGGTGAAGAACATTAAGCATAGATCTTTAAAAAGTGGCTTAACTAGCTCCCTAAACATCCATGGTGTATGGGAAAGGATGAGCTAGTCTCTTGGATTTGGTTTTAAGGGATTTCCTAAGTCTTTTTGGGATAAGGAAATCCCTAGATTAAAGAGATCTCCATCGAGAATCTCTAGACCTTAAAACCCCCAAATCCAAGAAGAGAATTAGATGAGGAACAAGAAAATACCCAAAATCTAGTTTTCAACCCCCTTAAATCATCTCAACCCCAAACCTTGGTAGATTACTCACAACTCATGTTCATACCTCTCTTAAACATAAGTTTAGAGCTGATGAACATAAGCGGTTTTTAAGAAGAAGAAGGATTTGACTTTAGAAGGATGAAGATACTTGAAATTTATACAAAATACAAGAGTTTTTAAGAAGAGAAATAGCAAGAAACAAACAAGAACTATCAAGAACAAGCAAGAACAATCAAGAATAAGAGAAAGCTTATAAGATAAAAAGACTTGATTAAAAACTGAATGAAAAACTGAATGATTATTACAAGCACACACACACTCCTTATATAGAGTTTTAAACATGGCTATTGGCCTTAAAAGAGGGGTCAAGGGGCAAGGGACAAGGGGCAAGGGACAAGGGGCAAGGGACAAGGGACCTCTCTAATCCCAGTTTTACTAAAGCATAAACACTTTTTGGAGCACTTGCAAGTGGTATCTTTTGGTTCGGGTACATAGATTGATCAATCTGTATCTTTTGCACTACTGCACCGTTTGACTTGCAATCACCACCAAATTAAAGCTAACTCAATTTCCTAAAACTCTCATGAAGACTGTAGAGGCTAAATCGCAATGAAAAACCCTTCGTCCGAGCTGATCGTTCAGTTAACGAAATTGGTCGCCAAACTTCCAGACGGACATGTTGTTACTTAAATAGCCGTATCTTCTGAACCACTGACCATAATGACTTGAAATAACATCTGAACGAAAGGTAACTAAATTTTCTATGAGTTTTATGAAGATTTCGGAGGCTGAATCGGAATGGAAAGTCTTTGTAGAATCTGATCTTTAAGTCGCTTTAGGTGGCATGAATTTGAATCGGTTGCAACATCTCGGTACAGCAAGTCAGATGACATCAATTTGCTCTCTACTTGTTCCTAGCTCATCATCTTATGTTTCCAGCTTCCACATTGTCGCCAAATCCATAGAATAACCTGAAATGATGCATATATACAAAAGAAAATGCAAATGCAAATGCAAATGTTCTAAATCCTATAAATGATCAAATACTATGATTATACTTAGCTATAAATGAAATATGGATGAAAACTTATTCTAAATGCATGATAAATATGCGAAATATATGAGTATATCAACCTTCTTGCTTCTTCCATAGCTTGAGATCCAACCGTGAGATTGTTCTCAAACCACTTCGAGGTGAAAGACAGCTGATAAGGCTACCTTGTCTCCAAATATGAGATTGATCTCGTGGTGGGAAGGCCTTCATTTGATGTTGAACTTCTGTCATCGAGCACTGTTTCCGGAATTGTCCATTTTGCTCCAAAATATGCGTCTTTTGCTAAGTTTACCTGAAAAGAGTCTTGAACAACCAAATACTCAAAATCTAGTGTTTATGCATTAAAACCTTAGTGAAATGCTTATTAAAGCACTCACTTATGATAGTAAAAACGGGTAAAATATGCATGTTATCAGACGCAGGAAAGTCTTTTAAAACCCGACACTTTTCTTCTTCTTCCTCATAACTTCAAAACTCGCGACCCTTCGAGCAATTTTCCCCAAATCTTCATTTTTCCATTTCTCAACGGAATTGAGTGATTCAAAGCTCTAATCTGTGCAGATTTTCATCCTCTTTCATAATCTATTGTCCATTCTTTCGATCTTCCAAGGTATGTTCTTCAAATCTCCCAATTTCATTTTTGACCCTAAGGTGAAAAATCTCGAATTCGACCTATTTAGTTTGATTTCTTTATTGAATGATGCTTATTTAGGTTGTATACCATGATTTAGATCATTACCCAACTGATTTCATCCTTTAATTTGCATAACTTTGAAAGTTTCGAAATTTTGGAAATTGATGATGCATGTTGCAAATTTGGGATTTTTCTTGGGTTTTATGGCTGAAACTTGGTTGATTCGTGGTATTGAGTATGTTTGAACTGTTGATTGATGCACAATTGGGGGTTTAAGCTCATGATTTCGGGTCGAATTGAGGTTACACGCATGGTGTCGATCGACACCATTAGAGTGTCGATCGACACTTTCGACTGACGATCCTTGAGCAATATTTTCAAAACTTTGTATTTTGATTTTGGTTTTGATTTTGATTGCAGATGCCTCCAAGGACTAGAGACCACGGGAAACTGAAGCGTCCGCTTCTGGGACTGCTAATGATGCGCCGATTGCCTCTCTTCCTCCTTGGCCTAAACGTGAAACCGCAAGGATCCCGATTGGACGAAACTAGAAAGACTCGCCAGCTAAGGAAGTCGCGAAAGACGAGTGTGTCTACCGAGACATCAATGAGACTTGGGATGACTATGACACGCTGTTCTACAATGCGTGGCAGAAGGTGGAAGTCACACCGACTCGATTTGTCGATGAGAAGACGATGTCAGAGTTGGGCATTAAAGACGACATCCTGCAGTTGATGAGCAGAATTGGGATGGGGACAATGGCGACAAGGCAGTACGATCTTTACCTCGATCTAGTACGCCAGTTTATCTCCACAGCTCGAGTTTACTACAGGAATGAGGTGGTGCGAAACGCTTTGGAAGGGACATTGACATTCCTTATTCGCGGGATTCGCTACAGAATTCCACTTCCAGAGCTTTGTGGCATATATGGTTTTGAGAACGAGCATGCCACCGGTGTCTCCCTTCCACAACAGCTTCCAGACAACCAGGACTTCTTGTCACATTTTGGGAATGGGAGGTATGACTCTAAGACCTCCTCGCAGACAAATATTCGCCATCCTACCCTTCGCTATCTTGTTCGCCTATTTGCTACTACACTTTTGTGTAAGCATGAGCCAGGGAAGATGCGCGTGTCTGAGTTAGTGCTGCTGTATCATGCACTTTTGTTTATCATTTACGAGGAGTTTGGGCTGACAGAGAACGTCAACCTCGGTGTTGTTTTTGCTCATCACTTGGTCTCGCTGAAGACGAAGCCTTTCATTGGAACCAAGACCAAACCCGAGACTATTGGTAGTCTTCTCACTCCTATCTTCCAGCATTGCGGGATAGACACTTCCACTTGCACCATTGTGACTTCGCGAGCTTTTGTTGATATGGAGTACTTGAAGAGAACTACTTGGGTGAAGCCCGAAAAGCAATGGGTTTTCACCAGCTTGCGGGCTGAGCAGCTTCTGGTCCAGTTACCT
Source organism: Alliaria petiolata (assembly GCA_020283515.1). Classification (NCBI taxonomy): domain Eukaryota; kingdom Viridiplantae; phylum Streptophyta; class Magnoliopsida; order Brassicales; family Brassicaceae; genus Alliaria; species Alliaria petiolata. The sequence continues at coordinate 135,201,259 of JAHZTW010000001.1, read as the reverse complement.
AACAGGGACCTCACTCATATCACCAGCGATCCTGACCGTCTTAGCTTCCAGCCCAGTCCGAACTTACTGCGAGCCGCTCCCGTCGCCAGACGCAGAGGTGCCTCCTCCCGCGCTGCAGCTTCATCCGCAGAAGACGCACCAGCTGAGGATCACCCACGAGTTTTATCTTCTAGGCGCAGCAGAGCACCAGCCACTTTAGAGCCTATTGGTCCTCATCACCTTCAGGTTGCTTCTGAGATCCCCATGGAGCAGGCTGCTTTTCAGAGATACGTGATTCAGAGCTTTCAGGCCATTTGGAAAGCCATCACAGTTGTCTCCAACTGTGGTTACGTCCGTCCTCCCACACCACCACGTTCTGATGAAGAGTAGTGCTTGCAACATTCATGGTTTAGTACTTTGAGTCAGTTTTTCTTTTTCTCTTTAGTCAGCTTTTGCTTCCATTTGCTTCAGTACTTTGTTTCAAAACTTGTTGCACTCTTTCAGATTATGGATTATGTTGTGCTTTTAACCGTTTGTTTGAGTTTTCTAACAGCTTAGATGACTCTAACAACAATCTGACTTAACAACATACATGTTCGGGTGGTGGAACTCTGTTTACGGACAGGGTGTCGATTGACACCACGCTCAGGTTCAGGTAATCCGATTTTCTCTTGGTTCTGTAACAGTTTCACACACATTTTTTCTATCCAAACTCATACTTAATAACACTGGGGACAGTGTTGTTCAAGTCTGGGGGAGGTAGTTGCTAACATTGTATTTTGTTTTGAGAGTCTTTGTTTTGAGAGCCAGTTGAGTCTATCAAAAACTTGTTTTATTGAGTCAAAATTAGTTGAAACTTTCAGTTTTTCTTGGAACTAACCGCATAATGTTAACATTTGAAGGACAATTGCTTTAGTAGTTGATTGCAGGTCTTACTAAGTAGAAAGCTGCAAGTGGATCAATCTAACAGAGAGAGTTCAGATTCCTTTATAGAACTAGGTATGCACTGAACTTGATTCCCCTTTCAGCTCTGACAAGATAAGCAAATTGCAGTCTCTCCTTGATCTTCCCTTGAGAAAAGAAAAATAAAATAAAGAAGTCTGACCAAAGAATAGTGCAAAGATCCTCATGAGCCTGTCTCCTCACAAGGGAAAATATTAGTGTGAGCTCATGAACATGTCTCCTCACAAGGAACAGAAGTAAAGAGCAGCACTATTTCAAGGCTTCAAAAGAATAAGAAAAAGTCAATGAAAAGATCTTAGAACACCCTGAAAATGGGCAGCAGTTGACTAAGGAAAGAGAAAATAGGAGAGCTGTATAAATAATGTCTTGTTCAGGCACTAAGGAAGGGAAATAATCTGCAAAGTTCTTTGGTCATACCATTGTTAGAGTTCGAAATTTTACGAAGGAAAGGATCTGGATTGAAATTGGGGGATTGCTAAGCTTGTGGTAAGTACACTGAAACATTACCTAAGGTTGGCTCTATAGCATGTGGATTCAAGAGTGTTAACCATTGTGGCGTTCTGAAGGATACTTGAAAGTTTATGTTTTCAAACTTCTACTTCATTCTAAGTTTCTGTTTTGCTTGAGGGCAAGCAAAAGCTAAGTCTGGGGGAGTTGATATATCATGGTTTTTACCGATTTTTGACCATGATATAAGTCCATTTTATAGAGTCTTTTGGTATTTTTAGAGTCCTACTAGAGTCTTTACAGGATGGAATGCATTTGGAGCTTAAAAGAAGATTTTGGAGCTTATTGGAGCATTCTGGAGAAGCAGTCGAAGTGATGAAGTCGGAGATGAATTACACGAAGGGTGTCGATCGACACTAACCCTTGGTGTCGATCGACACCAATGAAGGCGGCCGAGTTTCGCGACTTCCATCGAGAAAAGGAAATTGTCCCAAGTTTTCATGAATTACAAGATTGCCCCTGACGCAAATATTCCTCTATAAATATTTTTGAGGCAATGTTTAGCCAAACACCTTATCATTATTTTCTGTTTTTGAGACTTAGAGAGAGATTGATCTTGTGCTTTTGGGGAGATAATTCTGTAATCTTCCGAGAAGTTTTTTGAACCTCTGTATCATTCTCTTTTCTTATTTTATGCAATTTATTTCAGTCATGATTTGTGATTTCATCTCCATGTCTGAGTAGTTTGCTAGTTAGGTTAGGGTGATTTAGGGTTGAGGATGAGTTTGTAGAATTATTAGGCTGTTAGGAAAATCAATTGGATCTTCATCTTGATTTGTGCTTAACTTGATTTCTTAATTGATCACTTAGAAATCAAACCCTAAGTTATTTAATAGATGCGAGAGCATTATTAGTAACTTGAACTAATCATAGATGGGCAAAATATCTATTCGCAAAGAGATTTGGTTTAGAGATTTTGTGAACAATCGAACCTGTTTTTAATGCTTGCCCTATTTATTAGAATTTGCAAAGAGATTTGGAATTCTGGAATTTAGGCATAGATAACTTCTGCAATGAGAGTTGATTGGTTTTAAATTAGTGTTTCGAGTTCTAGACGGTTCTTAATAATTCCCTAATAGTATAATTTCTGCATTCTCGGATTCAATCTGATAATTACCCTTGCCTAGCGCCTTAGTCTCCTGAGCTTTAATCCACTTTTATTTCGTTTACTGATTTCTTAGTAGTTTAATTTACTTTATTTGATTTGATCTAGCATAATTTGAACCTAGAAACCATAGTGTAACATCTACTTCCTTTGGGATTCGATAACCCTTTATACTTCAACTGCATTGCTGTGCACTTGCAGTGTTGATTTATTTGGGTAAAGCTTTGACCCTATCAGGTTAGCTAACTACTGGACGACTCCTACAAATTTAAATGAACAAGCTACTGATTATAAATATTCAAATGCAAAAAACAGATAAACAAGACAATTTCTAGCAACCTAAAGGAACAAACTTTAAATCTAAAGGTGAAAACTTTTAAAACTACTTAAACGATAAAGACAGATTCAAGGTTGAGGTTCATGCTTAGGGAAGTTCAAGGTTCGATCTTGGCTTACCAAAAGTATATCTACACATTTCTAAATGAGCTATCCTTAAGTCTAAAAAGCAATCTTTCCATGGTGTGTGGATAAGATCCTTTCATCATCCTTCCCTCCAAACCCATGGTGTTTGGTGGAAAGGATAGATGATGAGCTAAAAGCACGGATCTTAACATGGCCTAACTAGCTCCCAACTTGCCACCATCGTGGTCTTTAGAGCATACTAGTCTCTTGGTTTGGGCTTAAGAGATTTCCTAAATCCTCATGAGAATAGAAAATCTCTAGGATCATAAAGCCTCCATCGAGGTCTTTAAGAAATGAGCACACCAAACCAAGAAAGGATAATGTTTAAGAACAAGAAAATACCAAGATTCAACCTTTAAAAACTCCATAATCCCCTCAACCTTAAATCATATACAAACTACTCCTTAATCATGTTCCAACCCCTCTTAAATCATAGGAGAAGAGGAGTTTAACATGATTAAGCTAAGCAAGAAGAAAGATTAAAGCTTAAAGAGAAATGCTTAACATAAAAATAAATCCAAATTTTACAAAACTAAGGTTTTCTCTCTAAAAATGGAGGATAGATCTAGAATGGGAGAGACAATCCCTAAAAACGTGTCTACCTCTGAAAACCAGGTTAAAAGTGTTTATATAAAACCACACAAATGGTGCCCTCACTAAAAGCCAAAATATGAGTTGGCCAAGGAAGAAGGAAAAATCAGATGAAGAAGATCGATCCACTGGGTCGATCTTAGGGTCGTTCTTGATCTTGAAACGGGCATGGACTGGTCGATCTTAGGGTCATTCTGGATCTTGAAACGGGCTAGGCTTGGTCGAATTTGGGGTCGTTCTGGATCTTGAAACGGGCTGGGCTTGGTTGATCTTGGGGTCGATCTAGATGTTGAAACGGCTGGGCTTTGTCGATCTTGGGGGTCGACCTAAATCTTGGAATGGCCAGCACACCTCGATCTAGGGGTCTATCTCTGATTTTCTTCAATTTTCCAAGTTCTCCCTTGACTCCCAGCAACTCCTAAGCTCTTCTTTTGACTCCTTGTCCATGCTCAGCATCTAACACAGCTCCATGTACACCATATAACCTGAAAATGATGCATATATTAAATAAATATGCAAATGCTAATGCAACATGTCCTAAAACCTAAAATGGGATAAAAACTACAATAACTCTAAGTATGAGTGAAAAAGTGCATGAAAACCTATCCTAAATGAGTGCTAAATATGCGAAATATATGAGTATATCGACTCCCCCAAACTTGCCTTTTGCTTGTCCTGAAGCAAATCAAAGACAAAGTAGGAGAAGAGATTTGAAAATGGGGGTTAAATTTCAAAAGTGTTTTTCAAATGAATCAATTCAATGGTCCTTGTTCTCAGTCATAGGATGCAGCACACAATCTCTACTCCAAAGAACTTAGCCATATTCATCACATATTGAATTTCAAATCAAGTGTTGTCTACACTCACAATCCACGAATCCTAACCTTTAATATTCATTAAAGCTCAAACCGTGAATCATACTTATGCAATCAAAACCGAATACATTTGGCTAAGGGACGTGGTTATGATATAAAAATGATCTCATTCAAGTGGGTACTCCAAGCAATGGTTTCTCTCAAGAAGGATTGAACTTATGCATAATGCTAAAGGTAAAAGGCAATTGATGCATACATGACTAGACTCTCATCTACCCAATGTACTAACAATGAACCTAATTCCCCTCTCATTCATTTTCTTTTTCAGCTCACTCACCCTCTAGAAGTACCCAATTCAAACAAGGAAGGACACCAATCATAGCTCACAAAAACTTCATCAATCAAATTCGCTCTAGGAAAAATTCTTCAACCTTTCTTATAGTAAGTGGTATGGTCATACATAGATTAGCTCTTAATATTTTCTTTGGGTTAGCTCTCTTCTCATAATTTTTTTTTTTTTTATGCATTTGGCATTTTCTTTTATTAGAGAGCTAACCCTTTTCTTTTAAACACTTGAGCTATTTACAAAAATTTCAAGTCCAACCACTTCAAACTATGTATCCCTTCATTCAAAGCCCCTTACACCAACTTTTTCTCAAATCCGAATTAAGTTTTCGGTTTTCAGTGACAACACCCATGAACCCAACCCAAATCAAGCCTAGAACTAGCTTCAAGATGCAAAGCTAGAATCATATGAGAGCCTAAACATGTCTCCCTAAACCTAACACTTAATGCCAAGTTCAATCAAAATTTATGGCCTCACAATATCACACACGAAATTTGGCTTGAAAGGAGGGTAAGGGTTAAGGTGTGGAGTTCTATTTAGGCTTACAAGAGAGTGATGAAAGGAATAAGAAAGCCTAAATATGTATATGTATCCATGTATCCTTTTTCAAATGCACAAGTATGATAATTAAAAGTTCATGTTAAGGTTTCAATTTATAGGATAGGATTCAATTCATTCTTGTTTCAACCTTAAGCCAAGAAAATCAAGACAAATGATCCAAATATGATTAGAACTTAATTTCATAGTTGGCACAAAGCATCAAATGACTACTAACTAGGGTCTTGAACCAATTCATGAGGTTAAAACACTTTACAAGGAAAATTGCCCCCTATGCATATGAATGATGCAACCTATATGACAAAATATCTAGACTCAATCCTAAAATATTCTACAAATGCAAATGCAACTACATGAATTTTTTTGAAAATTTTGAAAATTTTCTGATTTTCTATGCAAATATATGGATGCATGAAGACTCTGTATGCTAAAGAGAAAATAAGAACACAAAACACAAAATTAAATCTCTCAACCTCTCCCCCAAACTTAAATTACACAGTCCCTTGTGTAATAAAAGTTCAAGAGAGACCATCAACAAAAATAAAAATTGAAATCCAAAAAATGCATGATATTTACAAGGTTTTGGAATGGTGTACCTTGGAGCTTGTTGTGGTTAGGGCTGAGATCGAGCAGCTGGGTCGATTCTTGCCTTGTTCTTGGCCGGAGATCGAGTGGCATGGATCAATCCAGCCACCGTTTGGTGCTGGAGATCGATTGAACCAACTCGATCTAGCCATCGATCTCTCTCGGCATGCCTCCTTGCCCTTGCTTTTTAACTCCCAAGAACTTGCTTCTGTATCTCCATCTCCCGTATTCTTGGCATGTTGAAGCTTGGATCACCAGGATCATACTCATCATAGAACCATCCCCTAAACTCTTTCATCCTTATCTCCTCAAAGGGTAACTTCCATGGATCATCAATGCTCTCTTCAATGGTGGAGATTAAACCAAGATACTTGGCAAAGGGTTGTGCCATTGTAGATTCTTCTTATGCACCTTCCTTGGAGGCCTCAACCATGTGACTATCCTTTTTTTCCTCCTTGGGAATGGGTTGTACATGTGTTTCCTCCTTGGTGGAGAGCTTTTTCTCAATTGAGCTCTCACTTGCATTCTCTATGCATTCAACGACCAAACTGCCTTCACAAGGGTCTTCAGCTCTTATAACGAGATTCTCATCAACCATGTATCCAAGAGCAGCTTCAAGTTCTTCTATAGACCATTCGGCTCCTTGTTGGATTTCATCATTGATTTGAGTTTCATCTTCTTCTTCGTCATTCCATTGGGTAATTTTGGTGTTGATGGACTCCACATGTGTTGTTGCAGCAACTCTTGAAAATGGAGTATGAGAGCATGTTATGAAGTCTAGCATGCCAATGCTCTCAATAAACTTTTCTTGCTCTTCCAAAAACAACTTCATCACGTTGAGATTTTTCTTCTTCATTAGAGATTTGAGAAGAATAGGTTGCTCCTTGATCATACTCCATGTCCCAAGATTGGTATCCCTCACCATATCCACATTGATTTCTTGAGCGAAGTTGTCATCCATAAGTCCCTCTTGATAAGTGGATGAGCTTTCAAAACCTTGGTGGCTTGTGGGGTTCCAAGCCATCACTCTCTCTTGACTCGCGAGTATAGTCTTCAACATTGAAGCTATATCTGAGTTCATTCTTTCTCCCTTGTGATTGTACCTTGCAAAAGAACCAACACTTGAAAGAAAGTTAGTAACCAAAATAAATATAAAAACTTAGTCTCTACTAAGCTCTAAATCCTAATACTTTCAAGCAAACCCAAGTTGGCAACGGCGCCAATTGATAAGAGGACTTTTTACAGTTTTTTTAATCAATCCTAAAGCCTTTTAGTGTTGCTGTAGTACATTAGGTGTCAATCCAGTTTGAGTGTGAAAGATACTAGGAATGCAAGAGCTCAAGTAAATCTAAGTGAAATCCGAGTAAAATGGGGGAACAAAATCCTAAAAACTACTTGGGACAACTAAACGACCTCAAAAACAATTGTAAAAATCCCTATGGAGGGTTAGCTAACTACTGGACGACTCCTACAAATTTAAATGAACAAGCTACTGATTATCAAAATTCAAATGCCAAAAACAGATAAACAAGGCAATTTCTAGTAACCTAAAGGAACAAACTTTAAATCTAAAGGTGAAAGCTTTTAAAACTACTTAAGTGATAAAGAAAGATTCAAGGTTGAGGTTCATACTTAGGGAAGTTCAAGATTCGATCTTGGCTTACCAAAAGTATATCTACACATTTCTAAATGAGCTATCCTTAAGCCTAAGAAGCGATCTTTTCATGATGTGTGGATAAGATCCTCTCATCATCCTTCCCTCCAAACCCATGGTATTTGGTGGAAAGGATTGATGATGAGCTAAAACCACGGATCATAACATTGTCTAACTAGCCCCCAACTTGCCACCATCGTGGTCTTTAGAGCATACTAGTCATTTGGTTTGGACTTAAGAGATTTCATAAATCCTCATGAGAATAGGAAATCTCTAGGATCATAAAGCCTCCATCGAGGTCTTTAAGCAATGAGCACACCAAACCAAGAAAGGATAATGTTTAAGAACAAGAAAATACCAAAATTCAACCTTTAAAAACTCCCTAATCCCCTCAACCTTAAATCATAAACAAACTACTCCTTAATATTTTTCGAACCCCTCTTAATCATAGGAGAAGAGGAGTTTAACATGATTAAGCTAAGCAAGAAGAAAGATTAAAGCTTAAATAGAAATGCTTAACATAAAAATAAATCCAAACTTTACAAAACTAAGGTTTTTCTCTCCAAAAATGGAGGATAGATCTAGAATGCGAGAGACAATCCCTAAAAACGTGTCTACCTCTGAAAAGCAGGTTGAAAGTGTTTATATAAGACCACACAAATGGTCCCCTCACTAAAAGCCAAAACATGAGCTGGCCAAGGAAGAAGGAAAAATCAGCTAATGCAACATGTCCTAAAACGTAAAATGAGACAAAAACTACAATAACTCTAAGTATGAGTGCAAAAGTGCATGAAAACCTATCCTAAATGAGTGCTAAATATGCGAAATATATGAGTATATCAATTTCACACCGCTTTGATCCACACTTGATCAAACGCCAACACACCTCCACACCATCTCAGAGAAGTTAGCGCCCTAGTGTGACGGCAAATCAAGAACTTCTCTAGTCCCAACACTCGTTTTCGGTTACAAGCCTCACATGCTTGAACCTCACTCATGTACGTTTATTATAACTTCGCTTACATGACCTTCCATCCCTGCAACGGGTTTTACCATAAACCGTACACTCACTTATCTGATGAAGGAACATGCAAATGGATCTGAGATCCGGCTGTCCTTACACCCTTCTCAATACTCGGTAAGGGTGATAACATGACACACAGACATGTATCAAACCGTTACCGCACCCAAGGGGTTTCGCAGCACTCAGATCTAACAGATCTGAGGCTAATCCTGCACTAAAACGTTAGTATACACTCGGATCTACACAGATCCGATCTTCCCTGCATCACACGTTAGTCACACACACACATACAAGCATACAACCTATTCTACTGAGGCTAGTGTTGTACTACAATGCAGATCTGAGATCTACACTGCATTGCAAACAGCAACCGCGGTAGTCCACCTCTACCGGGACTCACCAGATCTGACGACTCTTCCACAAACTCTTCGGATCTAAGCACTCACGGCCACACAACAATCAGACCTAAGACCTAACACTCTGCTTACTCACTCAAAAAACCGATCCGACCACTCTCTCACTAAACCGAACTAACTCTCTTCTTTTCTCTCACAAACTCACTCTCTTTTCTTCTCTCTTTCTTTCTCTCTCACACACACTATAGCACGCCTAAAGTAGCAACTAATGGGGTGGGGTGAGGGTCAAGGGTCTTTATATAGAGTTTCTCCACCAATGAGGTGTTAACACCTTACCTTCTCTCCTCTAACCAATCAGAAAATGCCAACACTCCACCTACTCATGCTTATCTCTTTCCAACCAATGAGAAATAAGCATGTGATTAATATGACTCTTTCCTTTCTTCTAAACCCAAAATACTAAAATATACCCGTCCGCGTCCCACGTTCACTCTGTTTGGCTCTATTTCGGATCGCGAGTGCGTCTATCGACTTCCTCCGGGATTTTGATGGTTTCCTTTGGTAGATAGACTCATCTTAAGCTTAGTATAAGTTTCCCAAGTCCCATAATTTGTAAAATTATACCGAGGGGTTTCCATAACTGAAAGTTTTGTCTGAATCGTTTAGCTCTTTGACATGGTTATTACATTCTCCCCCCTTAATGGAATTCGTCCTCGAATTCTTAAGCTTGGGATGGCTCTCCCTGCTCCATTGCTGGATTCGAATCAAAGAACTCCGGGTACTTTTCCTTGAATCTCTGCTCATCCTCCCATGTGACCACCATTCGGTTCTGCCTTCCCTAAAAGACTTGTATTTGAGGAATCTCTCTGTTCTTCAGTTTACGTACTCTTCTGAGTCCTATCTTGAGAGGTCCTTCTGGATAGGTCAAATCCGTTTGTAGTTCTTCTATCCTCTCAGGCTCGATTGCATCTGGGTCTCGAATATGCTTTCGTAGCATTGAAACATGAAATACCGGGCGTAGATTCATGTCCGGTGGCAACTCCAGTCTATACTTCGCCCACTCTTCCGTTGATCTGATACGGTCTGATATATCGTACTGCCAGTTTGCCTATTTTCCCGAATCTATCTTTTCCCTTCTGCGCGGATACTTTCAGGTATACCCAGTCTCCAACCTCGAATGTTACTTCTCGTCGTCCTTGATCAGCGTACTTCTTCTGGCGTTCTTGAGCCTTCCTCATGTTCTTCCGAACAATTTGCAATCTTTCCATCGTCGCATCCACTATTGGAGGCCCAAACACTCTTCTTTCTCTGATTTCAGTCCAACATAGAGGGGTTCGGCATGGTCTCCCATATAGAGCTTTGTATGGTGACATACCAATACTTGCGTGATAGCTGTTGTTGTAAGAGAACTCGATCAGAGGCAAGTAGTCTTCCCAAATGCCTCTCCAATCTAAGATACACAGTCTTAGCAAGTCTTCCAGTGTTCGGATCGTCCTTTCGGTCTGCCCGTCTGTTTCCAGATGGAAAACTACTGATATGTATCTCGGTTCCCAATGGACCTTGCAGTTCTCTCCAGAATGATGCTGTAAACCTCGGGTCTCGGTCTGACACTATATTCATTGGTATTCCGTGCAGTCTCACGATCTGGTTCAAGTATAGAATTGCCAATGTTTCCACCTTGTCGGAGTCTCTGATCGCCAGTAAGACTTAGCCTTTGTTAAACGGTCTACAATCACCCACACAACATTGTTCATTCTTCCTCTTGAAACGGGTAATCCCACTATGAAGTCCATGGAGATCGAATCCCATTTCCACTGTGGTATCGGGAGACTCTGTAGTTATCCTCCCGGCACTTGGTGTTCCGCTTTAATTTGCTGGCATACTTGACATTGAGCTACCCATTTTGCAATAGATCGTTTCATTCCTGGCCAATGATAGTACCTCCAAATGTTTTTGTACATCTTTGTGCATCCTGGATGAATGTTGTATATTGAACGGTGCGCCGTTTGCAAAATCTCTTCTCTTAGTCTTGCGCCCTCTGGTACGGTGATTCTCCCTTTGAGTAGCAAGGTTCCGTCTCCAGCCATGTGATATCCGCTTGGGTCTTCTGCTTTGGCTCCTTCAACTCTGTCAATGATTTTGAGAATCTTCTCGTCACGCCGTTGTTCTTCTCGAATCCGTTAAATCAATCCGACTTGATTCAATGCTTGAAGTCCTAAAGGTTCGCTTGGTTCGCCCTCCAAGGCTGATAGGCTCACCAGTTTCAATTCTTTGTTTAATGCTTCTATCTCTTTTTCTGCGCTCACTTCTGCTCTTCGTCGGCTTAATGCATCTGCAACCACGTTAGCTTTGCCCGGATGTTATTGGATTTGTACGTCATAGTCTGCAATGAACTCCTTCCATCGTCTCTGCCGTAGGTTAAGGTCTGCTTGCGTAAACAAGTACTTCAGACTTTTATGGTCTGTAAATACTTGAATACTCTCCCCGTATAAGTAGGATCTCCATATTTTTAACACGAATACTACTGCGGCCATCTCCAAGTCGTGCGTCGTATAGTTTTCTTCGTGCTTACGTAATGTCAGAATAGGTGCTGACATTAGCGCTCCCTTGAGTTTCACAAATGCTTCTTCAGCCTCTTGACTCCAAACAAAATGGACCTCTTTTCCCGTTTTTTCAAAGGTTTTGCAATAGAAGAGAAACCTTTAACAAACTTCCGATAATATCCTGCTAAGCCGAGAAAACTTCGGACCTCGGTAACAGTCGTTGGACACGGCCACTCTTAAATGGCTTCTACTTTCTCCGGGTCTACTGTTACGCCTTTTTCCGAGACTCGATGTCCTAGAAAACCCATCTCCCTTTTCCAGAAACGGCACTTGCTGAACTTAGCATATAGTTTCTCGTTCATCAATCTTTCTAGAATCTTCCGCAAGTGTCCTTTATGCTCCTCCTCCGTCCGAGAATAGATCAAGATGTCATTGATCAAGATGATTACAAATTGATCTAAATAATCGTGGAATACCCCATTCATGAGTCTCATGAATGCTGCTGGGGCGTTCGTCAGTCCGATGGGCATGACTACAAACTCGTATTGCCCGTATCTCGTATTAAACGCCGTCTTTTGTACATCTCCTTCCGCGATTGGTATTTGGTGATAGCCTGAAGCGAGGTCTATCTTCGAGAACCAACTAGCTTCTTGTAATTGGTCCAACAACTCATCGATCTTAGGAAGTGGGTACTTATCCTTGATCGTGATATTGTTAATTTTGCGATAGTCGATGCACAGTCTGATACTGCCATCTTTCTTCTTCTCAAATAAGACCGGTGCTCCCCAAGGCGATGAGCTCGGTCTAATGAATCCTTTCCCCATCAGATCCTCTAGCTTCGTCTTTAATTCAGCTAACTCAGCTGGGGCCATCCGATAGGGTGACTTTGTTATTGGTGCTGCTCCCGTCTCCAAGTTTATAGTGAACGGGTTCTTCCTTGGCGGGGTCAACTTGGTTAGCGGCCCGAATACATCTGCATACTCTCGGACTACCGGTATATCCTCTACCCTTAACTCCTCGTCCTTATCCTCCTCAACCACCCGAATGGCAACTAAATACGCCTCTTCGTATTCCAGTTGCGTTACTACCCTTGCGCCTGCGACTAAGGATACTACCGCACTAGGTTTAATCCCATAATACGTCGTATCGGGTTTCTGGTTCTCCCTAAGGGTCACTCTCCCTTTCTCACAATCTAACTGGGCCTTATAACTAGACAGCCAATCCATCCCGAGGATTACCTCGAAATGACCACGAGCATAGACTCTGCTTGCTGAGGCTTGGCGGTTGGCTAAAGGTCCGTTTGTCAATTGAGTCGACGCTTCATGTTTGTTCCTCCATCTTGACGGACAACTCGTCGTGAAATGACCTTTCTCTCCACAAGAGTAACAAGTAACGAATGCGGGGAATTCGGCGGTACGGTTACCAGGACAGTTTCTGGACACGTGACCCTCTACTCCACAGTTGAAACATTTCTTAGCAGGGTTCACCTCTCTTGGTTTGAAGTTTCCTCCTCCCCTGAATCTGGCACGGTAAGTTGGTTGGCCACGTCTATCAGATTGGATTGGTCTCGGGGTTCATAGTTGTGCCGGATTCTATGTTTCCTCTATTCTTGTTTCCTGCTGCCTTTTCTCGTAGCAAATAAGCCTCCACATTCACTGCCCTTTCTATGGCTTCATGCGGGTTAGTGAAAGTTACCGATTGGAGTCGGCTTCCTATCTCTGGATTCAGTCCTTGCATAAATTGTCTTGCCAATGCTTTGTCGCTTATGTTGCAGTAAGTGGCATATCGCTGGAGTCTCATAAAATCAGCTTCTTACTCCTTACGTGTTTATCCCTTTGTTCCAGTCGGAGGAACTCTTGAGTTAGTCTATCGCGAGCTTCAGGCGGAAAGTACTTATGTTCGAACTCCTCCCTGACCTTTTCCCATGAGGTGATAGTGTAGTCGGTCTGACTTTTCCGATGAGGTGAGTTCATATCCCGGGCGGAACAACCACGCCTCACACGTTAGTCCCACACAAACATACAAGCATACAACCTATTCTACCGAGGCTAGTGTTGTACTACAATGCAAATCTGAGATCTACACTGCATTCCAAACAACAACCGCGGTAGTCCACCTCTACCGGGACTCACCAGATCTGATGACTCTTCCACAAAATCTTTGGATCTAAGCACTCACGGCACACAACACTCAGACCTAAGACCTAACACTCCGCTTACTCACTCAAAACACCGATCCGACCACTCTCACTAAATCGAACTAACTCTCTTCTTTTCTCTCACGGACTCACTCTCTTTTCTTCTCTCTTTCTTTCTCTCTCACACACACTATAGCACGCCTAAGGTAGCAACTAATGGGGTGGGATGAGGGTTAAGGGTCTTTATATAGATTTTCTCCACCAATGAGGTGTTAACACCTTACCTTCTCTCCTCTAACCAATCAGAAAAAGCGAACACTCCACCTACTCATTCTTATCTCTTCCCAACCAATGAGAAATAAGCATGTGATTAATATGACTCTTTCCTTTCTTCTGAATCCCGAAATACTAAAATATACCCGTCTCCGTACCGCGTTCCCTCCGTTTGGTTCTGTTTCGGATCCGAGTGCATCTATCGACTTCCTCCGGTATTTTGACGGTTTCCTTTGGTAGATAGACTCATCTTAGGCTTAGTATAAGTTGCCCAAATTCCCGAGTTGATAGGTCCATGACTGATATACTCATAAATTAACATGTTTTAGCACCCATTTTAGATAGCTTTGCATTCATTTATGCATTCATTTAGATACTTTTAGTCCAAATTGCATCCATATTAGAGTTTAGCAAGTTTTACCTTAGGTTGTTGCATATTGTGCATATTAAGTCCCAATTAGGTACTTTGGAGGCTTGGAGGACCTCTTTGGAGAGTTGGGTTACAAGGAGGAAGAAAAGAAGGGAGCCAAAACATGAAGCAGACATTTAGAAGTGTATCGACCTTGGTGTCGACCTACCAAGGTCGATATAGCTCGGCAGGAAGACGGAGTGCGCGTATCGGACGATTGTATCGAGCTGCTAAGCTCGATACACTGGCCACCCGGAGTTTTGAAGACGACGTATCGGGCATTCGTATCGGACTGCTAAGGTCGATACACATCTCATCCGAAGATTGAAGAATGGCGTATCGGGCATCTATGTCGAGCTACCAAGCTCGACACACTCCTTGAGGAAAGCTTTAGCAGCGTATCGAGCTGCGTATCGACCTAGCAAGCTCGATACGCTGCCCGATTTTCAGGCTTAAACCGGGTCAATACCCGGTTTGTTCCGGGTTGACCCGGGTCGTCCACTGTTCACTATAAATAGGAAGTAACCTAATTTTTCCTAAGTATCTTTTTAATCTCTTGTTCTTGCTTAGAAAACTTTCCCTTTTGCTTTCTAAGTGATTTTGTAAGGCATTTCTTTAAGTTTATGCAATCTAGTGTTTATATCTTTTAATCTTTTAATCTTCTATCTTTCTAATCATGTTTATCTCTATCTCTTTCATAGGATTTGAGGGATTAACCATGATTAGTGAGTAGTTTCTTTAGGATCTAAGGATGGGTTAGATCTAGTGTGTTTTAAGGATTAATCTAGATGCCTAAGGTTAGATCTTCTCATTTCCCTCCTTGTTTAGTGTTCTAAATGCTAGTTTAGCCTTGATCATGCTAAAACTAGGCCTGGGGGAATTTCACACCCACTAGGTGTTTGATGAAATTCTCCAACCAACTAAACAAGGTTGGTTAGGGATTTGAGGAATTAACCATGATTAGTGAGTAGTTTCATTAGGATCTAAGGATGGGTTAGATCTAGGGTGTTTTAAGGATTAATCTAGATGCCTAAGGTTAGATCTTCTCATTTCCCTCCTTGTTTAGTGTTCTAAATGCTAGTTTAGCCTTGATCATGCTAAAACTAGGCCTTAGGGAATTTCACACCCACAAGGTGTTTGATGAAATTCCCCAACCAACTAAACAAGGGATTTACATTCGTAGCTCATGGAAGTGATTGTCTAGGGTTTTTATTGGCAATTTAGAACTGTTTCATAATGCTTGTTAACTTCCTTTTCACTAATGAAAGTTAGATCTTGATTAGGATGATTAATGAATGGATTATTGCTATGGAAGTGGATTAGTCTAGCTATTGAGTTCTAAGCCTAGGGATTAGTTTATATTGTGATTGTTTGGCATCAAAGATTGATTATTGGAACACCTTAGATTGATAACCCCATCCTTGGATTCGTTTTGGTATTTTGATAATCTTGATTAGTAGTTAATTAACTTGCTTTGGTTCATTTGATCACTTAGGTTGTTAGTTAAACTTCAAACCTTTATTTCTAGCTTAGATTAAGAAGTTGTATGAATTCCTAGTGTCTTAACTATATCCATATGGATTCATCCTCAAGTACCTACAATGACATGAGTGGGTTTGAGTAATTGTTAAGTACCACAAGAAACCGCTTATCAATTTGGCGTCGTTGCCATTTGGATATATGGTTTAAGCATTAGGATTTTACTTTTTTTTGAGACTAAGTCTTACTTTTCTTTGAATATTAATCTCTTTTGCGTGTACTACTCTCTCTCTTATTAGGTACAAACACCACTACAACATATTGCTTTGAGAGGTTGGGTATGGATCATGCACAAGGTTTGGGTGGTAATGGACAACCACCAAGGAGACCTACACACATTGGTTTTGGTGACTCTCCTCACACTCATACTTCTCGACATGGTATTACTCCTCCTTCGGTTCAACAAAACAATTTTGAGATCAAGAGTGCGTTGATTTCCATGGTGCAACAAAATAAGTTTCATGGATTGGATATGGAGGATCCACTAGACCACTTGGATGAGTTTGAGAGGATATGTAGCTTGACCAACATCAATGGCATCTCTGAAGATGGATTCAAGTTGAGATTGTTTCCCTTCTCCTTAGGGGATAGAGCGCACATTTGGGAGAAAAATCTACCTCAAGGTTCAATCACCTCTTGGAACCAATGTAAGAAGGCATTCTTGGCCAAGTTTTTCTCCAACACAAGGACAGCAAGATTGAGGAATGCTATCTCTAGTTTCAACCAAATGGCTAAGAAAAGCTTTTGTGAAGCATGGAAAAGATTCAAGGGTTATACTACTCAATGCCCCCACCATGGTTTTTCCCATGAGTCTCTACTTAGCAGCTTATACAGTGGAGTCCTCCCTAAGTATAGAATGCTCTTAGACACAGCTAGCAATGGAAACTTTTTGGGAAAGGAGGTTGAAGAAGGCCTTGAGTTAATAGAAAACTTAGCTCAAAGTAATGGGAACTATGGTGACTATGATGATGGCTTTTCAACTAATGGGAAGGAAAATAAGGAACAAAGACAAAGGGAGATGAAATCACTTAATGCAAAGATGGATAAGCTACTGCATGCTTCATTAAAGACGGTTCACAATGTTGGTGAATGTTTGGACAGTTTTGATCATAGTCAAGCCATGCATGCCGCAACACAAGAGGAACTCCACTATGTTGGTAGGCAAAGATCTCCAATGCGTTTCAACAAACAGTATTGGAGCCCAACATACCAAGGGCAAGAAAACCAACAAACCTTTGCACCAAAAACCTACTACCAACAAGGTTTTGTACCACAAGGAGAACCAAGCAACCCTTTCAACCAAGAACTAGACATGAGAAGCTTGCTACAACAAATCCTTCAAGGACAAGCCAATGGGACAAGTGAGTTGAACAAGAAAATGGAGGACATGAGCAACAAGGTAGATAGCTCTTACAATGATCTCAATTCAAAGTTTGCAATGTTGAGTTCCAAAATCCAACATTTGGAGAACAATGGAACTTCTCAAATATATGGATCTTAACAATGTGTCAATGCAATCACCTTGAGAAGTGGTAAGGCATTACCTCCTAGAAAACCTCCCCACACGATCAATGAGGACATTGAAGACCAAGAGGGGAGGGGGGGGGGCGATCTTTCAAGATAATGAGAAAGTAGTTGTTGATGGTGAGGTACTTCAAAGATTGGGTAAAGAGAAGGTTGTGGCTAAGGAAAAGGAAGCACCTACAACTTACAAGGCATCTCCTTTTGTTCCACCATCTTACAAGCCCAATTTACCATTCCCGGGTCGCTTCAAGAAGCAACTTGTGGAGAAATATAGGGCCATGTTTGACAAAAAAATGAGTGAAATTCAAGTCACAATGACCTTGATGGATGCTTTCATGCTAGTCCCTCAATATGCCAAGTTCCTCAAGGATGATGTTATGGAAAGAACCAAGGAGTTGCAAGGAATGGTAGTCCTCACTCATCAATTTAGTGCCATCATTCAAAGGACAATTTTCCCCAAAAAGCTAAGTGACCCCGGAAGTTTCACTCTCCCATGTGCCTTGGGACCATTGGCATTCAACCACTGCTTGTGTGATCTTGGAGCTAGTGTGAGTCTAATGCCTCTCTCGGTTGCT
>JAHZTW010000001.1:135148857-135172634 GCA_020283515.1 Alliaria petiolata | reverse complement strand
CTTGTGCGAGTCCTTCTTGGTGCTTCCACGAACTCCTGAGCCATCCTCTCGAACATTCCTCAAACTCCAGCATAGATTCCAAAGCTCCAAGTACCAAACAACCTGAAAAGTATGCAAATATGCAAGAAACTATGCAAATGCTAATGCAAGGAGTTCTAGGACCTAAAATGTTGTAAATGATGCAAACTAGGCTACAATGCAGGATTTATAGATGAAAACCTATCCTAAATGCAAGCTAAATATGCGAAATATGAGAGTATATCAAACCTCTACCTTATTGAGTGAATTAGGCCTCTTTCTTCTTGTGAACTTAGCAAAAAGTGTTGAGTTTAGAGCGACAAGGATAGGCTTCCATGTAGCTAGCTCGAGACAATGAGCTAGGTGATAGATTAGGCTTCTTGGGTGGGGATTTTAGCTTGGGAATGAGTATGAAAGAAATGAGTTTCGCAAGGTTGAGGTGGTGAGAAGGGGAATACGAAAATTTTGAGACAAGTGTTGGCAATGTATATTATGCTCTAAGTGTTTAAAAGAAAGTCCTCTAGAAATTAAAAGTAAGAGAGCCAAAAAAAAGAAAAAAAAATATGGCTAAGTAATAAAGAAGGAGGATAGCAAAATGTGAAAGAAAAGAAAAGGAGCTTGAAGTGAAAGTATGCCAACACTTGTGGTTGTAGAAGAAGTTTTACCTAAGTGCTTATAAGAGAAAAGGAAAAAGGTTTGAACTTATGGGTTTGGCGCATTGCCTTGTAATGGGTAGCCTAGGTTGGACTTGGTGAGTGAGCTAAAAATAAAATGAGAGTGAAGACATTTGTGTTACAAAGGGTAGATGGAAGTTTGTCCTTGTATGCATAGGTTGCTTTTTACTCTTAGTATTTTGCCAAAGTTCGCTTGTTCATTGAGAGATCCCATAGCATTGGAACCCCATGAAGTTGAGATCATTTTTCGTCTCAAAACCTTACCCAAAACCAAACAAGTTCGCTAGCATTGCATGATTCATGATCCATGGTTACTACTTAATGAATGTTAAAGAGTTGGTGAAAATGAATGCTTGTGTAGATTGAGGCTTGGGTTCACTTGAATGAGTATGGGTATGGCTAGACCTTTTGGAGTAGAATTTGCATTAAGAGCATCCTAGAATTAAGAACTAGGACCATTGAATTGATCCATTTGCTTGACACCTTTGGATTTGAGTCCCCACTTTCAAACCTCTCTCTTGGATATGTCATGTTTGTTTGCTTGAGGGCAAGCAAAAGGCAAGTTTGGGGGAGTTGATATACTCATAAATTAACATGTTTTAGCACCGATTTTAGATAGCTTTACATTCATTTATGCATTCATTTAGATATTTTTAGACGAAATTGCATCCATATTAGAGTTTAGCAAGTTTTACCTTAGGTTGTTGCATATTGTGCATATTAAGTCCTAATTAGGTACTTTGGAGGCTTGGAGGACCTC
The DNA here is from genome assembly GCA_020283515.1 of Alliaria petiolata. NCBI lineage: Eukaryota > Viridiplantae > Streptophyta > Magnoliopsida > Brassicales > Brassicaceae > Alliaria > Alliaria petiolata. The sequence goes on along the minus strand of JAHZTW010000001.1, from coordinate 135,171,182 downwards.
TTTGCAGTGTTGGGTGACAAGGAGGAAGAAAAGAAGGGAGCCAAAACATGAAGCAGACAATCTTTAGAAGTGTATCGACCTTGGTGTCGACCTACCAAGGTCGATATAGCTCGGCAAGAAGACGGAGTGCGCGTATCGGACGATTGTATCGAGCTGCTAAGCTCGATACACTGGCCCCCCGGAGTTTTGAAGACGACGTATCGGGCATTCGTATCGGACTGCTAAGGTCGATACACATCTCATCCGAAGATTGAAGAATGGCGTATCGGGCATCTGTGTCGAGCTACCAAGCTCGACACACTCCTTGAGGAAAGCTTTAGCAGCGTATCGAGCTGCGTATCGACCTAGCAAGCTCGTTACGCTGCCCGATTTTCAGGCTTAAACCGGGTCAATACCCGGTTTGTTCCGGGTTGACCCGGGTCGTCCACTGTTCACTATAAATAGGAAATAACCTAATTTTTCCTAAGTATCTTTTAATCTCTTGTTCTTGCTTAGAAAACTTTCCCTTTTGGTTTCTAAGTGATTTTGTAAGACATTTCTTTAAGTTTATGCAATCTAGTGTTTATATCTTTTAATCTTTCATCTTCTATCTCTCTAATCATGTTTATCTCTATCTCTTTCATAGGATTTGAGGGATTAACCATGATTAGTGAGTAGTTTCATTAGGATCTAAGGATGGGTTAGATCTAGGGTGTTTTAAGGATTAATCTAGATGCCTAGGGTTAGATCTTCTCATTTCCCTCCTTGTTTAGTGTTCTAAATGCTAGTTTAGCCTTGATCATGCTAAAACTAGGCCTTAGGGAATTTCACACCCACAAGGTGTTTGATGAAATTCCCCAACCAACTAAACAAGGGATTTACATTCCTAGCTCATGGAAGTGATTGTCTAGGGTGTTTATTGGCAATTTAGAACTGTTTCATAATGCTTGTTAACTTCTTTTTCACTAATGAAAGTTAGATCTTGATTAGGATGATTAATGAAGGGATTAGTGACATGAAAGTGTATTAGTCTAGCTATTGAGTTCTAAGCCTAGGGATTAGATTATATTGTGATTGTATAGCATAAAAAATTGATTCTTGGAACACATTAGATTGATAACCCCATCCTTGGATTCGTTTTGGTATTTTGATAATCTTGATTAGTAGTTAATTAACTTGATTTGGTTCATTTGATCACTTAGGTTGTTAGTTAAACTTTAAACCTTTATTTCTAGCTTAGATTAAGAAGTTGTATGAATTCCTAGTGTCTTAACTATATCCATATGGATTGATCCTCAAGTACCTACAATGACATGAGTGGGTTTGAGTAATTGTTAAGTACCACAAGAAACCGCTTATCAATGACCGAGTTGGTTTTTCCTATGCTTAACCCGTTTAGCGGCTCGGACGCATCTACTGGACTGTCTGATTTTTAGAGAATTCGGCAGAATTTTTGTTGGAGAAATTCTTCTTCCACGGTCTTCAGTAAGGCCTTCGCTAACTCCATGCAAAGTCCCATAAATTTTAAAACAGTACCTAGGGGTTTCCATAACTGAAAGTTCTGTCCGGGTCGTTTAGCTCTTTGACAGGGTTATTACAGACATTCTCCAGGATTTTGAATTGCCGACTTTCTAGCTACCGCCTAGTCTAGTACTAAATCTTGAAAGATCTGTTACTAGAAACAGCGTTGAAGCACACTGGTCAATTATCATCCTTGGTTTCGCGTCATAGTCCCTAAAACCATATCATATATATCGAGATACATCATTCTTAGTTCTTAGGATAAATAAAAATCATTAAAATGACTCAAATAAAACAAAAACAAAACAAAGTCATTAGTACGGATAAACCCCCCAGACTTAAATCACACTGTCCCCATGATGAAATACTCATGAAAGGATGGGACTAACTAAAAATATGAGAAGTAAAGCAAAAGTAAAGGATAAAGGTGAAATAGATGGAACCAGGCTCGTAAACAGGAAGAGTTTCGGCCGAGACACAAAGTCTTCAAGGCATCTGAACTCGGGGTCTAAAGGTCGCCATCTATGTGTCCTCTCTCTCGAAGCTGTCGCGCCATCTTCTCAAGCATCTCGCTCTGGCGTGCCGGCTGCTCCCGAAGGGCCGTGATCGCGGGATCAGCCGAGGTGGACGGTGTAGCGGATCGTGAGGTGCTGCGTGTCCTCTGACGGGTCGCCTCTCTCCTAGTCTTAGAGGCTACATACTCTCCAATGGTAAGTGGTACGCGTTAGAACTCGGTACGAAACTCCTCGTGCTCCGGGATCCACTGCGGTGATCCCTCTGAAAGGCGCGAGACTGTGAGAGACGGTAGATAGACCATGCGGTTGGCTCCCTTCCCTAGGCGGTATCGGTATCCGAACCTGTCTGGATCCATGGTTGCGCCTGTCAGGTTCTTGTCCGTCTGAAACTGGAACAAGTCAAACCAAGCCTCATCTAGTGGCGCCTCAATGCTAGTGTCTACTCCAGCAGCCTCCATGATCGATGTAATGATGCCTCAGTAAGTCATGAAGGCGGTCTCTCATCTAGGTGCGGTAACATCATGCTTCACTCGCACGAGTCTCTCTGCTAGGACGCATCCAAGGCATGCTGAAAGTGGCTCGTCTCTAAAGGCGGACTGAAGTAGCACGAGCTCTGGAATGAGAATGCATGACCTGTTGCTACGAGAGAAAAGTCGGTGTGCTATGAGGCGATGCACAAAATGCACGGCCGGATGTGAAAGGAAAGCTGACGGATGCCTTCCCTTGTCATAAATGCCTCGGCCCATAAGTCCTCAAAGATCAGCACTCCATTCTTCTTCAATGCTCGCCTCGCTCCTCAAGTCAAAACCAAAAATCTCGCAGAGCCTAGGGATACTTAGCTCTTGATGCTTAGGAGATCGAGGAAGTGGCTTCCGGAGTTGTCTCTCCTAAAGCTTCACCTTATTTCCGTATTAGCAGCGCCCCTCCATTTCCATTCTTAAGAATCCTGGCTTCTAGGATCACCTGCTTGGTCTTCTCGACCTTCTTGGCCATTTCGTCTTCACTTAGCTCTCCTAGTTCGGGAGGAATTAGAATTTCGATTCTAGAGAAAGGTCTTGAGTGGAGCTGGCCCACTCTTGATATCATCCCCTTTTTCTCTTTTTTACTCGCTTGGCTTCCTCTTTCTGACGGTGAAAGTTTTAGCTCCTTGGGATAGAATCTCTTCTTACTTATATGCAAGAAGACTACGCAGTTGCTTGCGTGGTCGATCTTTGCACCTACCGTAGCCAAAAAGTGTCTTCCAAGTATTAAAGGCTTGTCTTTGTCCTTCCCAATATCGAATATATGGAAGTCTACATGTACTATCTTGTTTCCGACAAGAAGCTGGATGTTGTGCACAATGCCATTCGTTTTCTTCATGTACGAATATCCGAATACTAGCTGCATAGGTGAGGAGAAATAGGTCGTTATTCCTAACCTTTCAGCGATTGTTGTGGACATGACATTGACATTAGCTCCCGTGTCGCATAGGCAATCTTCGAATCTAATTCCCGTGATCAAACATGGGAAGATGAATGCTTCGGGATCTTCTTTCTTCTTTAGTCTCCCGAATGTGCAGTGTTCTGGAATATCAAAAGGTGGTTCAGCTGTTCCCCTCTTTATTCTCGGGAAAAGTGGGACAATCTGCATTTATCTCCCACAACTAGTTCTAGCTCTTCAGATTCGTTGGCGATTGCATAGATCACGTTACAGAATCCTTTCGGGATATCCACTACCTTTCCGGGAAAACTCCTGCTTGTCTCTAAATGGTGTCAGGCGTTTTGGAAACTTACGTGTACATTTTCTTCACATGGGAAGATAGGGATTCGAACTTGCCGTTCAAATCGTTGTACATGCAATCGACCTTGATGTTGAGATCCTTGACCGATTTCTGCTGAAGTTGTTGTTGAATCCGTTATTGAAGTTCCGGTTCGGATATGAGTTCTGGTCTCCCATAAAATTAACTTCTTCTTCTCGCGAGTAGGATTCATCTCCTTCATCTCCTTGGTTAAGTTTTTGTGGGGGGTAGACTTGATCATTGGGGTTCTCAACGTTGTTGCTTCGGTATGAGAGATTGTTATTCAGGTACTTGGGAAAGTAGCCTTGTGGTCTAGGGTAATCCTGGCCTCCAACCTAATTTGCTTCCTCTTGGCTTTGTTCTAGCTCCTCTAGAACATCCGTAGCCTCTTCCACAAAATGTACATGCTTTTGGTTAGCAAGTACGAGCTTGTCAATCTTTTCATGGAGCGATTTCAACTCCCTCTTGTGTGACTCTAGATCAGACCCTCTCGATGTTCGGTCGTAGTCCTCACTGTAGTTCCCATCAAGGCAAGATTCTCAATGAGTTCCATACCCGCGGTTACATCTTGGCCGAGAAAGTTTCCCTTACTCGCCGTGTCCAATAGCATCTGAACCTTAGGTAAGGCTCCTCGGTCGATTGAGCTCAAGAGAGACTCTTCACTGAAGCCATGGTGAGGAAATTGTATAGTGTTGTCCTTGAACCGTTCCATAGCCTCACTAAACGTCTCGTTTTGCCTTTGCGTGAAGCCGCTAATCTCGCTTCTAAGCCGAGCCGTCCGTGTGCTAGAGAAAACTTGGACATGAATGCCTTCTTGCAATCAGCCCATGAGGTTATGGTTCCTTGAAGAAGGGTCTTCTCCCAATGCCGAGCTTTATCACCAAGTGAAAACGGGAACAACCTCAACTTGAAGCTGTCCTCCGAGATCCCATTTATCTTGATCATGTCGCACACTTGCTCGAAGTTGTCTAGGTGCTCAAGAGGATCCTACATAGCAAGACCGTGGAACTTGTTGTTTTGCACCATAGAGGCAAAGCCGGGCTTGATCTCAAAATTGTTGTTTTGGACCGGAGGAGGAGTGATGCCAAGCCGATTGGTGTGGGTGTTTGGTGCATCACCAGCACCAATGATCCGTGGCTACCTTGCGACATGGTTAGTGTTTCCAATTTATCTACCAGCAGCAGCATGTGGTGGAGGAGCTGCATCTTGATCAGCCATACTGTCTTCAACAAACAGTTCTTGAACCGTGTGATCTCTTTCTCTACTCAAGCGTTCACTTCCAAGAAGGTGAATGTTGTCTAGAGGTGTGAGCAGATTGTTGTCTCCTCTAGACCGCAAAATCATGTACCTGAAAACAAACACAAGAAAGTAGAAAGATTAGTAACCAAATTTAAAAGAAAAACTTAGTCTTGACCATGTTCGAAATCCTAATGCTTTCCTAATCCAATTTGGCAACGGTGCCAATTGATAAGTAGAGTTTTTCTCTCTTTTTTCAATACTGAACACTACTCATGTCATTGTAGTATGTGATGTTATCAATCCAACTTGGAAAGGAAAGGACAATAGGAATGCAAGAACAAGATTAATCTAAGCCGTATGCGAATTTTGATGGGTGAAATGGAATTATAAAAACTACTTGTGCAAAGTAAATAAATCCTAAAAGACAACTAAGCTAAAGAACAATACTTCAGGCAATTTCTAAAACTATAGAGCAACAAAATATCAAAGCTTAAAGATTTAAAACTACAGGAGCAAATATAAAGAGATCTCTAGCAACTTAAGCAATTAAGATTGGTTCTTGATTTATCAAATATGAAAGAGAGATTGAAGGCCGAGGGTTTAGATGATGGGAGATTCAAGATCAGATCTTGGGTCTAGACAAAAGTAAATCTAGACAAATATTGAGCTAACTCTAAGACTAAGAAACGATTATAGATCATTCCACGGTTAGTGTTTCCGAACCTTCATCAAACCTTTCCCTCCGAACCCATGGGGTTTGGTGGAAAGGATCGGTTGATGAGCAAGAGAGAGCCTTTCTTAATCTTGGCTTAACTAAACCCTAATCTCCACCGTCGTGGCTTAAAAGGAGATAGTTTCTTGGATGTGTTTATGAGATTCCTAAGCCCTCATGAGGTAAGGAAATCTCTATGGACTTAAAGACCTCCATCGAGAATCTTTGGCTTTAATCCCTCCAAACCAAGAAGAGTTAAGGGTTATGAACATGCTAAACCTCTAGATCTAAACCCTTAAACCTCCCTAAACCCCTGGCCCTCAAACCTTAAAGATACTACTCGCTAATCATAATCAAACACTCCATAATCATAAGATTTGAAATGTTAAACATGATTAACGTTAAACAGAAAGAAGATTATGATTAAATAGACAAGTTCTTGTTTTTTGAAAATATCAAAGTGCGATTACAAAAGATTAAAACCTTAACAATGGTGGTAAGAACAAAAGAGGAAGAAGACAGAAAGCATAAAGATAAGATATCCCCAAAAATTAGGGTTTTAGCTATTTATAGTAAAGAAGGAATGGTCCTCTCACAAGAGGACAAAACGTGAGCTGGCGGATAAGGAAGCACGCCTGGAGAGAAGAGATCGAGCTGAATCGTCGATCTCTTGCCCGATCTTGGACTGGGAACGGGTTCACTCGCTCGATCGTCGGGTCGTTCTAGTTCCACGATCGACCCCCTTGCTCGATTGTCGGGTCGTTTCGATCTAGATCGATCTTCAGTCACGATCTTCACTCCGTTCTTCCTGGGTGGCGTTTTTGGGTCCGTACAGTCACTCGACCGACGTGATCGATCTAAACCTCGATCTTCTCCTTGAAACGGTCTGAGCTCCTCGATCTTGTGGTCGATCTCGTCTAGATCGATCTGCCTTGCTCGATCTTCTCCTCGATCTCAGTGCATGTTTTCTTTTCCGAACCTCTCCAAGTGTCCACAAGCTTCCCTTTGAACCTCAGCATGTCCACGCATCCATCTCAACTCCATTGTACTCAAAACAACATGATAATGATGGAATTATGTAAGAAACTATGCAAATGCTAATGCAAGGTGTTCTAGGACCTAAAATGAGATAAATGATGCAAACTAGACTATTATGAATGTATTATGCATGAAAACCTACTCTAAATGCATGCTAAATATGCGAAATATATGAGTATTTTAATTATCAAGCTAAGTCTGAGAGATCTTTACACGCCCGGATGGACTCTATCCAGGCTGAACTCTTCCACAAGCTCTAGGAAGTCGCCAACAACGTTAAGGTGTTGGAGAACCGCACTTTTGGCAACATCAACAAACTATCCAAAACTTCCGAGAACTTGGCGGACCACAAAGGTGTTCTGAACCGCGGATTAGGAGACATCCGCGCCCTGAAGTACGAGTTTGAGGAAACTCGCGGAGCCACTTACAACATCATGGGCCGAATGGAGAAGAACATCCAGGAGATGGAACACGCTCAGCACAAGGCTGAATCGCAAGTCGAGGACTTGAGAGACGAGGTTCAAAACATGGCGAAGGCTCAAAAGAAGAACGAGGTCATCCTAGCAAAACTATCCAAGGAGCAAAAGCAGCTCGACGGGCTCACCAACAAACTTATAGGAGATAAGACTGAGCATGAAGTCCAATCCTCTGGAGTCGAGAAAGCACCTTGCCTCTTCATCCAACCCCACCTGGCGCGTGAGCCCGCCCCTCGAGAGGAGTCACCCGAACCTGCTGAAGGAATACTTACAGCGGACATCACCACAAACATGGAGGGACCTCCTACACTGCATATTAAGAGGGAAATTGTAGCATCCGCGACCAGAAATCCTAAGTATGGTCGTGCGGGTCATGGGATGACCGTTGTGTATATGTCCTGGTATAATGGAGGTTCGTCCGTTTCTGTGAATATGTGTGTTGTACAGTGGTACGTCCGTGGTACGTCTGTGGTATGTATGTGGTACCAAACCGTGGTACGTCCGTGAGGTTGAGTACCGTACTGTGGCTGGACCGAATAATTATTGTGGAAATTTGGCTAAGTGTCGAGAGACAAAGGTATTAGGCCGTGGGCCGTGGTTTAACTCGAGGGAAATCAGTTTATCCCGAGGGGAAAATGTTTTATCCCGTGAAAGGCCGAGCGGTTTAAGTCTGGCCGAGAGAAAAAGGAAGGTTTGGCCGGTTTGGCCGTGAGAACATAAATCGGACCGGGAGAGAAAGTGAACCGCGTGAGATAAGTCGGTTTAGACGTTTAAGCTAGGGTTTTCTCTCTATAAATATGAGTTTCTCTCGTGGCCGCTTGAGAGAATCACGTTTTATCCCGAGAGCAAACCCTTGAGGCGATTTTCACCGAGAGAAAGTCCGAGCCGCAGAGAAAAATCCGAGTTCTTCGAGAGAAATCGTTGTCCGTCGAGTTTCTGGGGATTTTGTTCGAGAGAAACGAACTGGGAGGATCGATTTCCCGAGGGAAGTGCATTCAGCTGAGAGATTTCTCGATCGGATCGCGAAGCATCCGAGAGATAATCAAGGTAATCCGTTTTCTCCGAGAGAATTCTGTTCTGGTGCGATTTCACCGTGAGTTTTCTGATCTGGATCGATTATCACCGAGAGATAATCGAGTATTCTGTTGTAGGCGTGAGATTTCCGAGGAAATCCGAGAGATTGCGCGAGGGTTGTTCGATCGGATCGAGCGATACCTGAGAGAAGGAGAGTCTGTACGAGAGATTTCGGTAAGTGATGAGAGATCACGATTTTTAGTAAGTTTCTGCCGAGTAACATCGAGCTAATCCTCGTGTTTGGTCTGTTTCCGAGGGTTTTCAGCTTGTTGCTCGAGGGAAAGTGAGCGGTTTGTGAGTTAACCGTGAGGAGATTGGATCTCGCGAGAGAAGTCCGAGTAATTCTGTTTCTGTCCGAGTAATCACCGAGTTTCTACCGAAAGAAACGTTTCTGAGGTGAGTGCGTGACTGTAGTTAATGTCTGGAACCGTAGGATTGCTAGGTTGTCTGGTTTTCATTGATTGCTTGTGTAAGTTAGTGTTTACTTAGCAAGGTCAATGTGTTTCTGTGATTGTGAAAGGTATTGGATACCGTGGTGTCTAACTAGCTGTGTGAATGTCCGGATCGAGTTGCTAGCTCAAGGGGATGTGTGATTCTCGCTTGGAGTAGAACCGAGGCCATGAGAAAATTCACAAGTAGTTGAGATGATCATAGAACCGTGATTCTGTTGATTCTGTGCTTACTTGCTAAGTAGTTAATGCGAATTGAATAACTGATGTATGATTGCGTTTTCTGATATTGGCTGGTGGTACGGGATGATCGTACTCACTAAGCATTTATGATAATGCTTATGCCTCTCTTATGTGTGGAGTGTGCAGGTAAAGAAGTTATCCGTGACGTTTAGTCTTGAAGGCGGACTTGAAGGCAGTGAAGAAAGAAGTGGATTAAGACTGGGTTTGGGGGTTTATTTATCATGAGTTTTCTGGATATTTGGCTTTGCATTTCTGTTATGACTTAGAACGAATTTGGCTACGTTAGTTTATGTTTTATGAACCTTTGTTATATCTCGAATTGGATTAATTATGCAATGAGAATGAATGTTTTTATGAATCGAATTGGCTTGTTTAAGTTTAAGAAAATCTGAAAAATATGCTAAGTATGGAATCTGGTTAGAGTTAGACTCGGGACGGTCGGCCTGGTTAGGATTATCAGGTTGGGTCGTCACAGTTGGTATCAGAGCATGGACGATTCTAGGATAGTTCATTTGCATAGTTGGGGTTAGAAATATCCACCTTTCACTGCCGAGTCTCGCGGTCTGTTGTTTCTGTGGAGTTTGGAACTCTTGTCTGGTGTTAGCTTTGGGCTAACCGGTTCTGGTTTGACTTGCAGATGGCTCCGAGAAGGACTACGGCTGCAAGGTTGAATGGTGTTGTGAACTCGGGGAGTTCTGGAACTGAGAATGCGGTTGGGAACCAGCATGAGTTTGAGGCTGCTGCGGCGGCCGAGGCTGCGGCTGCGAATGCTGCGGCTGCTGCGAATGTGGCTGCGGTTGGAGCTGGAAACGTGGCTGGGAATGCTGCGGGTGCTGTTCCAGACAGGCTGGAGGCTGTGCTGGGATTGCTAGCTCAAGTGTTGGAGCGTTTACCGGTGGTTGCGCCTGTACCTGGAGTGGTACCGGCCGTGGCACCAGAAGTGGTTGCGCCTGTACCAGGAGTGGTACCGGCTGTGGCACCACAAGTGGTGGATCCGAATGTTGGGAACGTGGCTGTGGAGGAAGCGGATCAAGTCGTGGCGATCCCGTCTTACCTCAAAGTTCTGGATCATATGGCGAGGTTGGGAACCAAGTTCTTTGCTGGAGGAACTGCACCTGTTGAGGCTGATGAGTGGAGGATGAGGCTTGAGAGGAACTTCGAGTCTATCCGATGTCCTGAAGAGTACAAGCGGGACATAGCTGTGCATTACCTGGAGGGTACTGCACATACCTGGTGGAAAGGAGCATCGAGACGTTTGGAGAATCCGAAATGCTCGTATGAGACGTTCTCTGCGATGTTCCTGAGTAAGTACTTCCCGCAGGAGGCTTACAATCAGCTGGAGGCTGAGTTTCTGTATCTGCGCCAAGGGACCAAGACGGTTCGGTAGTATGAGACTGAGTTCAACCTGTTGCGCAAGTACGTGGGACGTGACTACGATACTGAGGAGAAGCTGATCCGAAGGTTCATGAGCGGACTAAGGGTCGAGCTGCGTAATGGTTGTCTAGTGCGTGACTATGCGACGGTCACAGAGCTTGTTGAGAAAGCGGCTTTGTTAGAGTCTGGACAAGCCGAAGAGGCTTTGTCTAAGGCTGGTACCGTGGCCAGGAGTGGTCAAGTGTCTGGAGGACAGAACCGCAAGTTTGGGAAGCATGTTCCGGCTAAGTCGAGTGGAAGCCGCAGCGTTTGTGGATCTTGCGGAAGGGCGCATGTTGGCGTGTGTAGGCGTGCATCTGGAGCTTGTCACCGTTGTGGTAGCTTGGAGCATAGGGTTCGTGATTGTCCTGAGCCAGACTCGAGGTTGGTGAGAGTGTCGGATGGAGTTAACACGTCTGTGGTATGTTTCGGCTGCTGAGAGCCGGGACATTACAAGCGTGATTGTCCGAGGTCGGGAACTATTGGGCAGGCGGCCACTCAGCCTAAGCGTGCAGGGGATGTACTGGCGCCACCGGCTAAGAGGCAGGCCATCATGCCAAGGGTGTATGCAGCGACCGTGGATGGAACTGGAGATCCGACCACTTCTCGACCGATCACTGGTAAGTTTTAGTACTTACGTTCTTCTGAGTTTGTTTGTGTCAGTGTGTTCCGTTAAGGGTCTTAGCATTCTAAGGATTGAATGTGTAGGGACCTTACTAATGGGTGAGGTGGAAACCCATGTTCTGTTCGACTCCGGAGCGAGTCATTGTTTTGTTAACCCAGGGATGATTGGGAAAGGAGGATTCCAGAAGGAACCCGGGGAAGAGTTTGGACTAGTGAGGGCGGCTGGAGGCCAAGTGATGTTCTCACTAGGGACTGTTCGCAACATTGCTGTCTGGATTGGCGAGGTCAATATGCCAGCGGACTTAGTGATTTGCGAGGTGAAGTCTTACGATGTCATCCTCGGAATGGATTGGCTCGGTAAGCATAAGGCGCATCTGGATTGTCACCGAGGCAGGGTGGAGTTCGAGAGGGATGGCCAAGTTCTGGTTTACCAAGGAGTGAGACCGACTTCGGGTAGCTTGGTTGTGTCGGCAATTCAAGCGGAGAAAATGTTAGAGAAAGGGTGTGAAGCATATCTGGCGACGATATCTTCGATTGAGGTTGGACCAGACGCGGAGTTAGGGGACATTCCAGTGGTACAAGAGTTTGAGGATGTTTTCCAAGCCTTGTTGGGAATGCCACCGGCTCGTTCAGATCCGTTCACGATTGAACTTGAGCCGGGAACTGCTCCTGTGTCTAAGGCACCATACCGTATGGCTCCGGCCGAGATGGCTGAACTAAAGAAGCAACTGGCTGATCTTCTAGAAAAGGGATTTGTAAGGCCAAGCAGTTCACCATGGGGCGCACCTGTTCTGTTCGTAAAGAAGAAAGATGGAAGCTTCCGGCTTTGCATCGATTACCGAGGGTTGAACCGTGTTACTGTGAAGAACAAGTATCCACTTCCAAGGATAGATGAGTTGTTGGATCAGCTTAGGGGTGCTACTTGGTTCTCCAAGATCGATTTGGCTTCTGGATACCATCAGATACCGATAGATGAACCGGACGTTCGGAAGACTGCCTTTCGGACTAGGTATGGTCATTACGAGTTTGTGGTCATGCCGTTTGGTTTGACGAATGCGCCAGCTGCATTCATGAAGTTGATGAATGGCGTGTTCAGAGAGTACTTGGACGAGTTTGTGATTATTTTCATAGACGATATCTTAGTGTACTCGAAGAGTCCGGAAGATCATGAGAAGCATCTGCGGATTGTTATGGAGAAACTGCGAGAGCAGAAGTTGTTTGCCAAGCTGAGCAAGTGTAGCTTTTGGCAGCGGCACATTGGGTTCTTGGGTCACATTGTTTCAGACAAGGGAGTGTCCGTGGATCCTGAAAAGATCAAGGCCATTGCGGATTGGCCGAGACCTGAGAATGCGACGGAGATAAGGAGTTTTCTGGGGTTGGCTGGTTATTACAGGCGTTTTGTTAAAGGCTTTGCAAGTATGGCTCAGCCGATGACACGCTTGACCGGGAAGGACATTGAGTTCGTATGGACAGCCGAGTGTGAGGATTGTTTCATGAAGCTGAAAGGGATGCTCACAAGTGCACCGGTGTTGGCTCTACCTGAGCCGGATGAACCATACGCGGTCTACACGGACGCGTCTGGTAAAGGACTAGGTTGTGTCCTAATGCAGCACGGGAATGTGATTGCCTATGCGTCAAGGCAGCTAAGGAAGCATGAGGCGAATTATCCTACACATGACTTGGAGATGGCGGCTGTAGTCTTTGCGTTAAAGATATGGCGATCTTACTTGTATGGTGGGAAGGTTCAGGTGTTTACCGATCATAAGAGTTTGAAGTACATCTTCACTCAACCTGAATTGAATCTGAGGCAACGGAGATGGATGGAGTTAGTCGCTGACTACGATCTGGAGATAGCTTATCATCCGGGGAAGGCTAATCTCGTTGCTGATGCATTAAGCCGGAGACGGGCTAGTGTATCGTCTGCGAAAGACGTGGAAGGAGTTGTGAATCTCCTAAGGACGTTAAGGCTGAACGTTCTGACCGAGGATACGGAACCGTTGGGTTTGGGAGCTGCGGATCAGGCTGACTTGTTAACAAGGATCCGGTTAGCTCAAGAGGAGGACGAGAATCTGATTAAGATGTCAAAGGCTGACAAGACCGAGTATCAAACTTCAAACAATGGGACGATTGTGTTGAATGGCCGAGTATGTGTTCCTAACGTGAAAGAGTTAAGGGAAGAGATCCTTAAGGAAGCACATCAGTCTAGGTTTTCTGTTCATCCGGGAATGACCAAGATGTACCGCGACCTGAAAAGGTACTATCATTGGGTCGGGATGAAGCGGGACGTGGCCAAGTGGGTGGCTAGTTGTCCGACGTGCCAGTTGATTAAGGCCGAGAACCAGTTTCCGAGTGGTTTGTTGCAAACATTACCAATGCCGGAATGGAAATGGGATATGATCACAATGGACTTTGTGATGGGTTTACCGAAGACTAAGAATAAGCATGACGCGATTTGGGTCATTGTGGATCGGCTGACCAAGTCTGCTCATTTCTTACCTATGAAAAAGACGGATGGAGTGGCTAGGCTGGTGGAGTTATATGTCGATGAGATCGTGAGACTCCATGGCGTGCCAGTGAGCATTGTGTCTGATCGTGATCCGAAGTTTACTTCACGATTCTGGAAAGACTTTCAGGAAGAGTTTGGGACGAAGGTACACATGAGTACTGCGTATCATCCGCAAACGGATGGTCAGTCTGAGAGGACCATCAGGACGTTAGAGGACATGCTGAGAGCGTGTGTACTAGACTGGGGTGGTAACTGGGATAGGCATCTACCGTTGGCTGAGTTTGCATATAACAACAGTTACCAAGGGAGCATTGATATGTCTCCGTATGAGGCGTTGTATGGACGGCCGTGCAGAACACCGTTGTGTTGGACCCAAGTGGGGGAGCGGAGTGAGATAGGACCCGCGATAGTCGAGGAGACGACTGAAAAGATTCGGTTTCTGAAGGTTAAGCTGAAAGAGGCTCAAGACCGGCAAAAGAGTTATGCCGATAGGCGCCGTAAGGACTTGGAGTTCAGTGTGGGCGATCTGGTTTATCTGAAGGCTATGACCTACAAAGGGAAAAGCCGAGCAATGTTTGATGCTAAGTTGAGTCCGAGGTACATGGGGCCGTACCGGATTCTGGAAAGGATTGGGGCAGTGGCGTATAAGTTGGACTTACCGCCGGAAATGAGTGCTTATCACAATGTGTTTCACGTGTCGCAGCTGAGAAAGCACATAACCGAACGTGAGAATGTGATATCTGAACCGCCTCCGGAACTGCAAGAGGATCTGACCGTGGAAGGTAGACCGATCCGTGTGGTTGGCCGGAAGGAAAAGGTTAAGCGTGGTAAAGTGGTCAAGATGATCAAAGTTCTGTGGGATTGTAATGGCGACGAGCAAACGACTTGGGAAAAGGAGTCAAGGATGAGTACAAAGTTCCCGAAATGGTTTGAGAAACTTCCTGAGGAAGAGCCGGATTCGAGGACGAATCCAAACTGAGTGGGGGAGAATTGTAGCATCCGCGACCAGAAATCCTAAGTATGGTCGTGCGGGTCATGGGATGACCGTTGTGTATATGTCCTGGTATAGTGGAGGTTCGTCCGTTTCTGTGAATATGTGTGGTGTACAGTGGTACGTCCGTGGTACGTCTGTGGTACGTCTGTGGTACGTCTGTGGTACGTCCGTGGTACGTCTGTGGTACGTCTGTGGTACGTCCGTGGTACGTCTGTGGTACGTCTGTGGTACGTCAGTGGTACGTCCGTGGTACGTCTGTGGTACGTCTGTGGTACGTCAGTGGTACGTCCGTGGTACGTCTGTGGTACGTCTGTGGTACGTCCGTGGTACGTCCGTGGTACGTCTGTGGTACGTCTGTGGTACGTCCGTGGTACGTCCGTGGTACGTCTGTGGTACGTCCGTGGTACGTCCGTGAGGTTAAGTACCGTACTGTGGTCGGACCAAGTAAAAGTTGTGGAAATTTGTCTAAGTGTCGAGAGATAAAGGTATTAGGCCGTGGGCCGTGGTTTAACTCGAGGGAAATCAGTTTATCCCGAGTGAAAAGTGTTTTATTCCGTGAAAGGCCGAGCGGTTTAAGTCTGGCCGAGAGAAAAAGGAAGGTTTGGCCGGTTTGGCCGTGAGAACTTAAATCGGACCGAGAGAGAAAGTGAACCGCGTGAGATAAGTCGGTTTAGACGGTCAAGCTAGGGTTTTCTCTCTATAAATATGGGTTTCTCTCGTGGCCGCGTGAGAGAATCACGTTTTATCCCGAGAGCAAACCCTTGAGGCGATTTTCACCGAGAGAAAGTCCGAGCCGCAGAGAGAAATCCGAGTTCTTCGAGAGAAATCGTTGTCCGTCGAGTTTCTGGGGTTTTCGTTCGAGAGAAACGAACTGGGAGGATCGATTTGCCGAGGGAAGTGCATTCGGCTGAGAGATTTCTCGATCGGATCGCGAAGCATCCGAGAGATAATCAAGGTAATCCGTTTGCTCGCCGAGTAATTTCTGTTCTGGATCGATTATCACCGAGAGATAATCGAGTATTCTGTTGTAGGCGTGAGTTTTCCGAGGAATCCGAGAGATTGCGCGAGGGTTGTTCGATCGGATCGAGCGGTACCTGAGAGAAGGAGAGTCTGTCCGAGAGATTTCGGTAAGTGATGAGAGATCACGATTTTTATTAAGATTCTGCCGAGTAACATTGAGTTAATCCTCATGTTTTGGTCTGTTTCCGAGGGAAAACAGATTGTTGCTCGAGGGAAAGTGAGCGGTTTGTGAGTTAACCGTGAGGAGATTGGATCTCGCGAGAGAAGTCCGAGTAATTCTGTTTCTGTCCGAGTAATCACCGAGTTTCTACCGAGAGAAACGTTTCTGAGGTGAGTGCGTGACTGTAGTTAATGTCTGGAACCGTAGGATTGCTAGGTTGTCTGGTTTTCATTGATTGCTTGTGTAAGTTAGTGTTTACTTAGCAAGGTCGATGTGTTTCTGTGATTGGGAAAGGTATTGGATACCGTGGTTTATACGTGGTGTCTAACTAGCTGTGTGAATGTTCGGATCGAGTTGCTAGCTCAAGGGGATGTGTGATTCTCGCTTGAGTAGAACCGAGGCCGTGAGGAAATTCACAAGTAGTTGAGATGATCATAGAACCATGATTCTGTTGATTATGTGCTTACTTGCTAAGTAGTTAATGCGAATTGAATAACTGATGTGTGATTGCGTTTTCTGATATTGGCTGGTGGTACGGGATGATCGTACTCACTAAGCATTTATGATAATGCTTATGCCTCTCTTATGTGTGGAGTGTGCAGGTAAAGAAGTTATCCGGGACGTTTAGTCTTGAAGGCGGACTTGAAGGCAGTGAAGAAAGAAGTGGATTAGGACTGGGTTTGGGGGTTTATTTATCATGAGTTTTCTGGATATTTGGCTTTGCATTTCTGTTATGACTTAGAACGAATTTGGCTAAGTTAGTTTATGTTTTATGAACCTTTGTTATATCTCGAATTGGATTAATTATGCAATGAGAATGAATGTTTTTATGGATCGAATTGGCTTGTTTAAGTTTAAGAAAATCTGAAAAATATGCTAAGTATGGAATCTGGTTAGAGTTAGACTCGGGACGGACGGCCTGGATAGGATTATCAGGTTGGGTCGCCACAGAAAGACTGGTGAAATTCCACAAGAAGGTAGAAAGAATCCCAGCAAGTGTAGGATTCGATGAAGCATGGGAAAGCTATGGCTTAAAGGAATACTTTGAAGACAGCTTATAGAGTAGAAACGAGATTAAAGTTCACTTTGGCCAAGCCAGACGTTCGATTACCTCGGCCAGAGCCGCCTACTTCTACCGCGCTGAGAAATACGAGAGCTACACCAACAGGATCACTCGAGAGAATCTAGGCGAGTTCAACAAGGTAGTTCGAGGTCTTCCATCGGGTACCACATTCATTGAGGCATGGACATAACATCTTATCAGCCATTATTTCTGTGAAAGCAACGAAACCATGCTAGAAATACAAGATCTCTTCACACGAGAAAGGTCAGGAACGCTACTTCGCAGCCTGCACAAAATGCGAAACCTTGGTCGATTTCTCATCACATGCGAAATCAAGGGGATAAAGGTCGAGAACGCGTTATGTGATCCCGGCTCAACTATAATGTAAACCTCCTAGGATTTGCCAATCTGAAGCTAAGTAAGGGGATAAGCCTTGCTGCAATGAAGCTGTAAAGCTCTACTGACAAGGGATGTGGATAGAAGGGTCGCACAAAGGCTGTGGAAGACCTTTGATATACCAGATCGATTTCTTTGATATGACACACAAAGAAAAACGAAATTGTTTCTGTTGGATATTACACACCAACAGATCTACTGGATATTACACTCCAATAGTTGATTTAAACTCAAAGAGTTTTTTTATAAAAGGAAATGGTTTCTAGCGTTTATAAAGAGAAACAGAAACTAAAGATCCATAGTCTAGAAAGAAACAACAATAAATAAAGTGGTTGGGACGCCCAATAGCTCTTTCTTTGGTCTTGGATGACATCCTTGATGGGCAAGAGCTTCTGATTTATTAATTGGGCCATTAGGAAGTGCTGGGAATACCTCATTAAAAACCTTGTCAAGAAAATCCAATGGGACAAAACTTGACAAGGGAAAAAGAGCATAAACCTAACACTTACCCAATTGTTAAAACATATAGCTTGATGATGTAGCTGACTATGTAGCTGGACTATATATAACTTTAATGTGCAATTAGACTATATAGCTTGACTCTATAGCTTGACTATATAGCTCAACTATATAGCTTGAATCTTAAACCAGGGAGGTTTAGGTTCATGTCTTCTTCCTTTTGGTTTTACCATAACTCCACAAAGAGTTGCTTCCTCAGCTACAAGCTTGTTTCCTTCAGGTTCCAGCTCCATTTCTTTAGTTCCATCAGCTTCAAGCTTAGTTCCAAGCTTCATGTCTTTAGTGCTGGTTAGGATCACATCATCCCCTCCCTCTTGAAAAGGATTTGACCTCAAATCCATTTCATCTCCATATCGGTTTTGGCTTGAATTTGGCTTGAATGCTGCGTTTGGTGGCTCCTCTTTTATCAGCATGAAACAATGGACGTCTTAGGTCTTCCTCTGGTCCTGTACAGGTTGTATAACTCGTTTGTCTCTTATTCCAGTTGTAGCTTTTGCAGGATGCTTCAAAGTTACTGTAAAACCTGTTTTTGATATTTGTGACCAAGACAAGTGCATCATATATGTGTGATCTTGAGAAACAATGCGACACAGTAAATGCTTAAAAACAAAATACACATAATGATTATATGCAAAGTCAGCACAAGACAAACATTCTTTCCAATTTCTCATGTTCTTTTTGATTAATCTATGCAAACAAATTATTTCCTTAGAGAACAGCGTGGCTGTGTGCAATTCATAATTAATCAGGTGATCATTATTGAAACATGCCATATTCAGAAATCTATCAACAACCACGAAGCTAAAGCCATTCTCAGTCCTAGTACTATGCAATCCCAAGACAAGATCAATAGATATATCATTCCAGGGGTGAATAGGGATAGAAAAAGAACTATACAAACCGTGGGGTGGATACTTAGACTTAGCTTTTTCAACTTGTTGGGACTTGGAGTACGGTTTGAGCATAAACAATGCATCTTGTTCTGATTTTGGTTTCCACTTGTTTTTAGGTTCTGGATCAAACTGGTGGTCTAGTTCAATCTGGGGTCCATAATCAACGTGATTAGTAAGAACATGAATCCTCCTTGCCTTTGAATTTCTATCCTGTCTTTCATTTGCTTTCACAAGAACTAAAGAAAACACCTCAAATGTGCGGTAGGAATATTAAATAACTTCTCAAAAGAAACAGGCAGGTTTTCTTTACTTAAAACATTTTGCTTCATCTCAGAAGAAGTTTTAGCCATCACGAATTTTGTCCTAGTTCTATTCAGCTCAAAAGTGTGATTAAACAAAAGAACTTTCAAAGAAGGGGTAAACTCACGAATTTTATCAAGTAAAAATCCTTCTGGTTTAAAGATCTTTTCAAAGCTAACAGATTCAAATGATGAAACCATTTTGTCAAAGACAGATTTTGAAAAGCAAAATTCTTTGACATTTTCTAAATTAAAACGCTTTTCATCATGAGCAGAAACCATCATGAATAATTCAGGTTCTGTTCTAACCAAATCAACTTTCTTACAGTGCTTTACTGGATGGTCATTAGGATTTGGTTGAATGACTGGTTCTGTTGCAAGAATGGTTGGCTGCTCCGCATTAGTAATCAATGGCAAGCTTTCTAGTGCTTTGTCTGCTGATTCCTTTTCTGCTTCATGGGCAATCACACTAGTTTTATTAACCAAAAGGGGGTCTAGACACTTACCTTGCACAATGCTGCTCATATGAGGATGTATGGGTGCCTCTGGTTTTGTTTTCTCAAGCAACAATGGGTGTTTTGTGTCCGCAGATTGCTTCTGGTCCATTGCCCGTTGCTCTGCAGATGGTTCTTCTTCTTTGGATGTGGGTTCCTTAGTAACACCTGTTTCAGCTCTTTTTGACACAGACAAGTGCATCAAACTAGTAATGGATAAATCAGGTACACCTTTAATTGCAGTAGAACTTATCTGAGCCTTGTTTTGAACAATGGTTTGTTCTGGTTTTGTTGTTGGCTTGCACATTGCTCCTTGGATGAGAACACTCTTCTTCTCCATGACTTTTGAAAGGCTCTTCTTCTGGTCTAGACAATAAGCAGGCGTGTACTTCTGACTTGGTTGAAAGTCTGCTTGTTGAAGAAAGTTTCTCTGCCTTTTTGGTGGAGCTAGTTCTCTTGTCTTCTTGGTACATGGTTTTGAGAATCTTCGAGGGTATTTTATCCTGGTTTCTTCTTAGTGCACTGTCAAAACAAACTCTCTGATCATGACCCATTTCAGTTTACCCCAACTGATGATGGTTCTTTCTGGATACTTCAACCACTTGTATTTCTCATGCTTCCACCATAGATATGCATCTCCAGCAAGCTGTTTGATTGCATAGGCTAGCTTATCTTCCTCTGGAGTGTCATGGTAAGCAAACCAATCATCCATGTCTCTTTCCCATTATAGATAATCCTCTGGATATCTTCCTCCAACAAACTTATAACGATGTGGCACAAAATCATCATGGTAATCTGGATGTTGTTATCGCAGACTTGGTTTATGCTTCATGTTTCTGTGTTGCAACCATGGTTCCTGTCGAAATGCTTCCATATTTGTATTCATTATCTTCTGCATCTCTGAGTGATAATTGTGTCCACCCTCTGTTTGTTCTTCTCGTTGTTGCTGGATTTTTCTTCTTCTTCTTCATACATCTTTCCTGCCACAGAAACACTAAAACCAGTAAAGAGTTCTACTGAAACAAAGTTCTCAACTAGAACAAATAAAATAGAACATTCACATATTCATATAGAATAGAACTTGTTTCCTTCAGGTTCCAGCTCCATTTTTTAGTTCCATTAGCTTCAAGCTCAGTTCAAAGCTTCATGTCTTTAGTGCTGGTCAGGATCACATCAAACTATCAGCGTATTACCAAGCTATGCGGTGTGAGAACTCGGGATCAGGTACTCCCACGCGACGGAAGTGGTGATTGGATTGGCGGACCAGTCGCTCACGACCCTGAATGGAGTCATTTATGATCTCCCGATCATCATTGGCGATTGTAGAATCCGGGTAGACTTCTACATAGTCAAAACTCGCCAAGAAGAAGCTGCACCTCTCATCTTGGGATGGCCATTCTTAGCCATTGCAGGAGCCATCATGGATTGGCCCAATAGGCGAGTCTCATTCGCCAATATCGATGGGAAAAAGTTCTATCTCGCGATACCACACACCATGGAGAAACATCTTCTTGAGAGGGATGAAGATGCAATCATGGAGAGACTCGGGGATCCCTCAGCAGAAGAGGCCGCGCAGAAGGCGAAAAGACCTTGCCTAAGGTCGAGCTCAACCTCCAACTAAGCTCCCAAACTAGCAAAGTCTAGCTAAAAGACTCTAAACAAGGCGGCTAAATGGGAGACAACCCATTTTAGGTACTCTCTTTCTCATCTCTTTAACCATACTAATCTTTAGTTTTGGTTTCTTCTTAGTTTACAGCATTCACATAAGCCGCAAAAGGACAAAAAAATCAGAAAACCAGAAAATGACCAAAATATGAAGAAAGAGTTTCGAAGAACACTCAACAGGCGACGAACTGCCCGTGGCAGCGCCACGAGCCATGATAGGCCGGAGAAGGCATCCCTGGCCACGGCCGTGAATACCCGTCGCGCGGCCAGCCTTCTTCTGCGACACTCTCCATCCCGAACTTCACCAAACCGGATTTTCTTCAACCTTTGTCAAGCCTTTCAAGTTTCCTTCTTGATTTGAGACTTGAACACGACCTAAACACCGCAAAGATCACTTCCACAACCGCGGCAAGTTCCTGTTGCATCAAAGACGGCGAGATAAGACAAGACTCCATCCAAGTCAAGTTAAGTCAATGATCCATCTCATTCAACTTCTTCCAGGACGGTCAACAGACCTGTATTCACGAAGACGAAGAAGAACACAACTGTTCTGGAGGATGAAAACCGTTGTGCAAGCTCCAGAAGGAAGAAGATGCAACTTCCTTCACCAAACCGCGAAGAGAAAAGTTCCCGAAGACTATCTTCACTCTTCCGCGACCAAGACCTTTACCGAAGCCGAGTAGGGATTTCATATGGCATTGAAGTTCGAACTGGTAAAATCTGTCTTCCGGGATCCCGAACACATCACCGGATAGGCCAGCATAGACCCAAACTTCAAGACGCAATCTTCAAGACGCAAGGACGGAAGATTTTCCATCTCTCATTCACGGTGTTTTACAAAGGTCAAGGAACCAAGACAAGTACTCAACAACCGGAGTATCTGTTCATCTCAACAAAGGCCAGCCAATCATCACCACCAAACACCTATCACCACCCTCATCCATCATCACCATACGCCCACCACCACCAAACGAAGCAAGGAAGCTCAACCGCGTAACACATTTCCTTTCGAGCTAAGTTTTCGATTTCTTTAGTTCAATTAAATCGATTATAAGAAAGGACATAAAGAGAATGATCAAGTCCTTAGCTCAATCATACCACACGCCCATCCATCCATACTAAACCCAACGCCACTTTCAAGTAAGTCTTCACAAGCTTGTACTTGAATTTACCTATCTTTTTCACCTCAACTCGATTTAAACAAACTGGGGACAGTTTGATTTAAGTCTGGGGGGGGGGGGGGGGGGGTTTTTATA
>JAHZTW010000001.1:135078535-135148223 GCA_020283515.1 Alliaria petiolata | reverse complement strand
AAAAATAAAATGATACCCTAGAAAAGTAGGGAGAAATCGACTAAGGTAAGAGAAAATAGGAGAGTTGTGTCTGAAATATCTTTGTCTAGATGTTTGGAAGAGAAAACTTTAATGTCTCGTCGACCAATACTCCCTCGATAGAGTCCGCACTCTAAATGAATAAAGGGGTCAACAAGAGAGAGCTCGAAATACTCAAAGGGACCATGTAGCGTATCCGGGAAGGGTGAAAAGCTCAAGGTAACTAGACCCAAACGCCTTGAAGCTAGATTCCGAGTTACGTGGCTCAAACAGGTCGATTTCTAGACTTGATGAGTTCCCAAGTATTGGTAAGTTACCACGTTTTCAAACCTCTTTTCCTTACTTAGATTTCTGTTTGGTTTAAGTCTGTGGGAGTTGATAACACGCATATTTTACCCGTTTTTACTATCATAAGTGAGGGCTTTAATAAGCATTTCACTAAGGTTTTAATGCATAAACACTAGATTTCGAGTATTTGGTTGTTCAAGACTCTTTTCATGTAATCTTAGCAAAAGACGCATATTTTGGAGCAAAATGGACATTTCCGGAAACAATGCTCGAGGATAAAAGTTCAACATCAAACGAATGCCTTCCCACCATAAGATCAAGCTCATATTTGGAGACAAGGTAGCCTTATCAGCTGTCTTTCACCTCGGAGTGGTTTGAGAACAATCCCACGGTTGGATCTCATGTTATGGAAGAAGCAAGAAGGTCCGTCAAGCACCTGGAAATCCAAGCTGGCCGCGCCACTGCCTACCCAGACGAAGTGGCCGCGCCACGGCCGGTCGCTCACGTGGCCATGCCACTTGCGGTTCCCGAGCCCATTTGAAGCCCAACTTAAACTCGCAACCGTCTTATGCAAGCCAAGACCTAATCCACGACCAAGGGGACTTAAATCTCATATTCGCGGTTTTTCACTTTGTTCTTCGAGGGAGATTGATTTTTTCTTGAACCCTCTTTGTTTCTTATCGATTTATACAAGTTATGCATTCATCAATCACATTTTCTACTCCTTCTTTCATGTCTGAGTAGTTTACTTTCGTTGGGTGTTCTTTAAGGGGATCTATGGGGAATTTCATTAACTGTTTTTAAACCAAACGTTTAGGCTGAAGATTAGGGTTTTCTTTCTCACCATACTTGTTCTTATTGCATGAGTCTATCGTCATGAACTAGAAGTCTGATCGCAGGATTTCGAGAGCGGCTAACGTCCTGAATCTCGGATCCAAACCATAGTAGGGTAGAGTGCATCATTCATGGGGCGCTTATGCGTATTTAGGAAGGTGTCTGAATGTTTATTGTCCTGATCTTATTGCGTGTTTGTTTAGGACGCATGATACGATAGTATACCTGTGAAATAGGCATTCACAGATAGATCTTGCTTGTCAGAGTTAGGTCGTTAAAACCAGTGAATCAGTTCAGGGAAAATCGTCTAGTCTCGTTTGCTTAACTTTTGTGAGTTTGATTTCTAGTTAGAACCCCATAGATTTCCCGAGAAGATCCCCAACGTGTTTCCCCATCTGCTTTACAATTCGAGATTTACGCACTTCAATAATTACTTTTTCTGCACTGCTCACCTGATTTCCTTTTTACAAGCTTTTAAGTTAATTTTCCTTTTCCCGTTGGTTATAGAATTGATTGAAAACCTCTTCTATATAAGACATGATATTGCTTTCTTTCTTTTCTGCAAAACCGTGACACAATCCCCAAAAACCCCAGTTCACTGCGTCTTTGGTTGTCCTGATTCTCTGTTTTGCAGTTGACCTCCTCCCTGTGCACTTGCAGCTTAGGGTCCTACAAATTCAAAGCTAGACGAGTCCCCAAAGAAATCCTCTAATTCCAGACGACTATTTAGACCCCATCATTCCTTGAGCTTTGTGAAACACCTTGAATGAGAGATGGAAAATCTTCCCTCCTTGCGTCTTGAAGATTGCATCATCTCAGAAACTTGCAGTTTCGGTCGATGCTGGCCTATCCGGTGATGTGTTTGGGATACCAGAAGACAGATGTTGCTAGTTCGAACTTCAATGCCATATGAAATTCTTACTTGGCTTCGGTAAAGGTCTCAGTCGCAGAAGAGAGAAGCTAGTCTTCGGAAACTTTTCTCTTTGCGGTTTGGTGAAAGAAGTTGCATCTTCTTCCTTCTGGAGCTTGCACAACAGTTTTGGAGGATGAGAACGTTGTATACCTCTTCGTCTTCATGGATACAGGTCCGTTGAACGTAATGGAAGAAGTATGTAGAGAGATGGATCATTGACTTAACTTGACTTGGATGGAGTCATGTCTTGTCTTGCCATCTTTGATACAACAGCAATTTGTTTGAAGTTTCTGCGGCACGTTGCTGTTGAGGAAGTTTGAACTGCGGTCTTCAGGACGTGTACAAGCCTTAGAGAGGTGGGGACATTCAAGACTTGAAAAGAGATTGAAGGAGAAACGGTTTGGTGAAATTCTGGATGAAAAAAGTTGCAGAGGAAGGATGGCCGCGCGACGGGTAGTCGCGGCTGCGGCCAGGCTTGTCTTCTCTGCGCCATCGTGGCTCATGGCGCAGCCAGGCTCCTTCTGACTGGCCCACGGGCAGCTCGTCGCCTGGTGAGTGTTCTTTTAGACTCCTTCATATTTTTGGTCTTTTTCGGGTTCTCTGATTTTTTTGTTCTTTTCTTGGTTTGCTGATTTTTTTTGGCCTTTATATTGTTTATGAAACTGAAAAATAAGAGGAAACTAAAACCGAAAGTAAGTATTAGGAACCTCAAAAGAAAGAAAAAGAAATACCTAATGGGTTGCCTCCCATTTAGTGCTTTTGTTTTAAGTCTTTTAGCTAAACTTTGGTGGAGGTTTTAGATGTGAACAACTCCATCTAAAGGATTTGTGGCTCCTTTAGCTTCTCGGCACTCCACACTTGTTGCTTGAGACATTATCTTTTCAGCGTTTGATAATACTTATCGTTGTCTCGAAGAACAAATGCATCGTTCAGCTTCCTTCTCTTAAACTGTGCACTTTTCTCTTCCATGTTCGAACTTTGGAGAGGCTCTTGAGGACCTTTGAAGCTTCACTTTAGCTTCCATTGGGCCTCTATCACGTCTTATATGAGGCAAAGTCGAACCTGTATCATATGGGATCTCTTTGCGCTTTGAACTCCTCTGTTTGGCGCTTTCCTTGTGCGTGCTGAATGGATATTCTTGTAGGACGTTTTGGACATCCTTTGTACTTCGTCCAGGGTCTAGGATTGGTCCATCTCCAGCCCATGTTTTCGTGGAATGAGGGATCTTTGGAGGTGTTGCTTGATAAAGGTTCTCTTGTTGGTTTTGGACAAGCTCGCCTGTGATTCAGCTTGTCAATCAAAGCTCTAATAGGTGCAGCGAATGAAGAGCCAATGAACAAAAATTTATTTGTGTTCTTATTTTTCTTCCCAATGTGAAAAACATTATGCACGAGATGGTCTTCAACTTGAGCCAGCAAGTTCGGTTTAAAACCGAACAGATTTGGTGACGGGCGGTCTTCATGGTGAACGGGTGTCTGCTTGGAACCTCGAAACTCTTATGACTCTTGCAATGGTCTTAGTCATAAGATTGACATCAGATCCTATGTCATAAAGAGAGACACGAAAATTTACTCCCTTGATTGAGCATGAAACTGAAAATTTTCCCGGATCATTTATCTTTGAAACCGTCGTCAAGGGCAGTTATTGTGTCACCACTAGTAGCTTCTTCTCAGTAAGATTTGATTCACACTCAACGTGGTGAAGAGCTAGAGTAAGAGACTTCCTTTGGTCGTGGAGTTGAAGCTCCTTGTTGGTTGGACTTTCGTCTTCAAGGTGCTTGGGCGGATGGACAGAGATGAAGTCTTCTTGAAGTGCAGAAAGAGAAGTAGGAAAAGAAACAGGTCCTACTTTTCCTTGATGTTTGACTTCAATAGCATGAGTAGAAGAATCTGAGAAACTCAAATCTAATGACCTCTTTCGAAAATCACTATCTTTGTCTTCCACCTTGGCGTGAAGAGTTGTTGCACTCTTCTTTTGATCGTCCGAAACTTCATGCATCTCTTCTGTAAGCTCATCTTCTTTGGTGGTAGTGTCGATGTGCTCTTCGCGATCTACTTCATCGTCTTCTAGGAGTGAACCATATAGAATGTCGAACTTCTCAATGAACTCCATTTCGGCGTGCATTCCGACGTCGGACAGACGACCAACTTCTTCGATATCTTCTAACTCATTATTGAGTTGGAATTTCTCGTCGATAGCTGAAAGCATCGTCGATTCGAGCATCTCGATTTTACTATCAGATTGTAGATACGCAGCGGATATGAGCTCGTCATATTCTTTCCTGGAAGGAGATCCAATAGGATGTAGTATCCTATCATAGTTGGTGGAATTGGTTTGGATAATCGCAGCTAATTTGTTGATCAAGGCGCGAGCTTTCCTCATCTCGGATGCCTCTGAAAATCAGAAAAAGAACGCAATTAAAAGAAAAGGATGTCTTTGGGTTGTGATCCTGACTTTTGCTTTGGACAGCGGAACGCAGCCTCCCCGGCAACGGCGCCAAAAAGCTTGATGGGGTCGAAATTGACTTCCAAAATAGGATGACTTCTTGGAGACTTGTCGAGCTTTTAAATTTGTAAGACCCTAAGCTCCAAGTGCACAGCGTGCGTTATAGTACTTAAGGTATCGATCCACAGGGAGGAGGTCATCTGCAAAACAAAAAAATCAGGACAACCAAAGACGCAGATAATTGGAGGTTTGGAGTAAGTATCACGGTTTCAGTAGAAAAGAAAAGAAAGGCAGCCGCGTCTTATATAGAGAAGGGTGTCGACCAACTCTATAACCAACAAAAAAAAATGGAAAATCCACAATGATTGGTTATCTTGCATTTCAAATTTATAAAATCAGATCAAGCTTAAAAAACAAACGAAAAGTTTGGTTTTAGGGTGCGAAATAAAGAAATCAGAAAATGGTATAAACAATATGGGAAATGCGTTAGGTCTCAGGACAATCACAGAGAATCATGGAACAATAAGATAGATGATATGCACATATTTGAATAAGAACCGTCTAGAACTTAGAAAACAAAGTGATGATTTTTTCATTTTCGTGGCTCCAATCACGATTTTTAAGAACCTAATGGGCTAAAGCACTAAATTTTCGTTTGTTATTGTAAGTAGTGCAGAGTGTTTCTTGCTTTTTCAGATATACGTTTTTGGCGTTTTCATAGAGCGACTTGCAAGTCAAGTCGAACCAAAAGTGTAGTTAGTAAAGTACCCATCCAGTTACATTAATATTGGTTCGATTGTAGGCCTGTAGAAATTGGCTTAATCTAGTTTATTTCAGGCGATTTTAATTAAAAATAAAAATAAGAAGGTTCATCAACGCATAAACATAAAACGTTTAGAAACAGTTTATAGCTTCATCATCTGCATAGGAGACTTGAAGCTTCGACATTTTTTTCTCAGGTGACTTAAACAAAGCAGAGGAATTGCAGATTTTTGGGAGAGCAGCCTTTCCTTTGTACACTTTGCAGACTCTGGGCACAAAATCATCATAACTCTGCATCCACCAAAACCAAAAAGACAATTAGTAACAAATCACATTTTTAATTGATAAAAAAATGTAAATAAACGAAGTCATATTATTCATGATAAGAAGAGTTTATAAGGAATTAACCTCATAGAGTGGTTGGCCGTTGAGTGTGACCCATGGTACGTACGTTTTCTTTGGCTCCAAACTCAAGGTCTGTTTTGCATACCTAAGTATGAGCTGCAATAAAATAAAAATGAAATGGTTATGCTATAAGTGTTATATTTATACAATATATATGTTTTGAGTGTTTTATGTATACCTACCTTTTTAGAGAGATCACCTTTGTAACATTCATTGATAGCTTTCTCATGCCTAGGATCTTTAACACATGAATTCCAATTTTTCGTGTTCATTTCTACGCACCTTATGAACCCGTAGTGCAATTTCTGCGTTTCAAAACCATTACAATTAAATCCTTACAATTATTTTGCCTAACTCCACACAGTCCAATATTTTTAAACGTAGGCCCAAACGAAACTGTTAAATAAAATATATTAAAATTTAAAACAAAATTAAAGTGACATTTCCATAAAATTTTCATTCGTTAACTAATTACATATGTATGTACATGTTATGCCATCAATAATTAGTTAATTAGCAATAAATCGTAAGATTTTATTTTCACTCTAAAAAAATATATACTTCCTCTATTCTCTAATAGAATTGATTTTGTGCAGTTTTCACACAAATTAAAAAAAAAAAAAAACTAATGTGTTTAGTCATAAAATACATTATTTTTTCTCACTAAACATTTTTTCATAACTATAAACCAATATATAGTAATTCAACACATTCAAATATTCTCAATTAATATCATTTAAAGGTTACAATTTAGTAACATTATTTGATAAAATCAAAAGGGTGGTCTAGTAGTCTAGTGGTTGTACAAATGAGTTGGTTCACTTGTGCCTCGAGTTTTAATTTTTTTTTGAGATAGAAGATTATTTTTTAAATTCGAATATCTATGATTCCAGGTATTGAAAAAAAAAATGCTAAAAGTCCGGAACTCATACGGTTCTAAAAAAAACATTATTTCATAAAAAAATAAATAAAAAACCTAGAAAATCAATCTTTGTATAACAAGAAAAATATTTGGAAAATCAATCTAAAAAAAAAAAGAGGAAGTATAATATTGTAAATAAATTCATTCATTAATTATATACCGGATCTGGCCAAGTTCTTATTGCACAAGCTTCAATGGCGTTTAGTTTGCATTCCTCTTCACCATGCTTCACAAAATTTCCCAAACAAAATTAATTAGAAAGGAGTACCACATACTGTTGATACAAGTGAGCTTATCATATAAATAGGAAATATGAATTAATTTATGAACAGGAAGAGAGAGAAATTGAAAAGAACCTGGCAAGTGACGGTCAGATTATCGGAGACTTTGGCATTACCGAATGGAACAAGCTTGAGATCGGTGATTGTGTGGAGATCGGAGTCAAAGATTTTGATAAGACCATTGACGATAAAATTCTGACAATAGGGACAAAGTGATTCGTAGTAAAGATTGAGCTTCACTTTCTCGGACTTTCCAGCCACGAGATAGTCTGAGAATGTGAACTGGAGGAGGCAAGCTAAGAAGATGAACACAAGCTTGTTTGAAGAAGAAGCCATTGCTCAAAATACTCTTTGTAATAGATTCAGTTGTGGATCAAGAGTGATCCATGGCTACTGCCATGTGTATACATTTATAGATACTTTTTTTCTACATTTACTTTAAGGGGTTTTCTATTAGTTGGTAACATTTTCACGTGGGGTCTCTTTTCTTTGACTTTTTTTTTTTGTAGCTCAAGATGCCATTGGAGTATTCGATCATATGTATTAAAAATATATTATGGATCTTGAAAATAGTTTATAAGATTTTCTTTTCTTTTTGACCACGTTTATAAGATGTTCGTCTGTTTAGTTAATGAATATCATATTTTACGTCTATTTTAAAATTAAGCTATATAATGACGGTGTGATAATTATTAAGAAATGATTTAGCACACTAGTAAGTAGTAACTAATATAATAAGAGAAGGTTCAAAAAAGAGAAAAAAAAAACTAATATAATAGAAGCTATACCAGCTGTAGTAGTAGGTCTTGATGCATCTCTCAAATTACAATATCTTATTAAAATTTAATAGTTTTGGAAAACAATATATTCTTAATGAGCTTAAGTGGGCGTCAGTTTGATTTGTGAACCAAATGGAGTTATAATTTCCCCCTTTATTTAACTAGAAATTTTTCCGGGCTACGCTTAGATTGTTAATATAAATATTTAGTTTTTATTTAAGTTAGATTGATTTTTTATTTTAATTTGTTAGTTCAAAAATAATATTTGATTTACTATATACTTTTGATGTGAGTTTGTACATATTTTTGATGTGAGTTTACTATATGATATGTCAGAAAAATTTATCTTAACTAAAAAATTTTACTAACGGGATATGTCACAAACGACTTTTAAGCTAAAACTTAAAATATGCATCGAAAATTATTTTGGTTCATGATCAGCTTTAAAACTATTATTTAAATTATTTTGTTTTCATTGAATTCGGAATTATTGATCTAAAAAAAATTGAATTAGGAATATGATTGAACTTAACTATATATTTTTTTAATCAAAAACAATTTTATATTTTAAATAGAAAGGAATTAACTTTTTAAACATATTCTAAACACCTAATTGTTATATTTAATATTCATATCTGTTCTGCATTACGAATATTCGAAGTTGTATTTTGAAATGAATTTGTCAAATTAGGTGAAGCTGATAAAATTTTATCTTCTCTTGACCTTTTTAGAAAAACATATTGAGTGATTTGGATATTTTATTTGTCGAAAGAGAAATGTTAAAAAACATTAATTTTGAAAGTTTGGTGAACGATTTAGTAGAAAAGAAAGAAATAAAAATTACCTTTTAAAAATACTATTTAGTTTGTTGGTTTCATTTTATTGTTTTTACTATGTAACATATTTATTATTTTATGAAAAGAGTTTTTTTCCATGTTGGCACAACTCTGTATGTAGGTTGGCACGTCTCAAAAGCTATTAAGGTTGGCATGGTAATTAAACAATATTAGCACTTGAAAAAATTTATTGTTGGAGAGAGTTTTAAGCCCCCAACTATAGCAATTGACCTGAACCAAAACAAAAAAACATAATATGCGAAAATTAATATCTATAGCTTGCATGAACTTGATAAATTTTCATTCCTCTATCTAGTTTAATATTGATTTTTCCACCATTCAATCCCTAATGAGATTTAATCTTATATCTTTCTAACTCCTCTCATTTCTCGCAAGTCACCATCAACTATGCTAGCTCTGGGAATTCAGTTACTCGTTCGGATTCAGATTGGTTCTTTTCAGATTCGGGTATTTCAGTTCTTGAGAATATAACTCATTAGGGTATTTTTTTCCGGTTCGGGGTGGTTCCGGGTACTTAAATTATTTAAAATTTATCAAAAATACTTAAAATAACAAAATATATTTGCGCTATTTAGTTAAATTTTGCAAAAAAACAAAAAAAAAATTAAATTTTGACAAATATAACTAAAGATTTTCAAATAATTTGAGTATTTTAGTTATTTTGATCTAAACATAACTAATATATTCTGTTTATAATTGTAATTTTGGGTATTTAAGTTATTTAAAGTATAAATACAACAAATATTTTGGGTATATAATTATAATTTGGGTATTTCGGGTATCCATTCGGTTCGTAGTTTGGTTCCTGTTCTTGGGTATAAAAATATAATACCCATTCGAATATTTAGATCGGTTCCAATTCAGTTCAGTATCTTCCAATTTAGTTTGGTTTAGTTCGATTTTCCGACTACGAATATTTTGCCCAGGGCTAAACTACGCCCTTTATTTTTCTTCTGATCTTTTCATCGTCATTTGGAGACATGAATTTTTTTGTTGTTGAGAAACAAAAAAAAAAGAATTTCTCTTCTGTTCTTTCTCAGCGACGCCTTCCTTATTTTTTTAGAGTTATGGCTGACCATTTTATTAGCAATTAATGAAGAAGCAGATAAAGAACCAGCAAGAAAGAAAGCAAGGGAGAAAGAAGCAAATAGCAAACCAAGAGGGAGAAATGCATGTTTAAGACGATGATTCATACTATACTGTAATTAATTTAGTTTATGCCTAAGAGTATTTAGCCAAAAACAAAAGTAATAGTATGTACATAATCGTACGTATTTTATGCTTTTAGTTATTGTGTGGACGAACCCCTTACCCCATAATATTATTTATATCTTATCAATCTTTAATTTAAACGCATGATTATCATCAATTTGGGTTGTAATAATTTAGAATATTTTTTTTATAACAGTATAATTTAGAATATTATAATTATCATATATTTTTCTTTTTGTTAAAATCAAGTTATATGTCATATGTTTAGTTATTATAGTGCATATATTTAATCAATATTCAAGTATTACTATTATTGTAAGAATTGTTTTTATTTTTAAAAGGTTAATCAATACTATATGATTTTAAGCATAATATAAATATATTAAAGAATTATTTATATTAGAAGTTTGCTGATGTGGCATGATTATAGAGAGTTTTCTTTTGGTGATGTGGATGGCTTTAGGAGCCCCAAACTCTTTCTTTCATTTAGTATATATATACCAGAAAATTAAGTTTGAAAATAAAAGTTCAAAAAGAAAAAAGTAAGTTTGAATAATTATAATCTTTTGGGTGGGGGAGGGGCATATTCAATCGATAATTTGTAAGGATTATGAATGATTTGAATTTTAATAAAATTTTAGATGATTTTGGATATATTAGATATGTTGTTATGATTTTGTATTAAAACTCTATGAAATCCAACCTAAAATAATGAGATTTGATTTTTCATTTTTTTAACTAACAAATTCTACCAAAATCAAATATTTTTAACAACAGTGGATTTGATATAGTTTGTACAAATTTTTGATTGAATAACAGAAGATTTTAAGTGATTTTAATTGGTTTTACATAAATTTCATATTCAATAACATATAATTCAGGAAGACATTTAAAAATCATTAATTAAATAATAGGCAGTTTAAAAAAAAACCATAAAATATTCCAAAATTCATTTTTTTGCCAGAACAACTTTTATTTATATAGAAATTTTACATATGGATCCATTTTATTACATAATCCTTTTGCTGTTGTCTAACCTGTTTAGCTAAAACATCAACTACAGAAACTGCTTGTCGATGAACATGCATGTATGAAAAAGTAGGATTTTTACATGATATGCTTACGATATCCTTGGCATACATGGCTATGCTTGATCAACACCGTTGTTGCCTCCTTGCATATGTACCAAATAAGATTTGGCACCTGCAAATACCACCTCAGAATATGAGAGTCTATTAAATTCCTTCACTGCCATTGGGAGGGCCAAAGCTTCCGCTTCTAATGATGATGGAGTTGGATCAATAGCCGCTATTCTTTAGAGAATCTGTTGTCCATTTATTTTATTTAAACACCAAGCTATTCCAGCTTTTTGATTTGAAGAGATCCAAGAAGCATCTACTAAGCAGCAATATCCAGCACTTCTTTGTAACATCTGGTCTAGAGTTTGAATTACATCTCTTTATTGAGGTGGTTAATATTTTCTTTGCTTCTTGAGCTACATCCCAAGAATTCTTATTAATAATAGCTTTATGGATTACCGATGGGATGAACTCTCTCTTGTTGTCAAATATCAATTTGTTCCTCATTTTCCATATCTACCATCCAATATATGGGAACAGAGATTGCTTCCGCAGACTTCCATTACTGTTGAACATAAGTAGATGAAAATTTTGTGGCAGATTATTCATATTAAGTGATGCAATATGTGCATTAGTTGTCGGTGAGAGTTCCCAAATTTCTCTAGAGACCCGACATTGGAAGAGGAGGTGGTTAGTAGTTTCCGGCGCTTTCCTACAAAGGCTACAATATGCATCAATTTTACAACCTCTTTTCTTCAATGCATATGCAACAAGAATTCATTTATGAGTTACTTTTCACGAGAATATCTTCAATTTTGGAGGAATAGATAATTTCCAAATGTTATTGAAGATTTTATCAAACTTGTGTGAAGATTTTTGTGCTGTATGCTGATGATCGTGATTGTGTAACAGATGAGTACGATAGACGTAATAACATGATCCGACTGTATAGTCCCCCGTCTTCATGTAGATCGAAGAGAGACGAGCACATCTATTAGTTGAAGGTCTTATTTGTTGAATATATGAAATATCTTCATGGTTAATGATTTGTTGTAGGAGATTTCGGTTCCAAGTGCTTGTAGTAGGCAGTATAAGATCAGATACACGCATGGATCGGTATATGCTCATTTCTTGTCCAACTGATGGTCTTGGCGGATTACACGGTAGCCAGTTATTCGTCCAAACTCTAATGCTTTTGTCATTTCCAATTATCCATCTTAAGCCACTTCTGATTAGTGATTGGCATTGTATAATGCGTTTTCCAAGCATGGCTTGAAGTAGAATAAGCTCGAGCTTCCAGGAAATTGGTGTTTCTGTAATATTTTGCTTGAAAAACTCTAGCAAGCAAAGAAGTTGGTTCGGTGAGGAGTCTCCACCCTTGTTTTGCAAGTAACGCTATATTAAAAGCTCGTAAATCATGTATGCCTAGTCATCCTTCTTTCTTGGATGCTGTAATCTTATTCCATGCGATCCATGGTTTACGCGTTTGTGCGTCATAAAACCACCAGAAATTACAGATTTTCGAAGTAAATTTCTTTATCAGCTTCATTGGCAGAAGAAAGCATGACATATCATAATTTGGCAAAGCGGTAGCTATAGATTTAATTAACACTTTCTTACCAGCCTGAGATAAGAATTTTGTAGACCAAGATTGATGCTTATGACATATACCATGCTCAATATAGGAGAATGTGTGGTATTTATTTCTTCCTATTTGTCCCGGCAATCCCAAATATTTTCCAAAACCACCTACTTGATGAATTCCCAGCATATTAGTAATAGCTTCCTTGAGATGAGAAGCCATACCTTTCCTGAATGTAATTGCTGATTTATGATAACTGATCACCTGTCCAGAGGCTTGTTGATAGACATGAAGCAACTGGTTACACTCAGCAATTGTGGCCTTGCAAAAGTGTAAAGAGTCATCCGCAAAAAGTATATGTGAAATTGCAGGACCTCCTTTGGTTGAAATCATAAAGCAATCTTTTATTGTGATACGTATGGTGCAACCGAGAAAGACCTTCAGTAAAAAGAAGATATAAGTATGGTGAAATAGGATCTCTTTGTCTTATACCTCTCTGTGGAGTTATTGTTCTTGTAGGAACCCAATTTACAAGAACAGAATAGCTTACTGTAGTAACACACTTCATGATCCACTTCCTCCAAATCTCATGGAAACCCATCTGCTTCATAATAATATCAAGAAATACTCATTCCACTTTATCAAAAGCTTTGCAAATATCAAGTTTTAAAGCAAGAAAGGGCTCACTTCATGTTCTCGTATGAAGAGAATGAGGCAGCTCATGCGCAATAAGAATATTATCCGTGATGAGCCACCCGGGAATGAATGCAAACTGATTTTCTGAAACAATTCTATGCAACCATGGCTTTAGTCTTCCAACCAGAATTTTGGAGATTATCTTATAGGCCACATTGCTTAGACTAATGGGTCTATAATCCTTAACGGTGATTAGATTTTCAATCTTAGGAATAAGGCATATATGAGTGTGATTTAAAGAATGCTCCAAGTAACTCTGCTCGAAAAATAGATAAATGTATTGTTAAACACCTGTTTTGATCTTGTTCTAGTGATGTATGTAGAATCATGCATTTAAACCGCCTGGACCAGGTACTTTGTCAAGGTAAAGATTAAAGATCACACTTCGAATCTCTTCTTCGGTAACTGGCTTAATGAGGTCTGCATTCATCTCTTCCGTGACTGTAGCTGGAATGTCGTTGAGAATCTCTGCAAAAATACGACAAGAAGAAGAGGTAAATAGAGCTTAAAAGTATTTTAACATTTCATCATGAATCTCCTCTTGCTCTGTATGTGTACTAGCATCATCTGCTATAGAGATTATGCGATTAAAGTTTCTTCTTTCTTTGGTTTTCGCATGGTAATACTTGGTATTTTGATCTCCTGCTTGAAGCCATAGAATGCGACTTTTTGTTTTCCAATACTCCTCTTCCAATTTATAAGTAATCTTGAGCTAAGCTTTTAAATGTCGTATATAAGAGTAATCAAGGTAAGCAGATTCATATGCTTGATGGAGTTGCTTTTTAAGGTCTTGAATCTGCTTTGATGGGGTTGCTTTTTAAGGTCCTGAAGATGATGAGCCAATATGCAAAGTACCACACGAAAGGAAGCTTCATAATGTTGATGATCCAGTGCAGTTTGTGTTCCCTTGCAAAATTGAAGGTTTGAAATTTTTTGACTATCTATGTGTGATATGCTCTCAAATTTACCCTAGAGCTACTCTCTCAAATTAAGAGATCACTGTAGTATTTAGGGATCGAATCCACAGGAAAAGAGATAGTGACACAGCAGACTTTTAAGTTCGAATTAAGCTAAGTATAAAGATGGAATTAAAAGACAGCAGGCAAATAAAAACTTAGTAAATTCAAGGGAGAAAAACGCTAGGTTCAGAGAAATTCTCAGGTGAATCCTAATTGCAGATCTAGACAGAATGTTAGGAATTTATTAAGAACTATTCTTGAACTCGAAACACAATTATAAAATCAACCAACTCTCACTGCGAAGATTATTTATGTCTAAACCCTAGAATCCCAAATCTCTTTGCAAATTCTAACAATTCAGACAAGCATTAATATCAGGTTCGATTGTTCAAAAAATCCCTAAACCAAATCTCTTTGCGAATAGGTATTTTTCTCATCTAACATTAGTTCAGGCAATCAATAATAATCTCACATCTATTAATTAACCTAAAATCAGATTCTAGGTCATGAAGATATAATAAGCATTAATCACAAATCCAGATGAAGAATTCTAATGATTTTATCCTAACAATTCAATTCAACCTAACAATTCATCAATCACCTTTCAAAAACACTAAACCTAACAAGCAAACTACTCAGACATGATCAATGAAACAGAAATCATTATTTGAATAGAAAGCATAAAAGAAATCAATAGAAGAAATAAAGGAGTTACAAATCTGCTCTAAAGAAGTCTGATTTTTCTCTCCAAAAACTCTCTAAAAACCTAACAATTCATCAATCACCTTTCAAAAACCCTAAACCTAACAAGCAAACTACTCAGACATGATCAATGAAACAGAAATCATTATTTGAATAGAAAGCATAAAAGAAATCAATAGAAGAAATAAAGGAGTTTCAAATCTGCTCTAAAGAAGTCTGATTTTTCTCTCCAAAAACTCTCTACAAATCTCTCTTTAAAATAATGTGTGTGTAGCCTAAACAATGGCTTTGAAAACTATATATAAGGTTCAAAACACGAATTGAGCACTTTTGCAAATAAGGAAAACTTTTTGGGCAATTTCCTTTTCTTCAATCTTGTAAACGTCGCGACTGTCTTGTGATTTTGGGGGGTGTCGATCGACACCATGAACAGTGTCGATCGACACTGTTCATCCAACACAGCTCCGACTTCATCTTTTCAGCAGCTTGTTCCACAATGCTCCAAAATGCTTCAAAATCACCAATTTTGCTCAAAACGTACCTGAACCTGCAAAGACTCTAATAGGACTCTAAAAAGACCAAAAGACTCTATAAATAAGACTTATATCATGATCAAAAACCGGTAAAAACCATGATATATCAACTCTCCCAGACTTAGCTTTTGCTTGCCCTCAAGCAAAACAGAAACTAAGAATGGACTGGAGGTTTGAAAACACAGAAACTCACCTTCTCTTTAGAGTATTACATTGACCACTCATCTCTTAATCCACATGTTGCAAGACCAATCCAAATCGAACCACCATGTACTTCTCCTTAGACATTCGCAGCCTCCCAGATTTAACCCACAATTTCGCAACATAATCCATAAACCATCATTGCTGGGTCTCATCAATGATCTCAATGTCAAGAACCTTCTAGACTCATTCCCGTACAATACCATGACACACCCATCATACAACTTTTGATACTTTTTCTCTCCTCCCCCAGACTTATTTTATTCTCATTCTTTCTCTTTTTTTCTTTTCATTTTTGTATCAAAGGTGCAAGCAAATAATGGTATCACGGGAAATTTTCCTAACCTTGCTTACATACTTTGTGTGATCATTCCTTTCAGAGTAAAATAATGGGGTCATTGAAAATTTTCCTACCCCTTTACTTAAAAGAAAATCCTTTCATCTTTTCTGCTTTTAATTACTACTTTATAATAAGGGAGAGGAGTACCATTACTTTCACACATGATGCATTTGTTGGGTATGAACGAGGAGTCAAGCTCTATGAACATCAATCACATCAATGAGGTAAAAGAAAGAGCTCAGAAATTAGCTCAGGCTTTAGTGGATTCTGCTGGAAATATGGATGTCTCTAGTCAACTGGTCAGCCTTTGGATTTTTCATTAGTCATATCTGAACTGATTCTGCAGTAATGATCACTTAGACGAAATCATCAACACAATAAACCAAGAGAAAGGTCATAGTTTCAACAAAAATTTTGACTCAATAAAAATTTTTTGGACTGGCTCGAATGACTCTCAAAACAAAACAAAGCAAAATGCATTAGTATTTTCCTCCCCCAGACTTAACCAACACTGTCCTCAGTGTGATTAAATCTTAAGATCAGAAACAAACCAAATAGAAAAGAGAATGGATAGAGGATGAAAATCTACACAACTTAAGCTTTTAAATCACTCAAATCCGTTAGGAATTGAGAGATATATGTCGAGCTCATGTGTCGACCTTGGTCGACATCCGTTCGTCTCGTAAAATATTTTTTTTTTTTTTTTTTTTTTGAAAGCATAAAAAACAAAACCAAAAATTAGTGAAAACAAAACGAAATTTAAAGAAAAATCCTTCCTAAAAGTGGGTTGCCTCCCACTCAGCGCTTGTTTTCAGTCATTAGCTTGACTGTTTCGGGGTTCAGACGTCTGGTGGATCAGATGGTGGCAGCGAATACTTCCCAGAAGAATGTCTCCTCATCCATGGTGGTGTATAAGCAGTAAGTGCATGAGATCGTCCAAGGAAGTGAGGAACATCAGTAGGGTGAGACTTGAGTTCGGGTGGGACACTTCTTTTTCCTGCAGAATCATCAAAAGAAATGCAAAGCCTTCTACGAGAATCTCGTGGCTTGCATAAGTGTGAAGCAGCCTTTGAACCTTTTAAGTTCTTATTGATAAGATTAGGGGGTTTGGAATTGATTCCAGGAAGTGCATACCTTTGCTCTCTTGGAGGTTTCTGGGCTGTAGGATGTGGAGTCGTCTGTTCGACAGCAATGGAAACGGTTTGTGGACTGATCTGCGAAGGGTGTCGATCGACACCAAACCTGCAGCTCGGATTTATGCACTTTTTCTACAATTCAGCTCCGCAATCTTTATCTCCATGACAAAAACGTCTTCTTCCATCAACTCGGCATTGATTAAACCCTCATCTTGGCCCATAGTCCTGAAAAGATGATCAACAACTATATTTCCACTCCAATCCTCTAGCTCCACAGCTTTCTCATAATTTCCAGCCAATGCCTCTTGAACAGCCACCTTGTTCCCTTGCTCGCTAGTATCCAACTCCTCTCTAGCAGTCACAGCAATGCAAGAGATGTGTTTGGGGGTTCCAGTAGTTGGGATAGCTTTGTAGAACACTTCTTTGTCAACATTAGAGAAGGATATTCTCTTATTGGGCATGTCTACAATAGCTCCCACAGTGGCCATGAATGGTCTTCCAAGGATGAATGGCATGACAGACTCTTTGCTCACTTCCACAACCTGAAAATCAGTTGGTACTAGGCAATTCCCTAATTTGACAAGTAAGTCTGGAATTGTACCATATGGGATTGATGTGGAAGAGTTTGCAAACGCAAGAGTCATCTGAGGAGGTTGAATATCAGCAATGCCAAACTTCTCTGCAATGTCCTTTGACATGAGATTCACACTAGCACCAGAATCGCAAAGAGATTGTTCAAACTCAACTCCTCCAATTGAGCATGGAACTACAAACATCCCTGGATCTCCAACCTTAAGCAGCTGCTACATTGGTGGTGGTATTTCCCTTGCTTTGTGAAAGAGTTCTTCCATCTCTTCAAAGCTTTCTCTGCAATTCTGGAAGAAAGCACACAAGGGATACCTTTCATAAGCTTCATCAAAGGAGATCTCCTTAGGAATCCATTCCACCCTCTTGCTGAAAGCAGCTAGCTTCTCTGCACTAATGGGTGGCCTTAGGTGTTTGGGTATTGGAGGATATGGAACCTTAGGCCTGTATATCCTTTCCTCTGCAGCTTGTAAAGCTTTAGACGTGTTTGGCAAAGTCTGGAAAGGGTGTCGATCGACACTAGTCTTTTGTGTCGAGGAAGCTGTGTCGATCGAGCTCGATTTCGTTCCGTCAGAGCT
The DNA here is from genome assembly GCA_020283515.1 of Alliaria petiolata. Lineage (NCBI taxonomy): Eukaryota > Viridiplantae > Streptophyta > Magnoliopsida > Brassicales > Brassicaceae > Alliaria > Alliaria petiolata. The sequence goes on along the minus strand of JAHZTW010000001.1, from coordinate 135,130,116 downwards.
CGAAAAATCGAGATTTCCTACTGGTGTCGATCGACACTCAGCAGTGGTGTCGATCGACACCTGCTCTTCAACTGTAACATCGTGTTCTTCATCAAGTTCTTCGATCTCTTTAGCACTCTAACCTTTTTTCAGCCCTGTTTGTAGGTTTCTTCCACTCTGAATCGTGATGGCATTCACATGATGCATCGGATTCACGTCTGTCTTTCCAGGAAGACATCCCTCTTGTCTCTTCAACGCTCCAGCAGTTTGAGCAACTTGAACATCCAATTGCTTCATATGAGAGTTCAGGTTATCAATCTTCCCATTCAAGTCTTGGTATAGTGAATCTATCTTCCCATTGAAATCCATTGTCATCTTCTGTTGACCCTCCAAGATTTGTTCAACCAAGGACTTCATCTCATTGTCTTGAGCAGGAGGCATCTGGTAAGAAGAAAAACCATAAGTTCTTTGAAAGTTGTTGTTCTGAAAAGGCTTTTGGTAGGAAGAACCATAGCCTTGCTGATTTCCAAATCTCTGACCTTGAAAACCAGCTCCATTAATGTAGTTAACTTCTTCTTGCTCTGGCTCAAAGGTATCCACTTCTGCAGCAAACTGGACTTGCCTCTTTCCCACAAGAAGGCTATGCACTGAGTCTAGCTTAGCATTCACTTCAGCAATTTGACTTCCATCCATGTTTCCAGCCTTCTTCTTCCTATCCAAATCTGCATTCTTGGTACTATTGCTAGATGCCAAGTTCTCAATAAGAATGGTAGCATTCTATGGATATTGGGTGTTGAAGTTCTCATTGCTTGCAGCGTCGAGAGCCATCTGATACCTCCAATCAACATCTCTGAGGAAAATTCCCAGCAGCTGAACCTCACTTAAACCATGGTGTGGACAGTCTCTTTGATAAGCCTTGAATCTCACCCAAGCAGCCTTGAATGCCTCAGTTGGTCCTTGAGAAAATGTAGAAATCTTCATCCTCTGCTCCTCGGATCTTGCATCATCAAAGAAATTGCACAGGAATGCATTCTTTGTGTCTTCCCAAGTGGTCAACGATCCTGGATCCAACTGCTTCAGCTAATACGCAGCATCTACAACAAGTGAGTAAGGGAAAAGCTTGCAGAAGAGATACTCGGTTGTTCCTCCGGTGCCCTTCCGTATCGAACAGATTGCCAGCTTCATCCCTTATCAAAATCACAGGCTCCGCCATCTCTGTCTGCGAAGGGTGTCGATCGACGCTAGTGTTGGTGTCGATCAACGCTACCTTTGCAGATTTTCGATTTGTTCGTTCTAGACGGCAGAGCTCCTGGTTATCAAGTCTGATTAGCTCCTGATCCTTGTTGCTCCTGGTATTGCAATTATGCATACAACTGAAACCAAGAATAAGAAACTAAAAATTAGTAACCAAAAACAAAAATAAAAACCTAGACAAAATTCTAATACTAAAAATCTGTAGGCAACTAATCTCGTTCCCCGGCAATGGCGCCAAAATTTGATATGCTCTCAAATTTACCCTAAAGGTACTCTCTCAAATTAAGAGATCACTACAGTATTTAAGGATCGAATCCACAGGGAAAGAGATAGTGACACAACAGACTTTTAAGTTCGAATTAAGCTAAGTATAAAGATGGAATTAAAAGACGGCAGGCAAATAAAAACTTAGTAAATTCAAGAGAGAAAAACGTTAGGTTCAGGGAAATTCTCAGGTGAATCCTAATTGCAGGTCTAGACAGAATGTTAGGAATTTATTAAGAACTGTTCTTGAACTCGAAACACAATTATAAAATCAACAAACTCTCGCTGCGAAGATTATCTATGTCTAAACCCTATAATCCCAAATCTCTTTGCAAATTCTAACAATTCAGATAAGCATTAATATCAGGTTCGATTGTTCACAAAATCCTTAAACCAAATCTCTTTGCGAATAGGTATTTTGCTAATCTAACATTAGTTCAGGCAATCAATAATACTCTCGCATCTATTAATTAACCTAAGATCAGATTCTAGGTCATGAAGCTAGAATAAGCATTAATCACAAATCCAGATGAAGAACTCTAATGATTTAATCCTAAATATTCAATTCAATTCAACCTAACAATTCATCAATCACCTTTGAAAAACCCTAAACTTAACAAGCAAACTACTCAGACATGATCAATGAAACATAAATCATTATTTGAATAGAAAGCATAAAAGAAATCAATAGAAGAAATAAAGGAGTTCCAAATCTGCTCTAAAGGGGTCTGATTTCTCTCTCCAAAAACTCTCTACAAATCTCTCTCTAAAATAATGTGTGTAGCCTAAATAATGGTTTTGAAAACTATATATAAGGTCCAAAACACGAATTGGGCACTTTTGCAAATAAGGAAAATTTTTTGGGCAATTTCCTTTTCTTCAATCTTGTAAACGTCGCAACCGTCTTGTGATTTTGGGGGGTGTCGATCGACACCATGAACAGTGTCGATCGGCACTGTTCATCCACCTCAGCTCCGACTTCATCTTTTCAGCAGCTTGTTCCACAATGCTCCAAAATGCTTCAAAATCTCCAATTATGCTCAAAATGTACATGAACCTGCAAAGACTCTTATAGGACTCTAAAAAGACCAAAAGACTCTAAAAATAAGATTTAAATCATGGTCAAAAACCGGTAAAAATCATGATATATCAATGTGACACATGAGCTAATGTGAATATCATGTGGAAGACCATTGCAAACGAGCTGGAAATTGCCGATATCAACCCTTCTTAAAATTCTCTTATGTTTTGGAGACAATTCCAGCATAACTCCACATGGTTTCGTACAAGAGATGGTGCAAGTGGAGGTTGTTTTGTTCCTGTTGATTTTCATATTCTTCCGATGGAAAAAAAATCTACAATGAAATTAATCCTTAGAAGTTCATTCCTTGCTACTGTGGGCCCAGTTGTTGATTTTTTCAACCGAAAAGTTTTTTTCTCTAAAGTTAAAAAGAGTCTTCTATCCTGCAGTTCCTATCGATGAAAGTTCTTATTATAAGACCATATGCAGTGACGATGAACCAATCTTACTTTTTGTAGGAGACACAAAGGATTTCAAAAACGTCATAAAGGAAGCTCAACCCATCACGCTTAATTAAGGGAAGCATCAAATCGAGAAGTTCAAGGTGCAAAAGGATCCCATATGGTTCACATTCGACCATGGATCATATGAGATGTGATGGAGACTTAATTTAAGAAAAAGTGAAGCTCAAAGGGTCCTCAAAATCCTTTCCCAAGTTCACACTCATCATTCATTCGGAGTTGAAGGAGAAAGATAAATAACTTAAGAAGGCGAAGTTGAACAATGCGATTGTTCTACAAGACAACATTGAAGGTCATCCAACTACAGATAAGAGATGTCTCAAACCATCAAGTGTAGAGAATCTAAGGAAACCACAAATCCTTTAGTTGATGTTCTTCACACCTAAAACTCATCCAGGAAGATTCACAACCGGGACAGTGACCAAGAATGTGTTTTGTTTCATCTTCCAAGGGCTTAAGAAAATTCTGTGCGACAAGGAGGAGAATTTGGAAGAACCATTGGTGGATGATCTAGGGGATAACGTGAACTATGGCTGCATCGTAGCCACTTCACTGATGAAGTACAAGGTGTGGGATTTAAGAGCAAAAGCATCTTCGGTATTCATTTGAGGTTTCCTAACACCGTTGTTCATGTACTCCGGGGTGGTCCTCATGGATTTTGAAACTTGCATGGAACGAGCTTACATGGATCAACACTATATGGTGACAAAAAGCTCCCTAGGACCAACTTAAGCTCCGGGATACTTTGCTTACTTGTTCAAGACCGAGAAGAATGAGAAGAAGACATGTATCCACCCAAACCAAGAAGAAACCGAGTTAAATTGCTTCGGGAACATAGAGTTATTGCCGGATGACCAAGATTATTTCGCACCACTTGGAGGGACAGAAGCACCACCAGTAGCCACGAGGTCTCCCTCTTACTCTCCTCCTTCAGATGCTGACATGCCAACAAGCTTTGATCTCCCCAAGCTAGACTACGAACCAAGAACCAAAGCCGAGAAGTTTATTGCCTCGGTGGTGGAGATCCAAAGGAAAGTTAACAAGTGGCAAGACAAGATGATTAAGAAGCTGGTTAAGAAGTTCAAGGATCTCCAGAAGGACAGTAGCTCGGAAATGAGCTTGAGTGAGGATCAAGCTGCTTCAAGTAGACCCGTGCAAGCAAGGCGTTCCACCGGGGGGATAGTGATCCGAGAGATGGACCAGCCACAACGTTTCTCCCTTCAAGAGCGTCCAACTCCAAGGAAGGAAAAGGGAGTAGCTCAAGCCGAGACCTCACGCAAAACCAGGAGAACCGGAGCATCCTCAAGCTCCGGTCACACCTAAACTGAGGTACCACATTCAACCTTTGTATATAGCATGCATTTTTATTTTTGCTTTATGAATTTTGGTCTCCTCTTGAACTTGTTTGACATCGAGACGTTTTCATTCAAGTTTGGGGGAGAATGTGTGCTTTGGCATGTTTTTATTTGGATATTATTTTTCACTTTCATCCTTGAGTCTTGCATGCATCATTATTTGCATAGAAAACACACAAAAAATCAGAAAATTTTAAAAATTTCACAAAAAAAATTATTGTAGTTGCATTTACTTTTGTAGAATATTTTAGGATTGAGTCTAGATTTTTTGTCATATAGGTTGCATCATTTATGTGCATAGGGGGCAATTTTCCTTATAAAGTATTTTAAGCTCATGAATTGGTTCAAGACCCTAGTTAGTAGTCCTTTGATGCTTTGTGCAAATTATGTAATTAATCTCTTAACCATATTTGGATTATTTTCTTTAGTTCTCTTGGCTTTAGTTGAAATAAACTTGAATTGAATACTTTCCTATTAAGCGAAACTTTAACTTGAATTTTAAATTATCATTCTTGTGCATTTGAGAAAGAATACATGGATCACATATACATATTTAGGCTTTCTTATTCCCTTCACCACTCTCTTGTAAGCCTAAATAGAAGTCCACACCTTAACCCTTACCTTATTTCAAGCCAAAATTCTTGTGTGGTTGCAAATTGTGAGGCCTTATTTTTGATTGAACTTGGCATAAAGTGCTAGGTTTAGGGCGACATGTTTAGGCTCTCATTTGATGCTAGCTTTGCATTTTGAAGCTAGTTTTATGCTTGATTTGGGAAGGGAGTTCACGGGTGTTAATGAGATATGCTTACCTTGAATAAGGTTTGAGAAGAAGTTGGTGTAAAGGGTTAAATTAAAAGGGTTACATAGTTTGAAGTGGTTAGTCTTGATTGCATTGAAAATAAGCTCAAGTGTTTAAAAAGAAAAGGGTTAGCTCTCTTATAAAAATAAAAATTAAAAAAAAGAGCCAAAAGGCCAAATAAAGAAAAATATATATATGAAAAAGAGAGAGAACTAACCCATTAAAATGTGAAAAGAGCTAGAAGCAAGACTATACCACTCGCTTGTTGTAAGGTTGGAGAAGATTCCCTTGGAAAATTTGATTGATAAATTTTTGTGGGTTTATTGCTTGACGTGTTGCCTTGTTTGATTTGGGTATTTCTAGAGGGTGAGTGAGCTGTAAAAAAAGTTAATGAGAGGGGAATTAGGTTCATTGTTAGTGTATTTGGGTAGATGAGAGTCTAGCCATGTATGCATCGATTTCCTTTTACCTTTAGCATTATGCATAAGTTCAATCCTCTTTGAGATTCTTGGATTGTTTGGAATAGACAAGTCTTGATTTGAGATTCAATATGGGATGAATATGGCTAAGTTCTGTGGAGTAGAGTTTGTGTACTGCATCTTAGGATTGAGAACTAGGACCATTGAATTGATTCATTTGAGAAGCACTTTTGGATTTGAGCCCCCACTTTCAAACCTCTTCTCCTAGCTTGACTTTAGTTTGCTTGAGGGCAAGAACAAGGCAAGTTTGGGGGAGTTAATATACTCATATATTTCGCATATTCAGCATACATTTAGGATTGATTTTCATGCATATTGCATTCATAATAATCTAGTTTGTATCGTTTATCTCATTTTAGGTCCTAGAGCACTTTACATTAGCATTTGCATAGTTTCTTGCATAATTGCATCAAATCAGGTTGTTTTGAGTACTTGGAGATATGGTGTATGTTGGGATGCAATGAGGTTCAAAAGGGAAGCTTGAGAATACTTGGAGAAGCTCGGACAAGCATATGTTTGCTGAGATCGAGGAGGAGTTCGAGCAAGGCAGGTCGAACTAGCGAAGATCGAGGAGCTTAGACCGTTTCAAGAACAAGAACGAGCCTTAGATCGACCAAGTCACTCGTGCGACTGTACGGACCCAAAGACGCTACCCAGGAAGTACAGATGCAATATCGAAGTCTTGGATTGATCTAAATCAGAACGAGGCAAAGATCGAGAAAGGAGGACGATTCTGGGATTAGAACGAGCCAGAGATCGAGCAAAGCCATTCTCGGGCCAAGATCGGACGAGAGATCGACGAGTCAGCTCGATCTCTTTTGACCAGACGCGTCATCCTTATCCGGACAGCTCACCATTCTTGTCCTTTTGTAAGAGGACCATTTTCCTTGGAACTATATATATTTTTAAACCTACTTTTTTAAAACAGATCTGATTTTTATGCTCTTTGTCTTTCTTCTTTGAGCTTTCGCCGTTGTTAAGGTTTTTAAGCTTTCTTGGTTTGTAAAACATTGATCTTATTTTAAGAAAGTACTTATCTTTTTAATCCCAATCTCCTTTCTGTTTAAGCTAATCATGTTGACTCTCTCTAATCTCGTGATTAAGAGTGGTTCAACAATGATTAGTGAGTAGTTTATTTAAGATTTGAGGCCGAGGGATTTAGGGATGGTTTAAGTGCTTAGATCTTGAGGTTTAACATGTTCTTATCACTTAACTCTTCTTGGATTGGAGGGATTAATTCCAAAGAGTCTCGATGGAGATCTTTGTGTTCTTAGAGATCCTTATCTCATGAGGACTTCGGAATCTCATAAGCCCAACCAAGAAGCTAGCTTCTCAAAACCCACGATGGTGGTTGATTTGGAGGCTAGTTAAGCCAAGTTAAGATCTGTGTTTTCATGCTCATCTACCATCATTTCCACCACACACCATGGGCTTAGAGGCAAAGTTTGATGAAGCGATCTTTACCATACACCATGGAAAGATCTATATTTGCTTCTTAGGGTTAGAGTTAGCTCATAATATGTGTAGATCTACTTTGTATAAACTCAAGATCGAGCCTTGAACCTCCCTTATTAAGACCTCCAGCCTTGAATCTCTCTTTAATATTTGATAATCTTGAATCAATCTCTCTTAGTTTCTAAAGTTTCTTGTTTAAGTTGCTAGAAATCCCTTAGTTTCATTAATATTTGCATTTTGAGTATTAAATCGTTAAGATTTGATTCTTGTCAAGTCTATAATTTTAGAAATTGCCTAGAGTAGTATTTAGTAGCCTAGATTTTATTTACAAGTCTTTTAGTTTGCATAAGTATTTTTTTAAATTCCTTTACTCTCACCTAAATTTGAATATGGCTTAGATTTATTAGGTTCTTGCATTCTTAGTGTTCTTTCCTCCCAAGTTGGATTGATAACCTCAACTACTACAATAACATGAGTGGTGTTGAGTATTGAAAAAGAGTACAAAATACTACTTATCAAGAACCCCTACCCAAGTCGACAACCTCCAAGAAAGCTCCACTGCATCCAAATTAGACTTAATGGTGGATTGTGCACGTTTGAGCCTCAAGGAAGACCAGCCTCGAACAAAGCAAGGAAATTCTCTTTAATTGGAAGGAAATGAAGCTTAGAACATCAAGAATCTAATTGAGATCATATCGGAGCTTCAAGATTCCGCGAAAACAAGCCATTTAGCCGCGCAAGATCAAATGGAGCATGAAGACGTTTTGGGAGTTAATCGGGAGGAATATCTTGAAGATCTCTATAATTTTTACTTCAATGGACTTAAATAAGAAGAACTCATCTAAGGATTTATACAGAATGGACCAGAACAAGACCTGACCACTTCGGCTTCAACAAAGCTCATTTGAAGCCGAAACCAAGTTTTTCAATTTATACAATGTTTGCAGGTAATGTGGAGTGTCCTAGTCGTATTTAGAGCATTAAGAGACCAAGGATCGAACTTCAAAGAAAGCTGCAAGAAGCCGACCATATTTTAAATTTTTAAGTTTTAGTACTTTCCCTTTTCTAGCTAGTCTTTTATTGTCTCTCCTTAGCTTGTATTAGGCGATTATTTTTTTTTTTTTTTTTTGGTATTTTCGTCCTTAGGGCTAGCTGATGAGCTCTTATAAAACTCCCCTGCAGCAGTTGTAAACATCTTACCCTTGATTTTAATAAAATAATGTAGTTCTTCTTAGCACACGGCCGTCGCCTATCTAGAGACTTTTTGCTTGTGTTCTTGCGTGTGGATTCACCAAGACCGAGTGTATTGCAGTATCAGAGATCCTCTCATCATATTTGTAGTGCCTTCGATCCACTTCACATACCATTTATTGATCCAACAAAAGAGAGCGTTAAAGCCAATTTGTTAGATTCTACCTTGATTCAAGTCGTCTGCAAGCAATCCTTGTCTTATCATCAACCATCCACCGAATAAAAGAGAAAGTGTTAAATCTAGCTTGTTGTTTTCATCATATCACCATACACCTGTGTTTAAGTCACAGCCCAGTCTTATATCAACAACGTTCTTTGATTGCTCTTAGTTCATTTTGTTCTTTGGAAGAAGATTTCATTTATACCAACTTGAGACGATATCTGAACCCTTGTTTTCATTACTCTTATTTGATTTTGCAATTCTCTTTATCTATGATTGTGATTTGCTTTGAGATGTTTGAGTACTTTCTTTGTTGGGTTTAAAAAATTTCAAAGGGGATTGGTGGATTGATTACTAGGTTACTAGATTAGGGTTTATCTTTATAGTTTTTCATCTAAATTTGTGTTTGGTGCATATAGATTGATTGACAACCTAACTACTGTGATTAGATTAATTTACACATCGAAAGTGTTGTCTAATTTTCTGAAATTATTTAGATGAGCAAATATGTAACGATCCGCGCCTGACCCATTTGAATAAGTTTAAATGAATTGATTTGGCTACCTATGTCATCAAAGTGCACTTACCTTTTCCGGTCACTTATCACGAGAGAACTCCAGAGTTAAGCGTGATTATGTTGGAGTAGGACTAGGATGGGTGACCTTCCGGGAAGTCCTCTGCAGAACCGTGTGAGTGAGGAAAAATCACGGAGAAATGTCACATGGTGATTGCAGGGTCAGGAAATAAGTCAGTCGGGCCACCGAGAAAAAATAACGCACCGACCGTCGGACAGGGGCGGGAAGCCCACAGCCCGGGAGAGGTGTGGGGCCTCGCTGGTAGGAGAGGTCGGGACGTTACAAGTGGTATCAGAGCCAGGGAAGTCAAACTGTTTATGTCCCAGGAGACTGTCTTGGGATTTAGGGGTTAGAGCTCACACCGGCGGGATCAGAATTTAGGGACGAATTCCCGTTTAGTGGGGAGAATAGTAACGACCCGGGCCTCGCCATTTGAATAAGTTTAAATGAATTGTTTTGGCTACCTATGTCATCAAAGTGCACTTACCTTTTTCGGTCACTTACCCCGAGAGAACTCCAGAGTTAAGCGTGATTATGCTGGAGTATGACTATGATGTGTGACCTTCCGGGAAATCCTCTGCGGAACCGTGTGAGTGAGGACAAAACACGGGGAAAGGTTACGTGGTGATTGACGGATCAGTAAATAAGTCGTTCGGGCCACTAAGCAAAAAATAACGCACCGACCGTCGGAAAGGGGAGGAGGCCCACAGCCCGAGAGAGATGTGTGGCCTCGCTGGTAGGGACGGTCGGGACATTACAAAATATATTTAGACTGCGGGAGTTGATCTAAAACGTTTTGTGAACTTATCGAACTAGATTTTTTAGACACTTAGAGAACAAACGAGAGTTTAGCAATATAAGTTGCTAGATTTTGTGATTATTACTACGAGAGTAGGTTAGTTTCGTTTCGAGTTCTTGAACATATTTATCGATATTCTCTGTTTAATTACTTTGTTAACGAATCCATTATACCCTACAAATTTCCTAAACGCCCAACGGTTTCTCGTATTGTTATAACCTTGTTACTTGCTAGTTTTTAAGTTTATTATTTGCTATTTTCTTCACTGTTCACAACCCCAAAACAAACACCCATATTCTTTATCTTAGCTCAATTCTAATCTCATAAATTTGTTGTGTGATTATTTGGTCTTCAATAAATCAACCCATAAATATTACAATGCACATATGTGCATTTCCATAAACCTATGGTTAAATTAAAACATGAGCACATCAAAAATCCAGAAACATCTTAAATGGGAACTTAAAAGAACAAAAATTGAATTATGTTCCTTTTGTAAACAATTTGAAATTGACCCCCAATAGAGCTAGTAACTCTTGCATTGGAGATTGCAATAAATCATACTACTCTAAAAACAAGTCTAGGAATTACACTAAAAACTATAAAAAAACATATGCCTCACGAGAACTCCAGGCAAAAGCCTCGTAAATAATTTTTGGAAAAAGAAGCCACAGCCAAAAAACCTTTCTATAAAAATCTCGCGTGCTTTAAATGTAGGGAAGTTTACTCAGATATTATACAAACTAGGTGAAATGACCAGTTACATATAAAACTTTTTTTTTATTATTATCATATTTTGCCTATATTTTCCATACCCAGCGTGCCCATGTTATATGAAAAAACGTAATTACAAAAAATGCCATTACTTTTTAATTTCACATCAGAAAAAAGCGCGCCGTCACGTCAGAAATCGCTGACTTGTATTAATGAACTCAGCCGTAAAGTGCTACAGCGGCAATCACGGCTGAGTTACGGTATGTTGCGGCTGATTTAAGAAAAATGGTTGAGTTATGAGCTAACGGCTGACTTACGAGATAATCCAGCCATAAGTTACGGCTGAGTTAACGAAATATGTCTGAGTTATGAGAAAACGGCTGACTTACGAGATAACCCAGCCATAAGTTACGGCCGAGTTAACGAAATATGTCTGAGTTATGAGAAAACGGCTGACTTACGAGATAACCCAGCCATAAGTTACGGCTGAGTTATAACCCGATGGTTGATTTGTCAAAATTTGGCTGAGTTATTGTTTCGACACGGCTGAATTAACTTTCTCCGGCTGGCTGAGTTATTGCTTCATTACGGTTGATTTTCGTGTAAGTGTCATAAGTCAGCCGTAATGAGCTGGGTTAACGAAAAACTCGGCCTAATTACGGCTGATTTAGTAGCGAAAGATTAATTACTACAATAGCATGTTTTGACGGCTGACTTATTAAACGATATGGCTGAGCTAAAGATTTTCAGTTGAGTTACGGCTGAATTTGACAGCCGTTTTTTCGTTTTTTAATTACTGTAATAGTATTCATGTTACGACTGACTTAAAGTTTTGTTTGATGGCTGGTTTAAGACAGTTGATTTACGTGTTCGTTTGGTGGCTTACTTGCCACTTCATCAATTAAAAAATGACGTTGGATGCATATTTCCATGTCATCATCAACAAAGAAATACGAAACGTCGTCTTCCTCTTCCTCCTCGTCGTCATCGTATTTCTCGCCGTCGTTGTTCTTCACATCAACAGAGAAATACGAAACGTCGTCTTCGTCTTCCTCGTCGTCGTCATCATTTTTCTCGTCGTCGTTGTTCTTCACTTTGTTCTTCACATCAACAGAGATATCCAGAACTTAAATTTTGAACATCCAATTCGTCATCGTCTTCCTCAGTCTTCTTCATTTTCGTTCATCCTTCTCCGATATATGACGGATCTGGTTTCGGTAATTGTGGATTGTTTATGACTGACTTATGGATTGTTTACGACTGACTTATGGATTGTTTACGGCTGACTTAAGGATTGTTTACGGCTGACTTAAGGATTGTTTACGGCTGACTTATGGATTAGAAACGAAGAGTCCCTTCGAGAAAACGAAGAGTCCCCATTTCGGTAATTGTGGATTGTTTACGGCTGACTTATGGATTGTTTACGGCTGACTTATGGATTGTTTACGGCTGAATTATGGATTGTTTACGGCTGACTTATGGATTGTTTACGGCTGACTTAAGGATTGTTTACGGCTGACTTATGGATTGGAAACGAAGAGTCCACTCGAGAAAACAAAGAGTCCCCTCGAGAAAACAAAGAGTCCCCTCGAGAAAACGAAGAGTCCTCACTTCCGTAATTGTGGATTGTTTACGGTCGACGTGTGGATTGTTTACGGCTGACTTATGGATTGTTTACGGCTGACTTAAGGATTATTTACGGCTGACTTATGGATTGGAAACGAAGAGTCCACTCGAGAAAACGAAGAGTCCCCTCGAGAAAACGAAGAATCCCCACTCGAGTTCGTGAAAAAGGAGACGAAATGCGACGGATATAAGAGAAGCGGCCGGAAGAGACGATACGACGGCAGCCGGAAGAGACGATACGACGGCAGCCGGAAGAGACGATACGACGGCAGCCGGAAGAGACGATACGACGGCCGGAAGAGACGAGGTTTAGCCGAGAGAGAGAGAGGTTTCGCCGAGATGGATTAAACTAATTTTTGGTTAATTATTTTTTAATTAAAAAATCTCAAATTAATCAAGGATGTTAATAGTAATTACACAAAGACACAAAATATCTGAGTAATTTTTAAAAAATGTATAATATACTAGTAATATTTTAACCTTTTTATAATATCTGAATAATTCTTTCTTAAATGTAATAAGAAAGACCACACTCCGAAATTTTGTCATTTTAGTTGGAAAATCCAAGAACTCAACCCAAGAGAAGAACTTTTGAGTAAAATATCAAATCTCTTATTCGATTATTTTTCATCATTAATTTGATGATTTTGATTCATCATTATATTCAGAGAAGCCTTACAAGTTAATGAACTACAAAATTCGTCATCTGGCTCAGAACCTGATGAAAAGAAAATCCGTGTCCTTACAAAAAAAAAACAAGAATTTCAACTTGAAATTCTAAATTCTATTTCCGATCCTCAATTAAAACAAAAATTCCTTAAAACAATATTTTTTTCCTTAAATAGAAAAGAAATAGATACCCCAAAAATTCCTCCAAAATACCATGGTCCAACATCTTCCAAAACCTCTTATGATATAACTAGTTAACTACCATTGTCGACAAAAGAAAGAAAAGTATATCCAAAACAACGATACATGATCTTAGGATAGAAATCAAAGAGATTAAAAAACAATCTCAAAACCCTTAAAGAAAAAAGAAAAAAAAAGATTTTGAGTATTTTCACTCAATCTTATTGTATATCAAAGGACATCACGATCATGAACAAGTTAATGATTGTCTAGATAATATAGAAGCTGACCTCAACCTAAAAGAACAAATACAGTCTCTAGACTCTGCTCCTGATGATTTTCTCTTGTTCTAAGAGAAATCACCTCCCGAAAATAAAAAATAAGATTCATAATTGTTTTCTCTAAAAATTACAAAATCGACATGATCGCTATGTTCGACACAGATGCCGATCTTAATTGCATTAAGTCTGGGCTTGTCCCGCAATGTTTTCATCTTGATACCCGTGAAAAATTATCTAATGCAAACAATTCTAAACACCGCATAACATCTAAAGCAGAAGCCTCAGTTTTAAAAGATAATATCTTAATCAAAACTGCATTTTAAAAAAAAAAGACAATATCTTAACCAATGACCTCATCATTCATTCATGGGAATTGTGAACAAATACATTGCTTCCCATTTCTGAAATCTTTAAACGTTCTAGTTGAAATCAGATTTATTCCTTTTAATGGAGTCTCTTTTGTGATTTTATTCTTAAACGAGTTGTGATGTTTCAACGATCCCATATATTGTTTGTCGTGTGTTTGTTTGGATAATCATTGTCATGTTTACTATTTTATGGAGTTTCATGTTCTCTTGGTGGGAAAAGTTTTATCGAATGGAAGAAGATATGCAAAAGAAGTTGCCAATCAGAGGATGAAATCATTGTTCCCTTTCTAAAGCCATTTTGTTGTCAGTTTCTGGTACCTTAGTCATTTTCTTTGTCTAGGCAAGAGAAGACAGTTTCTTCTTCAAGACCAGAACACAACTAGTAGCAGCTATATTATCTCAATCTTGGTTGTCGAGACGCTAGAGTTTAAGAAGACTCCATATGCTGCTTTGGATTCAAGTCTTCAGAAACTAAATGTGTTTTCTGATGAGTGCTCAATTCCCTTATCAACTCAAAAAGAATCAAGACCGAGCTTGAAGATCGGTTTATCGACAGACTTTTTAAAATTCTTATTATCATATGTTTTCATTTCATCCCTTGTTTGAGCAATAGATGGACTCTTTCATTAGCTAATTCTATCTTGATGGTTGTAAATAATTTCTTTATACGTGGGGGGAATAACCTCTTATTCATAAAAATTGCAGCTGACCAAAAAGAACATATTACATTTAAGGGGTGTATTGAATTAGGAATTTTAGAAGATTTGGTGGTTCTTTTAAAATCTCCTGTTATTGAACTAATAATTTCTAAATGTCTTACCAAATCCTATGTTATTCAATCAAGAATTTATAAAAAGTAAATCAAATCTTCTGTTATTGAAAATATTTTAAGTATTAGATTTTAGAGGATTCTGAGTGATTTTGGTGGAGTTTATTAGTTAAAAATACAAAAAACCAAATCCCATAGTTTTAGGTGAGATTTCATAGACTTTAATAACAAATCATAAAAATTTCCTAATTCACCCAAAATCATCTAAAATTTCATTAAAACTCAAATCATTACAAATTTTCTCAAATTTCAGTTTCAATACACCCTGTTAATGTCTACAACAATAGGAAATAATAATCTTTAAAATCTCCAATTAATTTATTTATAATTAACGCCTAGAAAGTTTTTGAACATTAGTACTGATATACTACATAATATACTACTTTTCAATAGTATTTTCATATGTTTCTAATAAAAAAAAATGGTTGGTATTTAGTTATAAACTAATATTTTAAGTCTTTTTGGAGTTTATAAAGGTTTGAAAGGTAATCTAGAGAACTTGAGTAAAATGAGGGGATTTTGGTTATTTTGGAGATTGAACAGCTTATGAGCATCAAAAGTTTGACCTTAGATGGAGGACTTAACACCATCAGATCATACCCAAATCTGGACACAATATGTCTATGGATGTTAGTTTTTTTATCTTCAAGTGGTTTGAAGTCAATCAAGATGGTGGATCAAAAGTTATGCTCAAATTACTGAAGATTGGTGCGTTTGGTGATGAAATAGAGCAAAAGGAAGAAATTGGTCTTGAATATACCAACTCAATCGACCCAATCACTCCAAGCCAAGTAGGAGCCTCTGGAAGATCTAAATCGACCGACCAATCGACCCAACTCAATTTGGATCGATCGATCAGAGAAGCCAATCGATCGAACCACTAGTTGGTTTGACCGATCAATGGTCCGGAGAAAAAAGAAAGTTTCTATTTCTTGAGAGATTATTCCATAAACCACACAAAATCATTCTAGCCAACCCATTCACCTATTTAAGCATCAGAGAGCCTCAAAAATAAAAGGAGAGGAGGATCACGATCCAGAGGAGCTACCATTGAAAGTTTTTTAGTTTTTCATAGTTTTTGGTTTGAGATTTTGCTACTTTGTGATTTGGGAAAAGATTTTATCCTTCTTTCATCACCAATAGTTGTTTTCTAAACCTTATTCTCTTTCATACATCAATAATAATATGTTTATCTATGTTGTTATTGTTGCTTGTTTGATGAATATGTGTGAGTAGTCACTTGTCAGGAATAAGGGTCTCTAAAGGAGAATCATCATGGTTTGGTAGATAGTTTTAGGATTCTAGAGTGGCTCTTACATTGAGTAGAAGTATATTCTATGTCTTTTCATGACAATACTGCATATTGCTAGTCTGATCATTTAGTAATTGATATTAGTAAAATCATATTTGCACACTACTTGATGATTTTTCTAAAATGGAACTAATAGGCTAGGTTCTTAGAGCGCTAGTGCTGTCTCTAAGAATTTTAGTGAGATATCAAACTATTTATTCATCTATGCACCGTTTTGCCTATGTTGCATTTGACAAATGTGATTTAAGTTGTTAGATGTAAGTCAATTTTATGCCATGACCATATAGAAATTACCGAACTAGTTAATGTTTCGACTCTATAATGAAAATACTTATGTTTGCCTCTACTTTGTTAAGTCTGAATAATCTAAACTAGGATCCCTAAGAATTCTCTGTCATCCTAATATTTTAAATTATAAGTTTTACATCTGTAAAAATCATTATTTGCTTATCATTTGCTTTCATTTCAATTATGTCTTTTTACTTTTATTGCATCATAACCCAAAATCATATTTTGACTTAATTTTCGTTTCATTTTGAAAACCATTGTACACTTAAAACTCTATGTGAATTCGATACCTAAAATATTGCGATTGATTGATGTGTACTTGCAGCTTTCACACTGTCTTGGAAAACTTTTACATATATATCAAGAACAAATATAATAAATAGTGATTTGCAAAAGTAAATTATTCTTACAAATTATTATGTTTGTATGACACTTCATAATAACTGTGCCGTAGATAGTTTTTGTGATCGATTTGTCTTTTTGGGAGTTTTGATTCTTATTCCACCATGTTACTGTTGGTCACGTAACCATACGTTGAAAATAAGCTGACTCACATATATAAATTACCAGAAATATTATTTGGGATTATATCATTGACACACACAATGAAAGAGAGGTTAGTTGATGTAAAATATGGAATTATAGCACCAACATACAAAAATACCAGATACGTTATATCTGGTTGTAGCACCGACATACATAAATTACCAGAAACATTATCTAGCTAGGGTTATATCACAAATGATCAAAACGTAAAATGTATGCTTATGTGTACGTCAAATACACATTTCAATATGTCTTTAACATGGGAGAAGAAATACTAAGAGATGTTGGTGGATTTGATCTACCGCACGTTTTAACCAACTTGGTAGTTTCCAGCATTAAATTATGAATATAACGATAAATACATAAGACGTTATTTATATTGTTGTGCAAGAGACGTTGAGAACATGATGTAGGTTTTCTAAATATTAATTGGTTTTATCGTGTCGAAACCTCTCGTAGGTTTTCCCTATATAATAAAAGTTTAGTTTATTAAACATTAAAATATAATGTTAATTACGTTTATATAAACATTATTGAAAATAAGAATATTTACATTAATTTATTCAAATTATAAGTTATTTGATATAATGAAATAAATATGTTTGTAAGAACATGCGGTTAATATTTAAATTATAAGTACATAAATTTTGATAAACCATCTGCTTATAAACTCTAAAAAAAAACTATCAGTATTTTACGAAAATATATTAAATTATGTTAAACAAATTATATAACTCTAAACCCGAAAACTCTAACTCTAACCCTAAATCCTAAGCCTTCAATCATAAACCTCAAATGCAATTTTATCTGAAAACTATATTTTACAAACAATGAATTCATAAAATTCAAAAAAAAAAAATATAAGTTTATTGATACTTCTGGAAACTTTAATTAAAAATCCTACACCCTAAACCCTGATCAAAAAATTTAAACCTAAATTATGGTTTCTTGTCACGATCATTTATTTAACGAACACATAAATAATTAAACACCACATAAACATATACATAAACTTATTGAAATTTCTAGAAATTAAACCATAAACCCATAACCAAAAATTAAATTATTTTTAACAAAATGTTTTTTTATGAATTCTGAAATATACAACAAATTACGAAAACTTCTAAAAAGGTCCAATAATAAACCATAAACCATATACCATGAATAAAAAAAGATTTAAAATGTAAAATCTCACATATGTTTTATTTAATAATATAGCTTTATGAATTTCCTCAATTTTAAAGTTTTATTACAAGGTCATACCATTGTTTTTTATATAAAACAATAAAAAACCATTAATTTTATAAGAAAATATGAAATATCCTATTCCCCACTTTGATAAAGTGAAGACACCCAAATCTGGTTGGGACATTACATGATTATTATACTAGAAAATAAGATCAAAGATTTTTGACATCAAATACTTGGACGTCTCTCTTCGTACTTACGAGCCCAAATGTGCTTCTGGTTGATTTGAAGCTTTTTGAGATTCTCACCTTGAAGTATGCGATCCACAGTGGTGACCGAGTCCATGACCAACCTCGCATATAGTGATTGCTGACCACTACTATTCATTCTTATGTTGGGTGAGTTTCCATTGTCCTCTGGTATGTAAAGGCTTTCAATGCAACCTTCTCCATATTTTTTGGTGAAGAGTTCCTTTATTTCTGCTTCTGACACTGGAAACCCACGAGAAAATGTTAAAAACATGGTTCGATCATTCTCAGTCGCGATGCAGTTAGCGTTCCAACCCCATACACCATTTGGCACGAGAAATAAGTTATTGTTGGGGAGATTATCCCCATCAACAACATGAGGCATAACATTGATGCTCCCAAAAGTTGGATGCGGAAAACCAGGGATGATCAGAGGGCTGCGAACTCTTGTGTTGTTGGGGGATGATGAGGAAGACGGAAGAACTTGTTGAAGGATGTCAGAGAAAATTCTAGAACAAATGGTGGATAAGAAGTTTTTGATTCCTATTATGGCACTGTATCGATGTTCATAAATTGTTGAAAGAGATATCTCTTTCGTCATCAATCGTGCAGTGAGAGGGATCTGATTGCTGACATTTGGAGGTTCAGCGGAATCAAGACATTGAAAGCACAAGGTATCCTCATCAGCGAGAGTCGCAATGAATGGATCGCTGAGAGCTATGATGATTGAGAAGATGTCATCAAAGTCAAAATTCTCAAGCCAAAACCATGTGGCCATGACAAGAAGTGATTCAGCTGGAGGTCTTGAGAAATTTAAGACCAGTTTAGAGAATATCTCTCTGTCTTGGGCATGAAAAACATGTAGTTGGTCAATGGAAAGCGACATAATTGGTTTCAGATTTGTAGATATTATTAGAGAGGCAAAAGAACTACAAAACAACTCAAGAATATGGTTTGTTTGAGAATTATAATACACATATATATATACATATATATATTGTATTTTTTAGTAAATAAGTATTACTATATGATTCTAATTATAAAGATGGGCAATGATAATTTGCTACGTGTTTCTATTCATTGTATGCAATATCTTTGTATTTGGATATATTACAAATTCTAACTATGACAGACTTTTTAACTATTTTTTTTTTTGACAGCCTTTTTAACTATTGTTTTACAGACTTTTTAACTATTTTTGTGATATTTTCTTTCTATAATATTTAATACTTTCCTTTATTTTCTCTTTTTGCTATGTTATTGGTTATAAAAAAAAAGAAATATATATTCTGGATAATATTAACCAGTAATAATATATATATATTTTTAAATATCATATGTGCTTATAATTGTTTTTGGCTCCTTGTAGTCATACGTTGCAATTCCCATTTTACAATATCTATTTTTTAATTTTTGTTTATCCAAAAATGACGTAATTCCATAATATATATACCCATACACAGTTTCATAATCTATTTTTATCGAAAGATATATTGTGGAATTTTTATTGAGTTATAGAAAATGGAAAGTTTGAGAGTTTGTTTTTGCAATTAAAAAAAACTAAAGGTTAAGTGACGTTGTTATTTCCGAATCTATTTTTCTCTTTTAGGTTATTATTTCCAATATTTTTATCACTATTTCATCTCACAAAACTAGACATGTATATAATTCAAATCTAACATTAAAATTAAAACCATATATTGTGAAATACTTAATCTATGAAACTTTGGAAAGACAAGTTTCGTGAACTTTTCAAAAATTAATAGATATGAATGTTTAAAAAATAACAAATGATTATCACACATAAAATATGTTGACAATTTTTGTTGGTACGCCATAAAAGACACATATCACATGCTTTTTGTACTAATGAGCTTTCAGCTGTCGAGTAATACTCTACCTCTTAAGAAAGAACAAAGTAAACTGTAGAATTAGATATTGAACTGACGACTTATCTTATTAACATTGACCAACATATGTATTTATATATGAATAGATCGGCTAATCCTAACTTTGGAATAAGTAAAATATTCTTATCTCTATAGGAAATTATACATATTCCTTTAAATTTACATATTTCCTAATATTATAGTAAATATTTTCAATACTCTCTTTCGCGTTAGAGTGTGAAGATTGTGAACGCCCAACTTGGACAACAAATTTTGAAACTGAGCTTGACCAAGCGTCTTAGTGAGAGTGTCAGCTACCTGAACATATGTGCGAACATGTTCAGTTACAATAAGACCATCACGAACTGCATCTCTAACCGCATGACAATTATTTTTAATGTTCTTTGTACCCTCATGGAAAACTGACACAGCTATATGAATGGCTGCTTTGTATCACAAAATAACCGAGTTGGAGCGGAAATATCAATACATAGTTCTGTTAACAACTTGCGCACCCATTTGATTTCTCTAAGCCCCGCAGACATTGAACGATATTAAGCCTCCGCAGAAAAATGTGAGACTGTATCTTGTTTCTTTGTTTTCCATGAAATAGGAGAACCACTGAGCAACACAACATATACACTAGGGGAACGTCTTGTCAATGGATAAGATGCCCAATCGGAATTACAAACCACTGTAAGGGAGAGATCCTTGTCTGATTTGAGCATAATACCTTGACCTGGAGCTCCCTTAAGAAAACGAATAACCTGAAGAGCCGCCTCCTAATGTGCTTCTTTTGGCTTTTGCATAAACCGAGATAACACGTGAATGTTGTAAGATAATTCTGGACGAGTATTAGTGAGATAAATGAGGCGACCCACTAGATGTCTATACTTTGTTGGATCTTCAAGCAATTGACTCTCGACCAACGCCAAACAATGATTCTATTCTGGCGGAGTTGGAGAAGGTCTTGAACCAAGAAGACCACTCTCGGCAATGATGTCCAATGCATATTTACACTGAGAAAGGTAAATGCCTTCAGGTCCACAGCTCACTTCAATACCAAGAAAGTACTTTAGTTTGCCTAAGTTCTTCATGTGAATACAACGACCAAGGTAATCTTTGAACTTTGTAAGCAAGTACTGGTCATTACGGGTTTCACAAAATTAATTGTGTAATTTATTTTTTCATATTATTAATTCACTGCAAAGTTACAAATCCATGAAAATTATGAAATTCAGATTGCTTATTGAAAAGACGGATGCAAATGGTCTTTGATTTTTCTACACTTTAGTAATTCGACAAACTTGTTCCCTGTAAAATTCAATTAACTATACTCTCCAAAGTTTTTAAGAAACAAAAACAAAATTCAAAGCTTTATAAAGGTAATATATATTAATAATAGCAAATTTTATTAGGTATTTTGTCATTTCATTATTCATTAGGTTTATTTTTGTTTATAACTGTTTATTTTATGAAAAATTGCATCTTTTAATATTTATGTATGTTCAACTCTACAAAAAGACACAAAAAAATTATGAAGAGCTTCATTGTGATCGTGTTCTCGTATTGTTTCATCTTCGAGTTTGTTTTGATTGCAATTGTTGAACCTATTTGAGATGTAAATTTTGTTTGCTATGAATCTCATTGAGTTCAATACATAGTTATCTTATGTTAAATATAAAATTTATGTGTCATTTTTTTCAAAAATGTTTTTATGTTTTTATAGTAGACATAAATAGAGTTATGTTTAACATTGAAATCACCTAAAAAAAAAAAAAAAAAATATAGATATCATGGGATGAAAGTCATAAACTTCATTTGTCTTTAAATTTGATCAAAAACTAAATCAAGTTTGTGGTGAAATTAATAAAAATTGAATTGAGCATATTTTTACTCAAAAATATTTTTTTTTTTTTTTTTTTTTTTGCCAACAACCTCAAATCTTAAAACGGTTCAGAGATCCAAACCGGTAGAATTGAGTTTACATATACTATAGGATGAAGGTAGTCGCGAGCACTTCGTGCTAACTTGTCCGCCTTCTGGTTTTGCGAGAGAGAGAAAGAAGAGAACTCCTTCCTGCTTGTCTCGTATTCCTCCAGATGTAGTGAGAATGCCGGCCAATCCTCAGGTTTAGTCACCATCTTCACCAACTCAGAACAGTCTGTGAGAAAAACCACTGTTAATCTCCTCGCATTGAGCATACAATGCATGGCCCAAATCAAGGCCTCTAACTCGGCGTGTAGTGGGGATGTGCTTCTCCGTACATTTCGTGCCCCCAGTAGGGTTCCTTCTATGCCAGCCCAATTGCAGTACCACCCCAGCCCAGCATTAGCTGCTCTCTCCTTCCAAGAACCATCTATTTGACATTGTAGACCGGTAAATGATCTTGTTTGTAAGATCTGTGTCCTTTGTGGTGAATGCACCACTGCCTCATCCACTTGGGCCAAGTCCCACCCTAGTGCTTCCGCCTTTGCTAGCCTAAGTACTTCCCGAGGATCCCGATCTATATTTGAAAATAATTTATCATTTCGTGCCTTCCAAATATACCATAATAACCACGGGTAAACCGTCATCTCCCCATCATTAGGTAGGTTCCAAAATAAATGTGACATATTAGAATACAGTGCATCTGTTGGGAACCTATTCGGTGGTGTGGGAATTGCTGATAATGCCCAGACTTGATGAGCCGGGGGGCATTCAAATAATGTATGATTTATAGTTTCTTTTTCTGCACCACATCTGCCGCATTGAGGATCACAATTAATACCTCTACTGCATAGACGATCCATGACTGGTATGCAACCCGGAAGTATTTGCCATAGAAAATGTTTCATTTTTGGTGGACATTTAACCTGCCATGCATAGCCTTGTAAACCACTTATATTCGGACCGTATGTCCTCTGACTATCCCTGTTTGAAGGGTATTCCTGCTCTGTTGTATATCCAGACTTTACCGTATACCTTCCCGACTTAGTAAAACTCCAGCTCAATAAATCCGGTCTACTTTACTTTGTAGTGGGAATCCCTATAATTAAGGGTATATCCTCTGGAACAATTAATTGTTCAAGTAGTGGTAAATTCCACAACGCTGTAACAGGGTCTATCAGTTGATTGACTATTAGCTCAGGGTAGAAGTTGTACCCTTTGCATAAGGCTGATCTCAGGCGAGATGCCGGAATCCAGGGATCATTCCATACCGATATAGAATTACCTGACCCGACTCTTTTGATGAGCCCTTTGTTTACCAGAGATCGAGCGGAGATAATACTCTTCCACCCATAAGATGGTGAGTATGATCGAATTGGATCCATAGGATTAGCATTCCTATAATACCGACCTTTAAAAATCCTCGCGAATAATGAGTCCAGAAAGTCAATGAGGCGCCACAATTGTTTAGCCTGTAATGCCGTATTAAAATCCTCTATCACTCGGAATCCCAGTCCCCCTTCGGACTTTCGTTTACATAGTTTTTTCCAAGCCAACCAATGCATACCACAGGATTGACCATTAGTGGACCACCAGAATTGGGAAACAGTACTAGTGAGTTTCTTGGTTATTGTCTTTGGTAGTCGAAAACACGACATAGAGTATGTCGGCATCGCTGTCGCGGCTGACTTAATTAATACCTCTTTGCCCCCTTTAGATAGTAATCGTGAGGTCCGCCCATTTACTAGTTTTTGTTGTCGTTCAATGAGAAAGTTAAAAATATTTGTCTTTGCTCCCCCTAAACTCTCTGGTATTCCCAAATAAGTGCCCATTCCACCAACATTTGTGATCCCTAGTGTTTGGTGTATTTCCTCACGAATCGTCGTGTCCACTGTGTGTCCAAATTGTACAGACGACTTGTTAAGATTTATTTGTTGTCCCGAGACAGCCTCATATTGTCTTAAGATGTTGATTAGCGTCTGAGCTTCCTCCTTATTTGCTTTGAAAAAAAAATAAACTATCATCCGCAAAGAGCATATGAGAAACCGGTGGGCACATTCGCGCTACCTTTAAACCCGTGATATTTTTTATTTGCTCCGCTTTCCGTAAATTTGCTATTAGTACTTCCGTGCATAGTATAAAGAGATATGGAGATAATAGATCACCTTGTCTGAGTCCCCATGTAGGCTTGATATTACCTCTTGGCTGTCCATTAATAAGAACCCTATATTGTACCGATTCTATGCACCACATCATCCACGTGATCCATTTTTCCGAGAAACCCATTTTCCGTAGTAAATGCTCTATGAAAGACCACTCAACTCGATCATAAGCTTTGCTCATATCTGTTTTGACCGCCATGTACTCCGACTTGCATGATTTGTTTGTTCGTAAGCCATGGAACATCTCCTGAGCAATGAGTATATTATCTGAAATGAGTCTTCCTGATACAAAGGCGGATTGAGTCTCCGAGATCAGCCTAGGTAGTAACCGCCTAAGCCTTTGACACAGTACCTTTGAAATTATTTTATATCCCACATTACATAAACTTATAGGCCGTAACTCCGTCATACGAGTGGGTCTATCCGTTTTTGGAATAAGACAAATATTTTTCATATTGAGTCGTTGATCAAAAGATCCCGAGTTTAAAAAATTGTTGACCATTTGTAAAATATCTTCCTTGATTATATGCCATGACCGTTGAAAAAATAGGGCAGTCATCCCATCCGGTCCTGGAGCTTTCTCTGGATGCATCATGAATAGTGCCAAGCGTATTTCCTCTTCCGTTGCTAACTTTGTTAGATCATTATTTTCAGCCTCTGATATCTCTGATGTTATTTCCCCCAATGCTTCCGCAAAGGACGCGGGGGAAGTAGATGAGAATAAATCATTAAAATAATCCACCGTTATCGCTTTGATTTTACTTTTCCCTTCTACCCACATTCCTGCGTGATCATGCAATCCCACTAGTCGGTTTATTGTTCTTCGTTGTTGAGTCGTTGCATGATAGAATTTAGTATTAAGGTCCCCATTTTTAAACCATAGATTTCTACTTTTCTGTTGCCAGAACTCCTCCTCATCTCTATATGCCTCTTTAAGTTTCCCTGTTATGTCATTTAGTTCCTCTTGGGTACTAGTGTCATCATTTTGTATTTCATCCAGCGCCCGTTGTAATTCTGATATCTTTTCTCGTCCATGTGGTTTGTTCTCATGTCTCCATTTTGATATTTCATGCCTACAATCTCCTATTCGGTCTACCAGATTTGGAACTCCCCGTCCGTCAGAATGTTGCCAACCTCGTGCTATTGACTCCATAAAGCCTTCTTTGCCAATCCATCTTTTGTCAAACCGAAATTGTTTCATCCGTCTCGGTATCTTTTTTTCTATCGTAACTACTATCAGCCTATGATCCGAGCCCACCATTTTTAAGTATTCGACGTAAGAGTGTGGAAATGTGTCATGCCAATCTTCCGTAGCTAAAGCTCTGTCCAGCCTACATCGGACCGTTTGCCCGTTCCTTCTTCCGCGCCATGATAATTTATTTCCCCGACTTGGAAATTCCAGTAACCCACAATTACTAATCATAACGTTAAAATCGACAAAGGTAGCAGCTTGTCGAAGTCTACCACCTTGCTTCTCATGATTACACGTTATTTCATTAAAATTTCCGACTAAAATCCATGGTCCTGTCCTATTTAGTCCCAGTCTGGTAAGTCGTTCCCAAAGGTAATGTCGTAAATTTGTAACTGGATGCCCATAGATAAATGAGAGATAAGCCGTTTTACCATCAATTCTCGCTTCAATATCAATAATGTGCTTATCTGAATATAAAACTTGACCATCATAAATATTATTATAAAATAATGCCAGTCCTCCACTTGCACAACACGGCTCAACAGTGAACAGTTTATTATACCCAAAATGTAATTGAAAATTTTGCAGAAAATTAAAAGACTGCTTAGTTTCTGAAAGAAATAAAAACTTCGGGCGAAATTTCCTCCAAATTTCTCGTAAATAACTTATTGTGTAACGATTACCCAAACCCTGACAATTCCAGCTTAGTGTCCTCATTTAAAAATTTGTTGAATTTCTGTCGAAGCCTCCTTCGGCTTTGCCCCGTCAGCAATGGAGCTTGCATTTGGGCGATTGTTCTGTCGGACCATAGTCTTCTTCCTGGGCGAGATTAAACTCTGAACCAATCTCTTCTTGATGTTTCCACCTGTGACTCCTGCCGTTGTGCGAAACAGTTTTTTCCTGATGAGAGGACGTTGAGCCTTGACGGTTGCCTCCATCCTCTGAGCCTAAAATCTTCTATGTATCTTCTTGTTCCTCTGTCTCGCAACCTTCCTCAATAACCTCTTCTACCATATTCAAGGAGTCTTCGTTTTCCTCATCCAGATTATCCAGATTCTCCGCATCCTCCCTCTCCATAACCTCCCTCGCAGTGTCCATGTGATTAGACTTCTCAACATCAATATGCATTAAATCGTGCATTTTCCCATCCATTATCAGTTTCTCATCCATATGATTATCCTCGACCTCAAGAGACATCATCTCAGCAGGGATCATCTTGTCCCCGGCAACACCATCAATTACCGGTTCCTCCAAGAGCTTAAGACCAGCATCATCTATCCCTGCCATAGCCGAATCAAAATCAATACCACGTCTGACCTTTTTGGCTGACAAACTGCTTGAGATTTGCCCTTCTTCCAGGCTGGCAACAGTAGACTGCATCCCTTGGTGAATTGGTATCGTTGTTTCCCCCATATCACCACCTTTCTTCTCCTCTTTTGCCTCCCATTTCTGGTTTACCTCCTTTCTTCTCAATTCGTGTGGTGGTCTATAACCAGAGACTCTATTAAATTGCGACGTTCCCTCCCCATATTTCATGTCTCTCCTCCAATGATCCATCTGATTCTCTCTCCTGAACTTTGCCTCTTCTTCCTTTAAGTCCACATACTTTACCTTGACACGCATGTGCTCATCCTATGATTGATTGTAAACATTGCAACCATCAATGCGAGAGCTTGTCAATGCCCCTTTGTAACTCATGTTGCCGAACTCCCTGCCTCCATCCCTTCATCCATGGAGTCCGTCAGATCAGTCTCTTCCTCCATTACACCCATCTGAACCATTAGGTCGAGTCATTGGCACTATCACCTCTCTTGTGGGACAAACCTCTTGATCATGGCAGAGACTGAAGCATCTGCGACAATAGCCAACCAGTCGCTCATACCGCAATTACACCATAGTCTCTTCCCCACTATGGAATTCGACACAAGTCTCAAAAATCAGTGGTTTAAATCCATCCACCACCACTTGAACCTTCCCATTATCTAGGTCCACACCTTTGACCTCACCTAACGCTTCCCCTATACACTTGAAGTCGGTTCTGCCCAAAAATGTAGCGGTATACCCATCACGCGCACCCAAAACGTGATTGCTGAAGGGTATTTGGCATCCACCACCGGTTCCCACCGAACCACCGAGAGCATCCATAGATCAAAATGAAAAGTCTCCACCTTTAAAACCGCTTCAATGTCTTCCTCATTGTCGAAGTCGAACTGAAACTTTCCCAAACCCAAATCTGCTCCAGCCACCCGATCTTCTACTTTCCAGATTCTCGGCAGCATGTTGAGCCGAAATTTCATATCCTGCTTTGCCGGATTCATACACCTCCCAATCAATGTCTTCGAATAGGCTTGAAGTAGCAGTGAGTTGTCAAAGCGTGGCACCTGGATTTTAAGACTATGCACCACCACCTCTTTCTTCTTCCCACCAGATTTGATGATATTTGTTTGAGACATTTTATCGCTTAAGATACAAAGCCTCAGTTGCTCAAAGAAGCGACGAATACTGGCTGAAGCGATGTGATATCTCCAACCTTGAGCATCCTCTGAATATAAAGACCTCCAGCCCAATGTAATTGCCATTACTACCATTTCCTTTTCGAAATCGTCGAAGAGTTCTGCAATTTCCCCTCGTATATTCCGTATCTGTCTTTTCCCGAACTGCCTCAGATCATATATTTTCATGCTGTTATTCTTAGAGATTGTGAGTAGGAAAGGCAATAGGGATCTACGAATTGCCCCTCGCAAGCGTAAACGAGATACCCAAATCAAATCTTCTGCAATCGAAATTGAATAGTGAATCCGATCTCCCAAGATCAGATCTGCAATATTCCACTCTATACCGTGCTTTTGCCTCCGAAATCCCGATGATTCCGACCATTGAAAACCACCGAATCCACCAAAGTTACCAAATAAAAAACCCAATATTCTCTGTTCATCAATCGAGAAGATGAGACAAAGATCCAGAAAGCCAATCAATCCCTATAATACCACAATAAACCCACACATCCAGGTCTTCAGATCTTCAAATCTTCGTCGCCATTCAATTAGAACAATTTCTTTTTTTATCTGTGATCGATTTGTAGGAGATTTGAGGGCTTTTCGAATTTCGCGAGGGTTGAATTAAAAAAATAAAAAAAGTTCTCAAAAATAAATTGAGATAATAGAATATATTAATATATAATATAAATACAAAATTTGAATACTAATAATAAAAAATTATTTATAACCCCACGAAAATAAGGGGTTCGATTATTTGTCTATATTTTCATAACCATTGCATATATCTTATTGTATTGTAGTATTTTGATTGGTCAAAATTAATATTTTTTCTTCATCGAGCAGCCGATTTTTATGGTTAAATTTGTTTATATACATTTTATATTTGCATTTTTAAGGTATGAATTTTTTTACTTATTAACTATAATATTTATTATGTATGTTTCAAATAATATAAAAATATTCTGGAAAATGAAATTGTTTTGTATTTTTGTGCTTGTGAGTTATAAGTTTTTTATATAACAATCTTAGAAAATGTATCGGATGATCTTATTTCTTTATCATCATTCTTTGTTCAATATACTTTCACTTATAACCATTTTCAATAATTCTATAACATGTTTTGAATAATTGTGTACTTTCCATATAATTTTGATTTTGTAATTTTACATTTATAATCATAATAATTCTATTAAATATTTATTAAAAATTAATCTTAAGGATAAAAATATTTATTAAAAATGAGTTATGCGCGAATGCGCGGATTCTATACCTAGTATCTTAAATAGAAAAGCAAAGATTGATGAACCAAAAACTTAGCATTGTAACTAATTAAGAGATAACAAAATATTTTAAATGGAAGAACATTAAGCCCTACTCAAATATTGTTAAAACTATATATTGGTCAGTATTGAATCCATAAAAAAACATATTTAATGGAAACCTAAACGCTAAAATCTAATTAGGAATGGATGAACCCAAACATAAGTCGTAACTAACACTCGAAGACAGTGTATCTTAAATGGAAGAACTCTAAACCCTACACAAGCATTCGTGAACCCAAATTGATTATTGTATAGTATTTCATCCATAAACGACAAATGTGGGGAAAAATCTAAACCCTAAACTCTAATTAGGAATGGACGAATCCAAATATAACGCTGTAACTAACTTATAAGATGACAAGGTATTTTAAATGGAAAAAACACTAAACCTTTCACATGGATTGGTGAGCCCAAACTGAGTATTGTACAATATGCAATACTTAAATGACAGATATGATGGAAAAATTTAAACTCTAAACCTTAATTAGAGATTTATGAACTCAAACATAAAACCCTAACTAACATCCAAGAGGACACAACATCTTAATTGGAATAACACTAAACCATTGGCAATGATTGGTGAACCCAAACTGATTAGTGTACAATATGCAATCCATAGAATACATGTATTTTGGAAAATCTAAAATATAAACTGTAATGAGCAAACCCAAATATAAAGTGGTAACTACACACCAATATGACACAATATCTAATATAAAACAACACTAAATCTTATTCAATGATTCGTAAACCCAAACTCATTAGTGTACATTATGCTATACATAGTATAAATATATTAAATAATGGGCGAACCCAAACATAACGTCATAACTGTCTACCGAGATGATATAATATCTTAGATAAGAGAATGCTAAACCCTAGTCAGAAACTGGTGAACCCCAAAGAATTAGTGTATTGTGTGACATCCATAAAAAAAATATATGATGGGGAATCTAAATCCTAAAATAGATATTGGATAACCTAAACCTATTGTTGTAATTACCCACCAAGATAACATGGGGAAATCAAACCATAAGTTGTAATAAGATAACTCAAACCTAACATTTTAACAACCCAACAAGATAATAATTTTTTAAATGAGAGAACAATTAATCCTAGTCAAATATTGGTAAACTGATAGGCGAACTCAAACATAATGTTGTAATAATTTGTTTGATATAAATTTCAAATAATAAGTGTTTTAAACAAAAATTTATGAAATATAGTATGTTATATAAAAATTAATTAATCAGTTGAATATTCAGGAATCCAAAACTCATTCGGTTGCTTGGGACTTGAACCCGAAACTAGACGCTTTAAATTTTCTTTTGCGAGAATATTTTTCTTACAAACAAAAATGAAAGAATCATTTAAATCTTTATAGGTTTTCAGAAACTTTCACTATATTTTGGAAAAAAATTCAAGTTCCTATAAGCTCTGATATGTTTACCCTGTAGAAACATTGTTCATGATAGTTATTTAAATTATCAATTTATCGCATATATAATCATAAATCATCACTTATAAATCCTAATCTGAACATACTAAGCCTTAATTACTGTTGTTTTAAAACCTCTTTAAAACTCATAACCTTAAATCATAATCTATATATTTTTAGAAATTTTTCGTAGCGTGAGATCAAAATAAAATATAGGTTAGGAAGATAAACATTAATTCTTTATTAATTTTAAGAGAAGTTGGTTGCAATTGATATTTTTAATGTCAATCCAGGACTTCGTGTACAATATTGTTGAAATAATCATAAACTAGTAGAGAAGCTCAAGAAGGCGTTTCTCCCACCGCGACCTAGACCCTCAATGGCGCGGCCAACAAGACTTTCACCCGGCATTAAAATTTCATGGCATGGCCAAACACCAGTTCACCGCGATCCCGACAACTCGTCATGCGGACAGCTTTGACCTGAAATTTAATTGTTCTAGAGATCATGCAAGCTTCAAACTCTCGTTTAGAATGTTTTCCAACTCGCCCAGAAGGTGTTTAAGAAGGTCAATGACGCAGAAACGTGGTACCAAGTACATTCATTTCCAAGTACTTGTGAAGAACCACACTCAACACTCAAAGGTTTTATCCATTTTAGGCAGCATAAGTGAACATTTTAATATGTGTTTTACTTTGTTTTTCATGCATTCATAGCATATTTTGAGTATTTGTATGGTCAAAACTCTTTTTAGGCTAACTTAGCAAAAATGATACAAAATGGAGCAAAACAGACATTTTCGGAATATATGCAAGATGATAGAAGTTCAACACCAAACGAAGACCATCCCACCACGAGATTAAGATGATTTTTGGGGATAAGATAGGCTGATCTATTACCTTTCACGCCGAAGTGATTTGAGGACAATCTCACGGTTGGATCTCAAGTTACACGAAGCACAAGAAGATCCGTCAAGGAAAAGCAGCACAGGCCGCACTATAGGGGTCGCTCACGCGGCCAACTGAAACGTCCATTCCGAGCTCATTTACGAGCCCAACTCAAATCCGTTGCCGTCAAACGCAAGCCAAGATCTAAGTGACTCCTAAGAGGACTTCAAGACCTATACATACTTAGCTTTAGGTGTTTATTTTTCGTGTGCCCCTAATCAGTATTGATAGCCGCGAAAGTTTTATTTTTTATGTTTATAGTTTTCTTAAGGGAGATAGATCTTTTCTTGAACCCTTTTTGTTTAACTTTGATCTATTCGGTTCGCCCTGGGAAAATTACCCGGAAGAAAACCGAACCAAATGGAAGGTACCAAACTAAACCGGAACCAATCTACTTACCCGAATGGATCCTACACTTATATACCCGAAGAACCATAACCAAATCCGAACCGAAGCGAGAACCGAATAGGTATCCGGAATATTCAAAATACAATTATATACCCAAAACTATTTGATGTATTTAGACTTTAAATAACTTAAATACTCAAAATTATAATTATAAACCGAATATATTAGTTATGTTTAGATCGAAATAACTAAAATACTCGAAATATTTAAAAATCTTTAGTTATATTTATTTAAATTAAATATTGTTTTTGCAAAACTTACCTAAATAATGGAAATATCTTAATTTTTTATGTATTTTAGAAAAATTTCAGATAATTCGGGACCCGAAATCAGCCGAACCCGAGCAGAACCGAACCGAATCTGAACCTATAAAAAATAATACCCGAATGGATCCTATACCTTAGAACTGAAATACTCGAAACCCGAAAAGAACCGATCCGAATCCGAACATGTATCTGAACGCTCAAGGCGATATTCAATTTTGCATTCATCTACTGCGTTTTTGCTTCTCTTCATCATGTTTGAGTAGTTAACTTTCGTTGGAGGTCTTTCAAAGGGTTTTTAGGGGAATTTCATTAACTGTTTTTAAGCATCTAATCGCATAGCCATATTATAAGAATTTCTTTCGTCTAATTTTGTTCTTATTGCATGGATCTAGCGTCATGAACTAGAAACTGATCTTAGCATTGTTTAGAACCGCTAACATGTTAAATTTATTCACCTGATCTATCTTAGCTAAGCCGTCGCATCGTAACATATGAAAGCATACTTACGTAGTGTCGTGAATGTTATAAAGAACTCAAACTGATATGGCGTGTTTGATTGCATCGTAGGATACGAAAGCATACCTACGGAGTAGTTATAATATAGACGATCTATCCTACGAAAGTAGGTAGATTATAAAACCAGTGATTCAAGTTTAGGGAAATCTCGCCTAGTCTCGTTTGTTTGCGTTAGTCTTGTTTTATTTCTAGTTAGAACCCCTAAGAATTCCCGAAAGAATTTCAACATCTCAATCTTACTGTTTAAGTGCAAATTAACTTTTATCGTACTTCATTTTGCTTTCTCTCATTGATTTTCTTTTTGCATTTAGTTTCGCTTAAGTTGATTTTTCCTTTTCCGTTTAGCTTAGGTTGATTTCGATTGCCTATTTAAACACTTAAATTGCTTTTAATTTCTTTCATTCTTGCAGCTAAAACCGTAACACCAAATTCATAAAACCCTTTATTTGCGTCTTTAGTCGCTCTAACCATCTTTGTTTTGCAGTAGATTATCCCCGTGGTTCAACTCATAAGTACTACAATCGCATATCTGTACTTGCAAAATTAGGGTCTTTACAAATTTAAATTGCTCATCTTTTGATCGCAACTCTCGACCCTATCATACAACTCGGCCAAAAGCTCATGAGAACCTACAGACGAGTGATATCAGATTCTCCCAGAAACCAAGGACATTAACCCAATAGTCTACCCGAAAAAGCTGGGGCTTACCTCTACTCAGATAGGGAAAGTTGGGAGTCTAGTTAAGAGAAATAGCACCGAGGCAACTAGGACGAAGGAGGAACCGCTCGGTATAATACTTGAGATGTATGCCCTCGAACCCGCTGACTATGTCGGAGAGGACGGGGATTTCGTCAACCTCTGCAAAAAAATAAAAAGAAAGTTGATTAGTTAGCAGGAAAATAACAAAGTCACGAAGCGAATCGTGGCTCACCAGGCGATTCCCACGAGGGTTTGGACCAGCCCTTCTGGATCGATTCCCTAGAAACAGTATCGATTTAGCCAACCACGATGGTTGTTGGGGCGGTCAAAATAATGGGGGCGGAGCCAGGCCGCCGGGCGAGAGTTTTTATTAGTGCAATGCCATTGCCACTCTCCCTCATAACAAAAAAAGTCGTTGACTGCATCCGCATGGATAGGTATCCCCGAAAAATCACTCAACACTTGGAGCGACAACAAGACGCCTGAAGTCGATAGGAACAACTAGTTGGGACATATGTGGATCAATTTAGAAAAATCCTCCAGGATATCCTGCAAACGACAGGGGAGACAGTGGGTCCAGTAATCGCTATACAGGAGAATACGTCTGGAAGGTGGAGAATGATCGGTAGTATCCTCGTCAAAAATGATCGGCAGGGTACTACGAAGAGAAATCCATTGTAGCATGACGGAGAAAAACTATGCATGGCTTTGATCCCTAGGAGAAACCCTCTTTCTATGATTCCAAAATCTCGCCCCTGAATGTGTGGTGGCGGCCTACAAAGCTGAAGGAGACCCAAGAAGCACTTGACCCCCTTCTCCGCTTATGGTGGCGAAACCTGAGTTCACCGGCAGAGGAGGT
This sequence comes from Alliaria petiolata, assembly GCA_020283515.1. Lineage (NCBI taxonomy): Eukaryota > Viridiplantae > Streptophyta > Magnoliopsida > Brassicales > Brassicaceae > Alliaria > Alliaria petiolata. The sequence continues at coordinate 135,095,830 of JAHZTW010000001.1, read as the reverse complement.
CGAGGTGGTGGTAAAATCATCTTTTGGGGACTATATATCTCTCTGAGAATCGTGAAGAAGAGCCGCCACCCATGAAATCTTGACGGGGTTTTAAAAAACTTACCAAGAGAGAGGAGGATATGCGGTGGAGCAGCAAACAAAAGAGTCGAGAAAAATCGGAAACCCTACAGACACAAAAGCCACGAGAGATGAAGAGCAGTTGGAAAAGAAAAAAAACCCTAAAAACCTGGCATTGTGGGCCTCAAGAAGAGATAAAAGATGGATCGACGTTAAGGCGCAAAAAATATGCGCTCTCCTCAGAAACTGCAAGGTATCTCGGAGACTACCAAAGCAAATAATGAGAAAGGTGCACACCTCGGAGTGGCATCGGTCAACGCACAACAAAAAATGCCCACCACGTCAAACGACAAGGGAAGATCTCTCGAAACCCATCTTCCTTCATTCTATTTATAAATTTACTAATAACGGCTACGTAATCTAATGGTAGCCCATCTCAGGCCCAAAACTTATCGGGTCCGAAGGCCCATCATCCGAATAAGGAAAATTGGAGCTACATCGTCTTCAAATTCGTGTCTTCGTTACAAGATCATTTTAATCAATCCTTTTCTGCTCCTTCCAAGGACGATTGCATCAAAACCATGCTATCTAATTCTCATGAATTTTTATTAGCATGCTCACCCATGGATCTGTTAGCCCCATGGCCTCATTCTTTCGAGAATCGGGGATTACTTCCTCCGGAAACTTAAGTTCTGACTTGAGCATCGAAGAATAATCGGGAGGGTAACCACTTCTCGTTCTGTCATGGTCACGTTGTTTCTTTTCTTTCAGGTTGACCCCCCCCCCCCAAGAGTTTGAACATGTGCATCAGACCCACCTGTTCTAAACCGATTCACGTAAGCATCCGTAAATTGCTCGTGAATAAAAATTATATTTTATAAGAAAATATAAAATTATCAGCTAAACATAATTAATAAAAAAAAAAAAAAAAATATGTATATAATAATTACGTTAAATTTTTAATTTCATTTATTATATATATATATATATATATATTAGTAATGGAGAAAATATTAATTAAAACAAATTGGTTTAAATATATTTTTATTTTTGTTGTCAATGGTTTAATCAAAAAAATATAAAATTATGATACTAATAAATTTAAAATATCTACAGAATTATTAATTAAAAATTGTCAAATTTGTGAAACCAACACATTTACCTCACAATTTGGCGACACATTGTAAACCGGCATCTCATCTAATCCTCTAGACGATTTGAATAACTTGGTTTAGGAGTGATTTACAAGGAAAGACCCTTTCTCACTTTTGATTACAAGAAAAGGTAATTCTTGCAACTAGAGTACTTTTGTTAGTTTTTGCTAGCTTTTTGACTTGTATATTTCTCATTATACCCTTAATATTTTTTTTATGACAATTTCTCTTCTTTTCTCTCCTTCTTCACTGTCTTTTCCTTTTTGTTTTCTCTTCTTCTCTTCCTTCTTCGCCTCCGACATCAGTTGCCAAAAATCTGCAATTTTTTTCTCTTCCTTCTCTCTCTCTTTTCTCTTTCTTCTTTGTAGGATTTAATCTGAAACTCTCTTACAAATCAAATCGGCAGTTATAATCAATTCGACGGCGAGATTAAACGACCGAGGTATGTATTTGGGCTCATCCGGCAATGGCGAGCGTGGTCTCGTATGGCGGTGCATCTGGGTATCTGAATGTAGGAGATGATTGAGGTGGACAAATCAGCGTGGACGCATCCTGATTTTGTGGCAATGGTGTACGGGATAAGATAGATGAAATTAATTGGACAACTACTAATGGATTCACACCACTTATACAAAGATGAAATCATGTGAATCAAGAAAGATGATTATTTGGTTCCAGGTCTGACCTTCAAATCGAAGAAGATGATTATAGTGGACGAGCATTCGTGGATGAGTTTATAGAGTAAAAATATTCGTGAGGATGGTGAAATAAGTGCCAATGGTGGACATGCTGGGTATGGGTATGGATGTGTCTATAGTCGTTTTCAAGACAAGTAACCATCCACGGATACACGCTAGTACCCATACACCTAAAACTTATGAGAAATTTTTCTATTTCAATCACATTTCTCCACCATCTACATATTTATGTCCATTGCTACCTATCCATGTATACACGCTAATACCCATACACTCGCCTTTCGCTGGATAAAACGGCATAAACTTAGCTCCTTGTGCCTCAGTTTTTATCTTATACTTGATCAAATCACACAAACTTAGGTCATAGTGCTCGTAAACAATGGCTAATATTTTGAAATGTATACCATCCACACCGTCCAGTACACAGCAACATATCTATTCCCACACATTTGATGCAATCTACATATTTGTAAATCCCTTCAGAACACCTCTTCCATGGCTACTATGTCGTCATTCAACATCCACACATGGTATTCCACCTACTCGTATCCACATGTACGTTACTTGCGGGCATAGTCTCAACAATCCACTACTCTACTTCTTCCATGTCCACATTCACTTTTGCCGCTAATGAACACAATTCTTGGTTTGATGATAAACTTACATAGCGACTTAGTCAAAAAACGATATGCATCAATACTTGGTTTGATTCATTAAATTGTACCAATAACATAACCCATATAATTTGCGAGGCTTAACAAAATAAGTATCAAAATCAAGATATCACACGTAATAGAGAGATTTGCGAGCCCCGATACAAAAAACAACAAATTGCAACTTCACAATAATTACTCATCCACACGATCTTGTACATGATAATCAATGACTCGAAATCGCTAACATGTCCATCGTCCACGTCGTCGACGACAACTTATCTACGCTAAGATGTTCCCACTGCCTTCTCAATGGAATCTAATTTCTGAGATTTCGACGAGGCATCGATGGATTTCACACTACATCCATAAATTTGTATAGTCCATTGTCACGTATCCATCAGGTCCCCACCAACCAAGCATATCCCGCATACGCATCGGCTATATCCACAATGTATTGTCCACGATCTTAATCTCCTGCAACTATATAAAACACATCGCTTGCAATCGTCGATATTCTCATCAGATCAGGTCCTGATGTAATTGATAGAAGTGAGAAACAACAGAACGATCAAAAATCATCGGTGAATATAACCAGTGAAATAACATTCATGATAGATCACGATTTTGACAATTGAAATATATAAAACTCGATCTGTTACCTGCCATTTCGGTATCTACGGGATTTGTTTCCGGCATCGATCTGGTTCAACTTCGCCGGATAAGATATTGTAGTCAGAGTCGAGGGGTTAAAGAGAGTGGTGGATTCGAAGCTGAGGAGCAAATCGTATTAGTGAGTAATTGGTAGCTACGGCGGATTGTTGCGGTGGAGAATGATGGTGGCTGCGAGAAAGATCGCCGGTGAAACTGGGTCGTTCTAAGGGTTTTACGGTCTGAAAAAATGTATCTACTTTTCTGAAAGTTGATGAAGAGTCGGATAACTTATTTTGAAGGTAGTTTGGACTTTTTAATACTAGAAAGTACTCATGTTGATGTAAGTACTCTTTTATGATATTATAGTTTAAAAAAGTACTCTATTATGTAATTATCTCAAGAATCATAGGCTTCCCTCTGTTTTCAGAATCCTTTTGAGAATTGGGTCTTAACTCTTTTTTTTTTTTTTTTTTTTTGAACCAACATTGGGTTGTAACTCTTAAGGCTACAATCATCGACTTAATCAAGAAGCCTTACGGTACTTTCCTCTCCGAATCTGCCCCTTTCTTCTTCTCCGCTTCTTCATCTTTCTTATTCTTGTAACGAGCAACATACTTCTGGTACTCCTCAAGCTCTTTCTCCAACTTCTCTATGAACTCGCTGGTATGTTCAAGCGATTGCTCATACCGATATTTTACCAAAGCCTGCCCATTTCATTCAGTTTATCAGGAGAGAAAAGAAACACACACCCAAAATTAAGTATCTGGAATCAGCATACCTTATCTTTAGAGAGTGTATCAAGAGGAGACATCACGTCTGGTCTCACATAGTTTTTCCCGCGGTACAATACAATGGTGTTGTGTGGTTTGACATCGATCACAATGCCCTTGCTTAGCCGAGCAAGCTCTTGTGCATACTCATAAACCTGCCCCGGTTTGTTGCAGGGCTTGCAAATAACTTTAACAGTCTCGTGCTTTTTCCAATGGAGGTGCATATTCAGAACCACACCTCCAAACACTCCTCGTCTCCCTACAAGTACAAAGTTCTTTCTCTTTTCACCTGTACGTTTTAGGTAATGCTGCTCTTCCTCTGTCAAAATTTCTGGATCATAGGGCTCCGCTGGTGACTTCGGGACATCGTATTTCCTCAGTTTCTCAATCAACCATTCCTCTTTTCTCTTGGCCTGTACAAATTCAGAGAAAAAAAGAGTGGCAAAAGAGGAAAAACAGAGTCAAATTTTGAATATATTTCAGAGATGCAACATGTTTCATTGACCTACAGATGAAAACACAATGGAAAGATTCACATTCATATGCATATATTGGATTCTAGAGATTCTTGAATAAACACATCATGAACACATAAGGAAAAGATTTGTAAGAAAACGTTATTAAAGTGAAACTGAGTAATGAAAAGATGAGCAAATGTAACCTTTTCGAGCTTGTATCGAATCCTAACTTCAGGGTTTGGAGAATTCATCTTCTTTTTGGCCTTTAGCCTGTAGAACCTTAACTCATTCACTTTAGCCTTTCTCGACGATTTAGCCCGTTTCCATTTCTTCTCTTCCCTCATAGGCACACTATTGTTGTCAGGGACATTGTTGAAAGCAAACCTCACCACATTATCATCTGTTCTTAGCTCAATCGTCGAATTACTCATGTAACGTCTGTTATACGCAGATACATTCTGCCTAGACCCTCGTAAAAGCTCGAAAGAAGCTGATTCATATGGAACTTCTACAAAAGGTCTCTGATTTGCATAAACGGAGTAATTAGGAAACTGATGGTGAAGCAGGAAGAGTCCAGAGTTCCTGTAAAAACCCCAGAACATATCGATAAGAACACATAGAAGGAAAGCAAAAAACTTTCCACTTTCTACACTGAAGAAACCATATATAAGCCACTAAACTGCAGACACATTGATTTAAGAACACAATGAAGGAAAGCAAAACACTTTCCATTTTCCACAACAAAAAAATAGATTGAAGAAACCACATAGAAGCCACAACATTGCAGACAGATTGATGTGTGTTCTTATAACATAACTACAAGAAGAGACAGAAGAAAAGCAAAACACTTTCAAGTTTCCACAACAAAAGCCACATTGAATAAACTAGATAGATACAACAAAATTGCAGACAAATTGATGAGGAAAAAAGTTCATCAATAAACTTGATTTAGGCAAAAACAAGACTCTGGAATCATTGAAAACAAGATGGGGGAAAAAGTGAATACCACCGGTGATTTCTGAGAAAACGATTAGCAATTCCTTTGGCATAACCTAAAGCTAACATCAGTACATCCTGTGAATTTTCTCGTAGGGCAATGTGGGCAGAGTTTCAATAGCCGGAATTAACCAATTGGTTCGAAACGGCCGATTTAGGCACCGAGGATCTGATGAACACAGAGGGTGGATACAAGTCTCCGCCTTTGGCTTGGAGCTTCTTCTTCACCAGAAGATCGAATACAGTTCAGAAAGAGTTAAATTCCTTGGACAGACAAAGAAAGAGAGAAATGACGCGTCGTGGGAAACGAACGGAAAAACGGAAAAAGTCTTGAAAATTGACGGCGTCGGCGACGAACTCAGGCACGGAAACGAAGAGAGGGCTAAGTTTTGTCGAGAATCAATGGAGTTTTAATCTCAAATACCCCTCCAGCTAAAACACTAATGTCAAATATCCGAGCGAACGGCTGAAATGGAATCAATGGCTGGCTTGCCCTTAAGTGTTGAACCTAAATCTGAAAAGCCCCCGTTATGTTTGCTAATTTCTTTATGATTTTTTTTAAATCGAAAATACATGTAAAGTCTTTTAATCCTTGATGGATTTTGAAAATTACAGACCCAATCACTCACACCCGACCCACCCATTCATTAAACCTATTTTGTTTTTCTTCTTTTTTCTCTTTTCCTTTTTTCCCGTCGCTCTTCTACTCATCTATCTCTGAGTTCTCTATCTCTTCCTCGATGAATTTACAATTTTCACACAATCTCTCTACTTTCATTTTCTCTATTTTGGGTTGGATTGAGCATCCTAATTTACACTAATCACGCACATAAATTAAGACGAAACTCGAATTTGAAAGAGGAGATATAAATCGAATGTGATGTTGAGTGTTGAGCAGCGTGATTCAGATTCTGACCTTCTTCAATTGCGTTTAATTAGAGCCCTCTCTATCGTCTTTTGCATCTTCCAAAGGTATAAACTCCTAATTTAAATTGCATTGATTCATTACAACCTCAACAAAATTAGAATTTCTACATTTTGAGTTCACAATGGAAAATCGCAGATTTTTGGTTTCTTTTGTTCTTACTGAGCAATTGATTTGATTCTTGTGTTAGTCTTTAGCCCTAAGGATCAAAGATGCATTTTTTTTTTCTTTTTCCGGTTTTTGCTGCCATTTCTTTGAATCTAAAAGAGATCATACTTTTTGTTGCTTCAAGCAATAGAAAAACTATGTCTTAAGCCTCTAACTGTGGAGATTCAAGACACTATGATGTGCTTAGACATTAAATTCACCATACTACTTATTAGACTTAGTTAGAGTGAGACTTTTCATCCCTCTGTTATGTTCAATTGTTTGCAAATTTTGATGATCTTCACTATGCTTATGCCTGATGATTCCTATCTGTTACAAAAGGCACAAGATTTGTGAAGGTGAGCCTGCAAATGATGGACCCGACAAGCATGTCCCAAGGTCGTGGCTGAAACTAAGTGATAATCTATTGGTTGTGTTTGAGGAATGGAGAGGAGACCCTAACAGAATCTTGTTGGTGAGAAGTGAAGTGGAAATCGTGTGTGCAACTGCAGATATCTAGGAATGGCAATCAACACTAGTGAATTACCAATTGCATGCTTCTTGAAAAGCTAATAAACTGCTGCACTCCAAAGTATATTGGTTTTTTTTTGGGTTTGAAACGTGTTCTATTGAAACTTTCACATATTCTTTTGGTATTTATGTATTATTAGATTTATTAGGTATTATTATTTGTTTATTAGGTATAATTGGATGTATTACGAACAACTGAAACAATTTCAGTATTAATAGAATTATTTGGTACAACTGAGTTTTAAAATGAATTAAAAAGTTACCGAAAAAATTAATTTAAAAAGAATGTGTGTTTGAAAAATAGCGCCGTCAAAACCTACATCTAAAAAAACTCAACTAAAATTTTTCCAAAGAGTTGTACGCAAGTGTTCAGTAGTACTCAGATGCACATAGTTGTATTTTTACACTTTTTATATTTAATTAGTTAAACCATGTTTTAAATTAAATTTTTGTAGTTGTACTTACAATAGTAGATAATTAAAATACATTTACTATACTTTCATATAATAACATGTGTTAAATTAGTTTGATTGTTTGTTTCACATAACAATGAGGGTTAGTGTTTATACATTAACCTTAAAAGTATAAGGTAGTTTTAGTAAAAATAAGATGTTATGTTTCTATTGACAAAAATTTGTGGCTAATTTACATATCTGATAAAACAATATGAATTTATTCTTTACTATATGAAATTTAATTATGATTCATATATTATCACTACAAGGGCCTAAAAAATTTAGAAAAAACAAATTTGTAAATCTAAAGTAAAATTTTTAAATTAAGAAGAAAGATTACGATTTATAAAACTGAAATTGGTTTTGTATAACAATCAAATAACAAAATCGTTAATTTAATTATAAAACCAAAAATGGCAAAAAAAAAAAAAAAAATCTTGATTTAAAGCTTGAGGTTTAATGGTGCGAGTGCTTTTATTTGAGAGAGGCTCGAGTTTCAATGGCGAGGAAACGATCCGCTCTAAAGCGTGATTGGGTCCCACATCAATTTTTTGTTTTTTCAGATTAAGAAATTCGAGTTTTAATGTGATTGGTCGAATTTTTTTTGTTTTTTTTTAATTAAAATATAATTTAAATAATATAATATGGAATAGATTCATTAATGGTAAAATAGGGATAACATATTTCATTAAAAGGATTGGGCCCCACGAGGGGTATGTAGATCATAAGAGGGTATTGTAGATTTCCTTCAAACACTTAAGGGCATTTGAGATCGTGGCTCGCTGAAATGCCACTTTAAAAAAAAAATTGATCTGGTGTGCCACTCCTTAATCGAATGCCACTGATCCATTTAAATGAGATGTAAAATTACATTTTTATCCTTGGTCAAAGTAAATGGAAGAAACTGAGTAAAAATAAATCTGAAATCAACTGAGTAAAAATAAAGTAGTTAATCAGTAAAAATAAAATAAGTAAAAATAACTAAAAGTAAAATCAGAAAAAAAAATTGAATCTGAGATCTTCTTTCTCTCCCCCCTCGCGAACTCTCTTCTTCTGGTTTCCAAGCTCCTCCCGTGAGCTTCTTCTGCTCCTTCTTCTCCTGTCATCCTCTTCGTGAGACCTAGATCGACTCTTTCTCCACTTCGTTCGACCCAGATTTGGAGTCCTCTTTTTGCCATTGTTGAATATCTCATTTTTAAGGTGAGATTATGTTTTTCAATTAGAGATATTTTTGTAAAATTAGGACTTTAGATTTGAAAAATTAGGGATCTGGGTATAACAATGTATTCTGGGTAGATTAAACCATAGGTTCGGTAATTTGTGAGAAGAACGTGGTTATGTTAATTAGATTCGATCATATGCAGAACGCGAAACTCGAGCTCGAAATTCCTGGTGTTATGATAGGAAAAATGGTACAACTGGTACAAAATAGAGGTGTAGTTCAACTGGTACAACTGAGTTATTTAGTTCAATAGAGTTCAACTGGTACACATGAGAGGTATAGTTCAACTGGTACAACTAAGTTCAATTTAGTTCAATTGAGTTCAACTGATCGATTATTTTCATTTTATTTTCAGGAGAGCATGAGCATCAACCACACAAACATATATTTTGACTATGGAGGGAGTTATTCACGTGACAGAGGGAAATTGAAATGGTTAACTAGTAATTCCACCTATGCTATACCATTTAGGAACTTATCTGTGGAGGAGATAAGTTACTCGGCTTTAGTAGATAAGATATGCAGTAAGATTGGGATAGATAGAGCTAATGCACATCTGAAATTGAGTTTCATTCCGTTGGTAAATAAACCGATCAACGAGACAAAGATTTTCGTTGATGATGACGTATATGCTTATCTAACAACGGTGGATAACGAGGGGCTAAGGTCTGTTTTGCATGTGGAAGTAGTCGAAGATTTGGAAACAAATCCAGTTTCTAAAGCGGGTAGGAGTGAGCAAGCTTCTAAAGTGGGTAGTTCATTTGGTGTGAATTATGAGGAGCTGGTTGCAAATGGTAGAGCTGATGATGATGTCTGTAATGCGGTTACTATTTATAGAGCAGACTCAGGAAGAGAAGAACATATGGAGCCGATTATTGAAGAGGTGACAGAGAACGATGGTAATGAATTTATTGATCAAGATATGGAAAACAGTTTGGATGGTATGCATGAATATGTTGAGCTTCCAGTTTCTGTAGAAGTTAGTCAGTGTGTTGAAGAATGGGAAGATGGTATAGGTCTTGAAATTGGTCAAGAATTTTATTCCAGTGCAAGATTTGGTTGACAGAGCTGCACATAAGAATTGTTTTGGGGTCCGTACTTATAAGTCAGATACAAGGCGACTTATTCTAGAATGCCGTCAAAAGAATCAAGGCTGTAAATGGTTTTTAAGAGCTGTAAGGTTTAAGAAATCAGATTATTTCAGTGTTAGAGTATACAGAAAGATGCATTCATGCTCTCGGGCCGTTGAGAGTACAAGCAGTACTAGAAGGAGAGGCACCCCACAACTAGTAGCATCTGTTTTGCAGCAAGACTATCCGGGTCAATTTGACACCCCGGTTCCCAAAAATATCGTGAAGTTGGTTCAGAGTAGAGCTGGTGTTACTTTGTCCTACTCTACCGCCTTAAGAGGAAAAAAACTAGCTGTTAGTGATGTGCGGGGCACTCCTGAAGAAGGTTATAGGATGTTATACTCTTATTTGTACATGCTAGAGAAGGTAAATCCTGGAACTGTAACAAGTGTGGAAGTCGATGCAGAGAAAAAGTTCAAATACCTATTCATTGCTTTGGGCGCTAGCATTGAAGGCTTTCAAGTAATGAGGAATGTGATAATTGTGGATGCAACATTTCTTAAAACTGTATATGGTGGACAGCTTGTCTTTGCGACAGCTCAAGATCCTAATCGTCACCATTACCCCATTGCTTTTGGTGTAATTGATACTGAGAAGCATGACAGTTGGATGTGGTTTTTCGAGAAGCTGAAAACCGTTATACCTGATGATTCTGAAATGGTTTTTATGAGTGACAGACATAAAAGCATCATAAATGCAGTAGCGAAGGTGAATCCCCACTCCCAGCATGGACATTGTATATGGCATTTGTCTCAAAACGTGAGAGGTAAAGTTCAGCCTAAGGTGAACAAAGATCTAGTGGCGGCGAAATTCATCCAATGCGCTCATATTTATACTGTGAGTGAGTTTGAAAGGGAGTATGCTGATTTGAAGAAGAGGTTCCCTGCAGTAGCTGTGTATTTGCATGAGACTGTAGCGTTGGAAAAGTGGGCAAGGTGCTACTTTAAAGGAGACAAGTACAAATTAGACACCAGCAATTCTTGTGAATCTCTCAACAGTGTGTTTAAGGAAGTAAGAAAGTACTCTCTCTTACCAATGATTGATGCGATTGTTGAGAAAATGGCATATTGGTTTAACAAGCATAGAAAGACAGCTGCTGATATGCCGATGTCAAAGAAAGTGGTGCCTTTTGTAGATAACAAATTGCATGAACTATGTCCAATTGCTGCTCGTTTAGGTGTGGCTGAGCTAAACAGCTTCCAACTTGAATACACCGTTATTGGACTGGATGGGAAGGCTTACTTGGTGGATTTGTCGAGCAAAACTTGCTCTTGCAGAGGGTTGGATATAGACAAGTATCCTTGTGTTCATGCAATCGCCGCAGCCGCAGCACTGATGAAGAAGGGAGGGAGAACTACGGATATTAGTCTATACGACTTATGCTCTAGATATTACTTGATTGATACAAGGGCAAAAGCATACTACATGACAATTTATCCAGTGCCAAATGAGTCTAGTTGGAGTATTCCTGAGGAAATACTAAATAAGTTTGCTTTACCGCCTGATTACACCAAAAACGGCAGGAAGAAATCAAGAAAACCGGTTTTCATCCACTGGGGAACGTCGCAGGAAGACGAGTAACAGGTCTGTGTCTAGCAGAGGTTTCGCTTTCTATTTCCAGAGCAGCCAAACTGGCAGCTCAGTTTGATTTATGTGTGTGTTCTGTAATACTCGGTTTTGTACAACCATGTTAGACTATGTACAACTATGAACCGTTATGTATTTGAGTTTGGTGAATTTGTATGACCAGATTTAACTAGGTACAAGTATGAACAATTCTGAGTTTCATTTTATCAAATTCCCACTACGAAGTACAACTGGATACAACTAATATCATGAATTTTTATAACTCAACTAACAATTATTAAACCTACAAGCGAAGTTAATCAACGATTTAAGACCTATAAACACATTTTCAACTATAAGAAAACAATTACTAATAGTTAGAACATTAAAATTTACTTTTGATACAAATTATGTTTCGCTCCATCAAATAACCCCTTACAATATAAGGAAAACATCTATATTGTTAAGCGTTTTAGGAATAAAAAATCAAAATATTAAATTCTAAACACATACTTCTATCAAAATATTGTAAATGATGTTTAATGTTCAAAAACATTTGTACAACTACACCACAATAGTTTAGGGGAGAGTTCAACTAGAAATACAATAAAATTGGAAAAGTACAACTATTAAGAGTTTGGTTCTACTGATTGCTTGTGTACAACTAAGTTATATTTTTTGGGAAATTTACTAAATTTACATTCGGTTTTCAGTATTGCGCCAGCGGGAAGAATTAAAAAAATATAAATTTTTAATAAAAATCAGGTCACTTTCCCAAATATATAATCAAAAACCCTAGTTATTTTTTGTTTCTTTCTTGTTCTTCGACGAGCCCCCTTCGACTGAGAGAGAGAGAGAGAAAGGACGATTCTGAGAGAGGAGACGAGAGGGACGATTCTGAGAGAGGAGACGAGAGGGACGATTCGCCAATTTCAACAGGTCAAGCAATTTCAATTTCATTCGTTCGTGTAGATCTAGGTCGTTTCGGTGAGCAATTTCAATTTCATTCGTGTATATCTAGGTCGTTTCCTCGTTTCAGTGAGCAATTTCAATTTCATTCGTGTAGATCTAGGTCGTTTCTGTTCAGTTTCAAGTTGATTCGTGTAGATCTATGTCCTTTGAGTTTCAGTTCGGTTTCAATTTCTGAATCTATTTTTAATTTCAGAAATTCGAATAAATGGGAAGATTCAGTCTGGTGACCAGTTCCGAATCATCAGCTGAGCTGGATCCATGCCTCATAGCAGATGGTGAATATGGGAGGCCCAAAAATTTTTACTGCGGTGGAGCCGTTTTTACAGAGACATCCTATACAAAAATCGATCATGGGAGGCGATACTTCACCTGTCGCCGTCGTGATGTGAGTTATTTATGATTATTCTTTGGTATTTATGTTGGTATTCAAATTTTTGGGAAGAATAGTACTCTATTTATGATTATTCTTTGGTATTTATGTGTAGGACGAAGGGTATCATATTTGGAAATGGTGGAATTTTGTGGTAGACGAAGAAATAGATATCTTACATTCTGAGATTGATCGTCTTGAGGGAAAAATCCAGAACAACGGAGCAAGTGAATATCTCGCGGAAAAGGCCATCATAGATGTGAAGGAAGGACAGGTTCAGAACGAGGAGAAAATTGCAAAGCTGGAGATGCTTCTTCTTCAGATGAACAAGAAGAGAATCAGCGTGGAGATGGCGTTTGGGGTTGTTGAAGTACTTGTTCTTCTACTTAGTTTAATTATAATATTTTTTAAGTAAGTTCTATGTATTGTTTGTATTTTAAGACCTCCCTTAAATGTCATTTTGTAACTCAGTTGAACCATGTATTTCAGTTGTTCTATGTATTTTAAGTAAGTTCTATGTATTGTGCTTGATAAAACTTAGTTGAACCTAATAAAACCGGGTTGTCCGGTACAACTAACTCACTCGAACAATTTATATCAGTTGTACGTCATTCGCTTATGTTCCAATTTGTTGTAAAACTCAGTTGAACCAATTTGTACTAAGCAAACAACATAAACTACTATCGGATCAGTACTATCAAATACACAACCTGTACCAAACAACATATAGTACCAAAAGGTAATTGTCAGGTCATCAAGTACCAAAAACTACCAAGCAAACACCATCAAGTACCAAAATTCAAGAACATAAACTACTTCTTCTTCCCCACACCCTTTCCCTTCTTCTTCCCCGCACCCCTTCCCTTCTTCTGTCTGCCGCCCTTATCCTTCTTCTGTCCCTCGCTCTCTCTTTTACGTTTCTGCACATGCTCACTAGGAGTGTAACAAGAAGGTGCTTTCTTTGTTCGCTTCTTCGGAGGTTCGACTTCCTCCTCCTCCTCCTTTCCATCCGCATTATCCCCCTCCTCCTTTCCATCCGCATTATCCCCCTCCTCATCTGCATCTCCTAAAATATATGAGAACTTTTTTATGAACAACAAAGTAACAACAGAAAATGACAATAAATCCATTAGAGTTAAAACATAAAGTTTTACCTTCTTCGCCCTCACTATGGCTTCGAGCAGGGTTGGAGTAGGGCTTCCAACAGTTTAAGAACCTTTAATTCGGTGCTCCTTCACAAAACTTTCAACACTTTTCAATCGGTCATCAAAACCATCCACCTTATCCTTTACTTCCTGTACCACTTTCTCCATTCGCTCCACCGCTTGATTCAGCCCTAACACCACTTCCTTCAGCCCTAACACGGATGCAACACTTTCATCTTTACTTTCATCTTTAAGTGCATTTTTGGCATCACTATCTAGAGCTCGAGCTGCCAAGTCGATATCATAGAGATCTTTCCACCATATCTTCCTCCCTTGTTTTATTAGACGGTTTTGCCACATCTCAACAATCGGATCATAAACCCTATACCATCATCGCAATCATCGCCTATGATGTGGTCCATCAAAGCTTCCTCGTCAGAATCAGGTTCCAAGATGCTTATGATATCCTGCGAATATCAACAAAAATGTAACAATTAAAAACAAACTCATATCAAATACAAAAATAACCATTTATGACTAACTCTCACCTTGGTATTTCCAATTGCCTCGTTTATGTGTTCTAATGGATAACCTTTCATGGAAGTCTCCAAGAACTTGTGCTTACACATCCTTGGACAACCCTTCTCCATGGGTACCTATACTCGAAATGTCCGTTTAAGCGCATGAATACACTCAAATGCAAAAATCTACACATAGAGTTGCATCATTAATACACTCAAACGCAAATATCTACACATAGAGTTGCATTAAAATCGACTTAAAACAAATATTTTTAATATCACAACTAATAGTTACCTCTAGAGGAAGAATGAATCCAGAAAATGTCAATGACTCTTTGTCTTTGACGATGCCCTTGAATTTTTTCATCGCCCTTTTCATCTCCTCCATATAGTCATCAAAAGTATAACGCCCCCATGGAAATGTCTTGCACAATGCCAAATCATCAACCACTTTAAGCAAGAAAGGCTCTATATTCCCTTTCACCTTAGATTTCGCTTTCAACACAGTGCATAAGAACAACAGGACAGCCAGCTTCTTCTTATCTAACCCGCTCGTCAATGACAGCATTTTCTCTTCCACATCTTCGATTCTTATATTGTCCTTCCTTCCAAACATCCTTTGCACAAACTTAAAATCGCCTTTTTTCTTATCCTTCAAGTCATCATATACCCTCGGATAGTTGTGACAGTCCAACCCACTTAACAGAGCATGTTCCCTAATGGAATATCTGATCGGTACTCCATTAACCACAAACCAGAACTCCTTCTCTGAATCCGTACAAGCTTGATGAAGTAGCAACATCCACAGACCCATAGGCTTTCGGTTTGGCTCCTCCTCCATATGAAAAATATGCTTGAATTGAGGATGTCTTGTGAACCATGTCNTGAGAAAGTAGTTGTTGATGGTGAGGTACTTCAAAGATTGGGTAAAGAGAAGGTTGTGGCTAAGGAAAAGGAAGCACCTACAACTTACAAGGCATCTCCTTTTGTTCCACCATCTTACAAGCCCAATTTACCATTCCCGGGTCGCTTCAAGAAGCAACTTGTGGAGAAATATAGGGCCATGTTTGACAAAAAAATGAGTGAAATTCAAGTCACAATGACCTTGATGGATGCTTTCATGCTAGTCCCTCAATATGCCAAGTTCCTCAAGGATGATGTTATGGAAAGAACCAAGGAGTTGCAAGGAATGGTAGTCCTCACTCATCAATTTAGTGCCATCATTCAAAGGACAATTTTCCCCAAAAAGCTAAGTGACCCCGGAAGTTTCACTCTCCCATGTGCCTTGGGACCATTGGCATTCAACCACTGCTTGTGTGATCTTGGAGCTAGTGTGAGTCTAATGCCTCTCTCGGTTGCTAGAAGGCTCGGTTTCAGTCTCTACAAGGAGTGTAGGATCTCCTTGGTGCTAGCGGATAGGTCCATTAGACTTCCAATTGGCTTGCTTGAGGATCTACCGGTCATGATTGGAAATGTTGAGGTCCCAACTGATTTTGTGGTCCTAGAGATGGATGAAGAACCAAGGGATCCGTTGATATTTGGGAGACCTTTCTTAGCCACCGCGGGAGCCATAATTGATGTTAGAAAAGGAAAAATTGATTTGCACTTGGGAAAAGACTTTGTGCTCAAGTATGACATCAAGGATGCTTTGAAAAAGCCAACCATTGAAGGCCAAACCTTTTGGGTGGATACAATGGCTAGATTGGCGGATGAGTATCTCGAGGAGTTAGCTATGGAAGACCATCTTCAAGTGGCCTTGACAAAGGAGCATGACGAGAATTGGTACCTACATGGAGCAAGCTTGGGATACTTGAAGTCGCTTGACTTGCACAAGCCTATAGAGGAGGAGACTTCTTTCATAGAGCTTGAGCAAGGGATCAAGGGAGGATGTTCGATTGAGGAGATGAACTCTTTGGGTATCGAGCATGAGGACAAGTCCAAGTTTGGGGGTGATTGGTGCGAGCTCAAGGCACCAAAGGTGGACCTCAAACCTCTTCCACAAGGGCTAAGGTACGCTTTCTTAGGTTCTAACTCGTCTTATCCGGTCATTGTCAATGAAAACTTGAGTAAAGAAGAACTATCCTCCCTTTTTTGTGAATTGAGAAAGTTTAGGAGAGCCATTGGTTATTCTTTGGATGACATCGAGGGCATATCTCCTTCTCTTTGCACACATAGGATACATCTAGAAGATTAATCTATGACTTCTATAGAACATCAAAGAAGGCTAAACCCTAATTTGAAAGAAGTTGTGAAGAAAGAGATTCTTAAACTTCTAGATGCAGGTGTTATCTATCAGATTTTGGATAGCACTTGGGTTTCACCTGTCCATCGGACTACTAAGCTCGATACACTCCTTTTCCAGGTAAGTCAATAAGGTTGACCGGTTTAATTCTAGTTGAATTAA
This sequence comes from Alliaria petiolata, assembly GCA_020283515.1. Taxonomy (NCBI): domain Eukaryota; kingdom Viridiplantae; phylum Streptophyta; class Magnoliopsida; order Brassicales; family Brassicaceae; genus Alliaria; species Alliaria petiolata. The sequence continues at coordinate 135,079,002 of JAHZTW010000001.1, read as the reverse complement.
ACCGGGACGCCCTACTTCTTCTTCCCCAAATCGCGAATTCCTCATTTCTCCGCAACCACTAGCGATTCTTGCCCCCATCCTCCATACTCAACCAAATTTCGAAATTTCAAGCTCCATTACCTCACATCTTGTACTTGCATAGAATTTTGTACCCATCTCTATCCACTATCGATTTCATCCACGAGGTAAAACGATTTTGAACCCCATTTTTCTCCCTTGCTCTAATGGTGAAAAATTTAGGGGATTATGTGCTACAATGTTGTAATTGATGATTTTGGGGTTGGGCATTGATCGATTACGTTTAGGGAGCAAGATTCGATTGCCATAATAGGATTTCAAAGGGAAATTTTTGAAAATCATGCATGTAGGGTTCATGGAACGAAAATCTCAATTCCCCTCTTGAAACTTGTTAGATTTAGGGATTTTCATATGCATTAGCTTACACTCATCACCCTCAAGGATAGCCA
>JAHZTW010000001.1:134990481-135007242 GCA_020283515.1 Alliaria petiolata | reverse complement strand
CCTTGTCTCTCCCGATCAAGTCATGAGGAAGTAGAAACCTCGCTTTTGCAAACGGTTTCGCACCACCCTTCCTCTTGACCTTACAGAGTATGGAGTCATCCTTGAGCTCCAATGGATGCAAACTCAGGGTGTCAGGTTGTGGTGGGCTATATCCGGGTGCTTTCTTATCATCCTCAAAGAGAAACTTGAGAGTCTTCCTCTTTATTTTTCTCTCCCTTGGTACTATCTCCGGGTGAGCTTCTTTCTCCTCACAACTGATCAGTGCCAGCAGACCCTTTTGATGTGGTTCCTCATTCCCTATGTCCTTGTCTTCAAGGCTGATCATTTCCCTCGTGGAGACCGAGAAAAAAGAACCCCATTCACATGCATCCTTGCCCTTCAAGGCAACGGGTTGCACTTTCTTCCTAAACGAGTCGGCTTCACCGTGATTCTCTTTCTTAGTAGGACCTCCTCTGTCTATTAGGGCTTTCTCCTCCTCTCCTGGATTCACCCTTCTCATGATGCAAACTTGGAAAGCTTGACCGTTGGTCGTTGGCTTTTTCAAGCCATCCCTTGTAGTGAATTCGAACTTTGTGCCCTTTTCCAAGTGTAGGGAAATCTTTCCGTGCTTCACGTCGATCACAGCCCCTGTTATAGCCAAGAATGGCCTTCCTAATACAAGGGGGTCTTCATCCTCCTCATCCATCTCCAAGACGACAAAGTCCGAAGGAACGGTGACACCATTGATCTTCAAAGGGAGATCTTCAAGCACTCCCTTTGGTAGTCGGGTGCTTCTATCGGCTAGGACTAGGGACATATTGCATTCCTTGAAGTTTGTGAGTCCCAGCTTCCTTGCAGTAGAGTAAGGCATTAGGTTAATGCTTGCCCCCAAATCACAATGGCTGTTTTCAAACTTCAAATGCCCTATTGCGCATGGGAGTGTGAAAGATCCGGGGTCACCGAGCTTCCTTGGAGTTTTCTCCTTATGTGTGACCACGTTATACTCCTGACTCATTGCAGAGATATCTTTGCTCTCTTTCACCTTTTTGGCAAGTGTGTCTTTCAAGAACTTAGCACACTTCGGTATCATAGCTAAACAATCAACTAATGGTAGCTTCAGCTCAACGTTTCTCAAATGCCTTTCAAGCAAGGCTCTTTACTTCTCAATCAACTGATTCTTGAACCGTCCATGGAAGGGAAGTTTGGGTTTGTATGGTGGAGGAATGAAAGCTTGTTCCTCCTTGCTAACTTCCTCAACTTTTTTCTCCAAAACCGCTTCTTTCCCTTTCCTTGGCCTTGCAATGTAGACATTGTCAAAGGTGATCTCTTGATCATTCTCCCTTTCTTGAATCACAATGTCCTCATTGTCTTTTGCTCTAGACCGTGGTGCTATCTCCTTTCCACTCCTTAGAGTTATTGCATTGGCATACTCCTTTGGATTTGTTTCACTCTTCCCGGGTAAGCTAACTTGGCCGCTAGAAGAGGCTTTTCCTTTCTCTAACTGACAAATCTTGTTGTTGATGTTGCTTATCTGTGTAGAGACCACAGTGAGAGACGAATCTAGCCTGTTGTTCATATCAACAAACTTCTGGGTTTAAGATGCTTGCCCTTGTAGAAGTTGTTGGAACATAGCTTGTACCAGATCATGGGGTGGAGCTTGCATTTGCTGCTGTTGAGGGGCAAAACCTGGTGGGTAACTCTTGTTACCTTGCTGCTGTTGACCTTGTAAATTGCCCTGCCTTGTGAAGGGAATGTCCTGGAGATCATACTTGTATACACTCTGATGTAGTTGTGAAGTCGAGGTAAGACTATCATGTGATGCTGGGTAATTATAATGCTTTGCTAGAAGCCGCTTATAACTTATGAGTTATGAACTCATTGCCAACATCATATGATCCTATAGGGTCACACACCTAAGCAAACTGGATAACGAATACTGGGAATGATCATTAAAGTAATGATCTCATCAATGTGTAATTGTTTCACGTTGATATTGAGTTTATTTGAGGGCGTCGATCGACACACCTATTGGTGTCGATCGACACCACTCAGGATTAATGATACCGGGTTTATATTTATGATTGAATTTAAACCGGTTAATCTGAGGGTTTATGTGATTTCGTGTCTGACTCCTATATATGTGAGTCAGAGCCACGAAATCATATATGAATCTTACCCTAGCCGTCAAGTAAGAAACTCAGAAGCTCCCAGAGGCACTAGCATCCCTGATCCAGTCTTGTGTGCGTGTGGACTAGCTATAGAGGCGCAGCATCTGAGGCGCTCCAGATCTCGTTTTACCTACCTATTCCGCTGCCAATCACCAGGTAAATCTCTGATCTGAGGACATAGATTCAATAAGCATGATCTTGTGGCAATAGGAATTTGACAGTCTTAAAGAGTTAAAACCCGCAAAATTCCTTCAGTGGTATCAGAGCCATATGTTTAAATTGAATATGTAACATGCTGTTCATGTGTAATGAATTCGAATTTGAGTTTTGAAATCATTAGAAGTTGCATGTTAGGTCTTTCATGTCAAAATCGTTTTGATAAAAAAAAACGAGAAAATTAGATTTTCTGCGCGGCTGTGTCGATCGACACCAAGCGTGTGTCGATCGACACAGGCCTTAAACGCAGCGTAAAACACTAAGTGTCGATCTATTGATCGACGTTCCGAAAATCGCTGTGTCGATCGATACAAGGGTTGTGTCGATCGACACTCGTCGATCGCCATAGGTTCAATTGGATTGAACCAGATTGATGCGATTGGACTAATCGGAATTAATCGATTTCATCACGGTTAAACCGGTTAGCTGGTGTCGACCGACACAAGGGTTGTGTCGATCGACACAAGCGTTAAACCGAGACCGGTTCAATTGGATTGAACCGAAATTGATTGGTTTAATCGGGTTAGATATTTAACCGCGATTACATCGATCGAAAAAAAGGTTTCACGCATTTTCGAATCGTGTGGTGTCGATCGACACAACTCCTTGTGTCGATCGACACTAGAACAGATTCGGCGTTCCAAACTTAATCAATTTAATTAGATTAAAAGATTTTTTTTTAAGAATATTAATTCTAATCTTTCTCAAATACATATATGATATTAGTTGAGATACATGTTTCGTTCCTCAAACATAATATTAAGCATTTAAGTCTTCCCAATTCTTGTCAACTGCCATGTCTTGTTTTGTTGTGTAATGGGCTTGCGAAAGCAAGGCATTCACAATTACACGAGTACGACAGGTGATAATCGTGGTACTACATGACTCAAAGATTGGTTTGTTTGACTGGGCTATCAAAATGGTTTTGGGCCTGGAGACACATGATCGGTTTTGATATATGATATCAATCCGAGACAAGAGTCATATTGGATATGATAAGCAAACGAGTTGCTCACCTAAATAGCTGAAGTCTGGGGGATGAGCCAAAGCTCACTCAGATTTCAGTGAAATATGGATCTTGAATCATTATATTCTAAATGAGGAAAATTGACTTAGAATATAATGTGAGTCTTCTTAATTGTTAAGATTTCTCATCCTTTGAAACATCAAAAAACTAATTAAACTCTCTTCTTTTCTTGATTCAGCTATGTCAACCAACAACACAAACTCATTCTCGTTGAGATCCGTCCTTGAGAAGGAAAAAGTGAAAGGATCCAACTTCTTGGAATGGTATCAGAACCTGAGAATAGTTCTCAGACCGGAAAAGAAGGACTATGTCCTTGAAAGACCTCTTCCTGATAAGCCGAGATCCAATGCTCCCAGTAACGAAAAGGACAAGTGGGAAAAGCATTCGGATGATGTGACAAATGTGATTTGTCTGATGCTGGCCACGATGAACTCGGAACTGCAGAAGCAGTTCGANCTAACTCTTGGTGTTTGGAGTTCAAACACAATCGGTTTTCAAATCATCTTAAACCATTCTTCCATCCATCTTAGCTTGAAGATCCGATTTCAAGTGGAACAAAACTTGGAGCAATCCTGGCTTGTGTCACCATCTCTCCACAAAGGTCCTCCAAGCTTCCAAAACACCTAATAACGACTCAATATGTACAAACATGCAACATCCTAAGCTAAGAATCACTAATCTCTAATATGGATGCAAATGATACCAAAAGTGACTAAATGAATGCATGAATGGGTGCAAAGCTAGCTAAAATGAATGCTAAAACATGCTAAATTATGTATCTATCAACTCCCCCAAACTTGCCTTTTGCTTGTCCTCAAGCAAACAAACATGACAAATCTAAGAGAGAGGTTGAAAGTGGGAGCTCAATATCCAAGAATGCCAACAAACATAATCAACTCAATGTCCTAGTTCTTAATTCTAAGATGCACTTGAATTCATCCTACTCTAAAAGAGTTAGCCATGCTCATCATAACATACAAATGGACAAAGAACTCAATCTAGATAAGTCTCCCTATCAAACCAACTCTTTAACATTCATTAATTTGCAAACCGTGAATCATGTCAATGTAATGCAAGTCAATTCATTTGCCTAAGGGACTAGGCTTTGAGATAAAAATGATTTCAATTCATATGGCTTCCAATTCTTACAAGGGTTTTCACTCAAAAAGGATTGAACTTTATGCATAATGCTTAAGGTAAAAGACAAGTGATGCATACAAGACTATATTCTCATCTACCCATAATGCTATCAATGGTCCTAAACCCCTCTCATTTTTTGTTGTTGTCAACAACTCTCTCATTTATTCTTTTCAAGCTCAATCAACCCTCTAAAACTACCATTTACCTCTCAAGGCTCTTTCTGCCTTGCTAAACCTATGAATTTTTCCTTCTTCTTCTTAAGCTCTAAGGGAAAATTTCTTTAACCTTTAATCTCATTGTGAATGGTGTGATCTTTTACAAACTTAGCTCATATTTTTATTCCTAGGTAGCCTTTCTTTTTCTTGGCCTTTTGGCTCTTTTATTTTTCTTTTCTTGAGGCTACCCAACAATTTTTTTAAACTTTGAGCTATACTTTTTAAATACAAGACCCACCATTTCAAACTATGCTTCCCTTACTTTCTATCAAGCCTTTTTCATTCCCTTCTATCTACTCACTTTCCACAACTCATCATGTTAAAGTGCAAGCATAAAATTTCAATTCCCAAACGCCAAGCAATGACTCGAACAACACCCCAAATCCTAAGCCTATAACTAGCCCCGAAATGTGAGAGCTAGAATCTACATGAGAGCCTAAACATGTCGTCTCAAACCTAACAATTTATGCTAAGTTCAATCAAAATAAGGCCTCACAAGCAATATCACTAGAACAATTGGCTTTGGTCTCACAAGCAATATCACTAGAACAATTGGCTTTTAAGGAGGTAAGGTAAGGTGGAAGTACTACTTGAACTAGCAAGAGAGTGTCAAAGAGAGTAAGAAAGCTCAAATATGTGTAATATCCATGAAATCAATTTCAATGCAAAGCATGATAATTAAATGTCAAAATTTGGTTCAAGTGAGTATAGTTGGCTATCAAATTAAAGACCCTATTTCGACCAAGTTCTAGGTGACAAGTGAAGTGATCCAAACATAGTTATTCCTTACTTTCAAGACTTGTTCAAATGCATCAAAGAACTACTAACTAGGACATTGAATTGATTACATGAGTTTACATTCTAAAAGGATAAGCTCATCATTGCTCACAATGCATATGAATGCAAAACGTACATGAAATGCAACTAGACTCAATCCTAATATGCAAATGCAACATCTAAATGACTCTTTCTTTAGAAATTTAAATTTTTTTCAATTTTTAAGTTTTTTTTTCTATGCCATATATGAAATGCATAAAAGAAAAATAGGACTCACAAAACATAATGTCAAATCTCTCAACCTCTCCCCCAAACTTAAATTACACAGTCTCTTGAGTTATAAAAGTCCATGGGAGACCTCAATCAACATGACATAAGAACAAAATGAAAAAAACTAAAAGACATATGTACAAGGGAGGTGGAGATACCTCAAAACTGTGAAGAGGAGGAGGATGAGCCCATGGATATCGATTGATTCCTTGAAGATTGAGCCGGTGAGCGGCTTGGTTTCCTCTTCCTTGGGCGCGTTTCATGAAAGGAAGGGTGAGGTGGGTCCTCATAAGTGGTTCCACTATATTGCACATGGAAGGAGTGACTTCTCTCAACCTCTGTCTCATCTTCTCCTTCACTCTCCTCCATATTTGTGGTTTCAAATTCAGCCATTGAGGAGGATGACCCCTTGATGATGGCCTTTAGTTCCTTAACCGTTTTCTTCAATCCCTTCACGGTCTTGGCCATCTTCTTTATCGTCCGGTCTTGGTACTAGTTCCACATTTTGAGAAGGCTAATGTGGTGGTGAGCTTCCCTTAAAGTCGGACTTTCCGTCAGGTCTTGGTAAGAGTGGAAGTAGTACCTCTCGCTACAATAAACCGGGCTTGTAGCTCCTTGCTCGTCCTCCTCTTCTTCCCCTTCCTCGAGGATTTGGTTCGGGTCAAAGTCAAATGTCCCTCTCTTTGCAATGGACTCAAGAGGACGGTTGACCGCCAGGTTGTAGACAAGCTCACTCGCAGGCTTAAAGTCGATGTTTGAGATGTCTTGGAATGAGGTGGCTTGTGGGCAAGGGTGACAAATCTTGGCTTCGGTTCTCGATTTGACGGTGAATTTATAGGCAAACCTTTGGCCTAGCCATCCCAAGGGGAACACCATCCTACCGAGCTAGAAGATATCCATCTATTCGGGCTCAAGCCCATCCGTTCCAGGCTATGCCCACATTCCACGAGAATCGGGGTTATGATCCCACCAATGCTAAACTCGGGATCCTTATCCTTCATTATGGGAACCNATCCATCTATTCGGGCTCAATCCCATCCGTTCCAGGCTATGCCCACATTCCACGAGAATCGGGGTTATGATCCCACCAATGCTAAACTCGGGATCCTTATCCTTCATTATGGGAACCCAATCTTGGTAGGAGAGAAACTTCCTAACCAACAAGCTGACATACCCGCTGCTGTTCTATCTCCATTGACTCTTGTGCCTCCCCTTGTGTGGAATTCAATAAATCTTGAAAGACCCACATCCAACAGCTCTATCTCCTCTTGGCTCACTTTCCCGGTCTCCTTCCTCGCATAGAATGTGTGAGCAAGCGACTTGTGAGCATACCGTAGCACCGGATGTATTATCATAGTTCCCGTGCTTGCTCCCGCCCTGAACGTCCAAACCGAAATTGTCTCCCACAAGCCCCTAAATTCACATTCATCAATGGTGAGCGTCTTTGTTCTCCTTTTCCCTTGGCGGAAACCAAAGATCTCATTCAAGTGGGGGAAGATCATTGTGTAGATGGTCCTATGGATCTTGAATTTGATGTAACAATGATCATGTTGCGGTGGTGAATCCTCTCCTTCATAGTAGATGTGTACGGTAAGGGAGGAGAGGAACTCACACGTCGCGAGCTTGTAGGCGGGATGAGTCATGGTCACAAACCTTGCCAAACTCATGTAGGATAATAGGGTTTGGAAATCCTCAAAGATCCTCAAAGCTCTAAGTTTCTGCTCATGTGGGTACCACGTGCTCTTGAAGCGCATGCCCATTAAGGCTTTGAGAAGTTCCGCGGGTGTGAGCTTCTTCCTTGGGGGCATCCTTGGTAGCTCCCTTGGATGATCCTTTAGAGACATTCTTAGACCCTTTTCCCTTGGTCCCTAGCACCAGCTGTTCCTCCTCGCTTCCAACCTCTTGATCCTCAACCACTTTCTTCTTCCCTTGGCTTTTAGAGGATCTTGCTTGGGAGCTTCCTCCTTGGGTGATTAGTTCTTCTCTAGTTCTTTCCATTGTACCTATAAGAGACACAAAGCTCATAGAGGGAATTAGCAACTCATTTTGAACACTCAACAATGGCATTAAGCAAGCAACAAACAAGATCAAACGCCAATTTTCGAATTTCAACTCAATTTCACACTTTGCCAAATTTTGGCAAACACAAATTTTGCAAAAATTCAATTTGCCTGTTTTCGAATGCTATCGATTGTCAATCCAAAAGCATAGTTAATTCAAGCTAATGCAAGTGAAAGGCTCAAAATCTAACAAGGTTCAAGAGAGTAATTTGAATTTTATCACTATGTACCCTAAGTGTCAAATTTTCAAAAATTAACCATGGAAATCCTAGTATATCATTCGAAATCTACTCCCTAACCATAATCAAGCAATTCCCAAGTTATAAACAATCAACTCGAACATCCTAATACAAAAATCTCGAAAATTTCCACCATTAGAGCAAAAGATGAGAAAACTTGGTATTTGGATTGTTTACCTTGTGAGAGAGTAAGGATTAATGAAATTGACTTAGAATCAATATGAGCACAAGAAATCGTGCAAGAGGCCCTTGAAATCACAAAATTTTCTTGAGAATTGAGAGAGAGAGCCAAGAAAATCGGTGTGTGTGTGAAGATGTGAGGCAAAAAATCGTATTTTGAGAAAGAAGGAGGAAAACCGGTTTAATTTGAATGAATTCGAATTAAACTGGTCAACCCCGTTGACTTACATGTAAAAGGAGTGTATCGGGCTTCGTAAGTCGATACATAGCTCGACACGCTTCTAAAAACGGATTTTTTAAACTGTATCGAGCTATATAGCTCGATACAAATGCCCGATACACCTGGGTTTTTCTCCCTGCCGAACCGGTACCTCGATACAGAGCCCGATAAACCTCCTCAAAAATCTCTCTAAGAACTGTATTGAGCTTAGTAGCGCGCTACACAACTCTATAAATTGCTTATCTTTCTTAGCAAGCATTTTTCTCTTTGCTCAACCTCCTTGATCCAAACATGTCATCCACAAACACAAGAAAACGCATTATTGAAATAAAAAGGTCAAATATATACAAAGATAACCATGGGAATACCTCCTAAGAGCGCTTGTTTAAAGTCACTAAGCTTGACTTATCAATCTCTTAGGCATGGGGGTGAACAAGGAGTGTAATTGGCTTCCCTTCTCCTTTCTTGATGAACATGGTGCTTGCTCCAGCTTGAAGCACCTTCTTCTTCTTCTTAGACCTCTTTGGTGGTTCAGCTATAGGCTCCACAACCTTGAATCCATCAAACATGACTTGGAGGCTCTCTCCATCAAAGCTTGACCCTTCATACCCAATAGATCAAGGGTTTCATTCTCACTTATCACCACGCCGGTGAGACCTTTCAGCTGCTCCATTGGGAATACTCTTAGACTCATTCCTTGTTGTGTTGGGTGGATCTAGACCCTCAATCAGCTCTTCCACCGTAATGTTGGCAAGAAAATCCTTGATGAACCTTATTTGACCCTGGACTTGGGACAAGTTCTCCCCTTTTCGCAAGGGTGCACCAATTTTCTCCATACTCCCTCTAAAACTTGGGAGTACTTTCTTTTATGCTTTAGTCAAAACCAGCTCGGGAAAATGGAGTGGTGGCTTATAGACAAGGAGATCATAAGCCTCTACTTCAGTCTTCTTAACCGCTTCTCTTTCCTTCTCAATAACACTTTCTTGTGTACATATCACATCCTCATCAAGCTCTTCTTTACCCATTGGTTTAGCAACAACCAAATGGTCATGTTCAGTGACCACCTACCCAAGTTGAACTTCAATGTCCTCATGGAGTATTGATAACAAGTTTTTTCTGATGTACAAAACCTTAGTATACTCATGTCATTGCAATACTTAAGGATCAATCCAACCTTGGTGTTTGAACAGTACTAAGAATACACAAGCTTTTTGTGAATCTAAGTGAAATCCGAATAATTGGGGGTAAAACCGAAATAAAATTATTGCAACTACAGAAATACTTGGAAAACTATTTTAAAATCCCAAGAGGGATGTCTACTAGCTAGCTAAAGACTTCTAAGAATTTTAAACGAGCAACTACTAGTTTTAGAAAATCGGAATCTAAGATGTGACAAAACAGGGAATTTCTAGCTAAAAGAAAAGATTTTTAAAAACTAAAAAAAATATCTAATGACTTATAAATTTATAATGCTAAAAAAAATACCAGGATGCGAAACAAGCTACTGAAGGATTTATAAAATACTAGCAAATGCAAAAACACTACTTTATGAATTTATAATGCTATTAAGCAAGAAAAAGACAATTATATGGTTTTGAGCTAAAAGATTAAGACTTTAAACTAAAGGAAATTGATTTTATGTTTTTAAAATCTAAGGGAGGATTTGTGTTTGGGGATCATGTTTAAAGGGGTTCAAGTTCAAGACCTTGGATTTTATAAAAATGGATCTACTCATTTCTACTGAGCTTTCTCTAAACCTTGAGAAGCTAATCTAGTTTTACCCATGATTTGTGGTGTAAAACCTTTTCTCACCCCTTCCTCCTAACCCATGGTTCATGGTGGAAAGAAGAGGCCAAAAACGTGAAGCATAGATCTCAAACTGTGGTCTTACTAACCCACCTCGCATCCATGGTGAGTAGGAAGGGATGGGTTAGTATCTTGGATTTGGTTTTAAGGGATTCCCTATATCTTTCTAGGACAAGGAAATCCCTGAAACCAAATAGGTCTTTCTGAAGATCCTCTTGCCTTAAACCGCCAAATCCAAGAAGAGATTTTTATTAAGAACTAAAGGAAACCAAAGATTAAACCCTTAAACCCCCTTAATCACCCCAAACACAAAACCTTGGAGGATTACTCACTCCTCATCGAACCACTCACAAACATAAGTTTTGAGGGATTCAACATGTTCGAAAATAAGCTAAAGGAAGATTTAAGCAATAAAAACTGGAAAAGTACTCGATTGAAATCAATAACTACAATTTTTTTCAAAAGAAGAAAACTTATAACATGAAAACTAGAGAGAAAATGGAGGCTAGACCTAAAGGGGAAAGAAGAAAATGAGAATATTCGATAGATGATCCAAAAAAATGGAATTAGCTGTCTTATCTCATCCAAAAGTGGTCACCCACAAAATTACAAAAAGCAAAAAGCAAAAACAAGAGGATAAGGTTGCGCCTGGGTGTCAGAGATCGAGCTCGGAAGTCGATCTCTCGGGTCGATTTAGAGTTGGTCGAATGGCTTGGTCGATCTTCCTGCTCGATCTCCTTGCCATCCACGCGAATGCTCCACCTCAGTTGATCTTCCCGCTCGATCGTCCGTCTGAACTGGTTGGCCACTCGATCGTCTACTCGATCTCCTTTGGATCGAGTCCTTTGGTCCGATCTGCTGCTCGATCTCGGCTCCATTCTCCTTGTGTGGGTCCTTCTTGGTGCTTCCACGAATTCCTGAGCTATCTCCTGGAACATCCCTCAAACTCCAGCATAGCTTCCAAAGCTGCAAGTACCAAACAACCTGAAAATTATGCAAATATGCAAGAAATTATGCAAATGCTAATGCAAGGAGTTCTAGGACCTAAAATGTGGTAAATGATGCAAACTAGGCTATTATGCAGGATTTATAGACGAAAACTTATCATAAATGCAAGCTAAATATGTGAAATATGAGAGTATATCAACTCCCCCAAACTTGCCTTTTTACTTGCCTCAGGCAAACAAAGACTAATAAGGGAGAGAGGTTTGAAGGTGGGAGCTCAATATCCAAGATTGCCAACAATAATAATCAACTCAACATCCTAGTTCTTAGTTCTAAAATGCAGGTGAATCATTCTACTCAATAAGAGTTAGCCATGCCTATTTCAACATTCAATTGCACTAAGATTTCAATCAAAACAAGCCTCCCTATCAAACCAACTCTTTAACTTTCATTAAGCTTGAAACCGTGATTGATGACATTGCAAGGAAAGTAAATTCATTTGGCTTAGGGACTAGGCTTTGAGATAAAAATGATCTCAATTTATCCGGTTTCGCATTTAAGTAGGGGTGACACTCAAGAAAGATTGAACTTTATGCATAATTCTAAAGGTAAGAAACAAGTGATGCATACAATCATAGACTTTCATCTACCCTAAATGATATCAATGATCCTATACCCCTCTCATTTATCTTTTTGCTCACTCAACCCTCTAGAATCTACCCCTTCCCAAGGCTTTTCATGCCTTGCTAAACCCTTTTTAATTGCAAATACATTTCTTTCTTTTAAGGCACTAACGGTAACTTCTTCAACTTAAGCGAATGGAGTAGTGTACATACCAACTTAGCTCTTCTTCTCATCTCTAGGCAGCCTTGTATTATTATTTTTTTTGGTCTTTTAGCTCTTTTGATTTCTTGAGATCACCTAGCAAAATTTTTTTTTTACTTAGAGCTATTCTTTTCTTTTAAATTCAAGACTCTCCATTTCAAATCATGTTTTCCCCTTATTCTTGCCGAACCCTTCATTCAACTCTTTCTTTACAAACTTTTCCACAATCAACAAGTATAACAACGGCCAATCAAACCCCCAAATCCTAAGCCTAAAGCTAGCCTCAAAATGCAAGGCTAGAATCTACATGAAAACATATACTTGTCGTCCCAAGCTTAACACTTTATGCTAGGTTCAATCGAAATAAAGGCCTCATAAGAAATCACACAAGAACAATTGGCTTCAAAGGAGGTAAGGTTTGGTAGGGGTTCTACTTGAGCTAGCAAGAGGGTGGCAAAGTGAGTAAGAAAGCTCAAGTATTTTAATCCATGAATTCACTTTCAATGCAAGCATGATAAATTAAAAGTCCAAATTCGGTTTAAGTAAATAGAGTTCGCTATTAATTTCAAGACCCATTTCAATCAAAAACTAGTGACAAATGAGGTGGTCCAAGCATGGTTCTTCCTAAATTTCAAGTGTATTCACAAGCAATAGAGAACTACTAACTAGGGTGTTGAATTGATTACAAAAGTCTAACAATCTACAAGGATTTTGCTCATCATTGCTCCCTATGCATATGCAAACATCCTAAATGATAAAATTATAGACTCAATCCTAAAATGTAAATGCAAGCTACATGAATTTTTTTTTGAAATTTTTTTAAAAATTTTCTGATTTTTTTTTATGCACTTAGATGAGACTCAAGGATGCAAACACAAAATAAGATCCAAATAAAAACATGTCAAAGCACAAATACTCTCCCCCAAACTTGAATGACAACGTCTCGGTGTCACCAAGTCCAAGAGAGAGCAAACACACAATGCAAAAGATAAAACTAAAAATGCGTGGTATATACAAGGGTTGTTGTTTGTGTACCTCAATCCTGCGAAGTGGAGTAGGAGGTTGGTGAGGAGGAGTCTATGTTGATGGGGATTGTTACTGTGCTTCCAAACGCCATGTAGCATTCATCATCCGGGGGTAGGAACTCGAGTCCTTCTAGGCTGCTGGTTAGCATATCATGGGGGCTTGGAAGGATGTAAGCCTTTCTCCTGTTTTGCTTATTCTTGAAGTAATAAGCAAACGTGTTTGGAGCTGGTGGGGGTCCAAAGAAACCCTTGGCGAGCATGTAGTTATGATCCATGTATGTCCTCTCGGTGCATGCTTGAAAAAAATGAGAGATCCACTCCCGCTTTCTCGAAAAGGGGAGTTAGAAATCCCCCTATGTTGATGGAGCATGATCTCGACATTCGGACCATTCCCTTGTAGTTCACCAACGAGGCAGATATGATGCATCCATATTTGGCATCTTGGCCGAAGTTATCATCAACTGGGTCTTCGTCATTGCCCGTGATCTTTCCCTCGTCCCACAAGACTTATTTCAAGCCTTTGAAGAGAAAGCTAAGCTCCTTTCTTTCCCCGTTGAATCCCATATCTTTCCTACAATGGTTTTAGCTAGGAGCTGCAGCGTGTATCGAAGCAAAGGATTCCTAGCTTCTTCAATTTTGGACTCGTCGCACCTAAGGTCTCCTTCACCGATTAGATCCCACAATGTTTTGGCCGACTCAAACTGCGTGAACTCGACTAGAGGGGCTTTGAGATTAAGGTGGTAAGCTTCGCGGATGTCCACAGCGGTTAGGTGGAAAACATTTTCCCGGACCTTAAACGTCATGCGTCCCGTTTGAGGAGTTGGTGATCTTGGTTCGTCGTATGCAAATTCCATCGTGGATAGGAAATGCAACGTCACCTCCGGATAGGTCGGACAGTCCATGGTAGACAACATGCCGAGCTCCATGTTGTCGAGCAACTCATCAAAGGGACCGAGGAGTCCGATACTGTCCAAGAATGTTCGACTTGCAAATCTTGTAGGTCCCAAACTCCTATTCTTGAGCCGCATGTGAGTTCTCTTCTCTTCTTCAGTCCATACCAAGAGTACCGCTTGTGGTGAGTAGCCAAATGTCGACGCCATTGTTCCTGAAATTTAAGAGCTCACAAGAAGAATGAGGAGATGGTAGATATCAAAATCATGAACAAGAATTTAAACCTTATGCAATATTCCCAAGATTTCGTGATTAATAGAGAAGATGCCTTTAGATTTAGAGGATGTTTTAGCTTAACCGCAAGATATTTTCAGGATATCCCCTAAATCTTAGATACCTTTTAAAGAAATTAAAATTCCAACACCCAATCAATCATACTCCACAATTCTATCAATTAGTAATTTCAACAATAATATCAAAATACCTTAAGAAACTTCCGACAAGAAGTATGAAAGACAACCTCTTGCCAAAACCGAATCTCACTCTTCTCAATAAATAATTTTCAGGAAATGTGTTTAAAATACAAATGAGAGGAGTGTGAAGGCAAGGGTTTTTTTTTATAAGGGGTGAAAAACAAAAATTCTTGGGATAATGCACTTGCAAGACATCTCGTGAATTGTGGTCAAAGCCCAACCACCATGGTCAAAGGTGTCAGCCTTGACCAAGATTCAAAATCAAAATTGGAGGGAAAGAGAAAGAGTGGGAAATACGAAAACTTACCTCGGCATGAGATCGAGTCACATAGGTCGATTTGGACCTTGATCTCATGCCTATCTCGTCCGTGATCGTGCGGCTTACTCGATCGGGAGCTCGATCTGAATTGAATCGAGCCTCAGATCGATCTTCTTAGTAGATCGTGAGGTTGCTCCGACGGAGATAGAGTGATTCAGTCGATCCACACCCCAATCATAAGTGCAGTGTTAACACATGGGTGGGTCATCCTATCGAAATCGACTGATTCACTCGTTCGTCCTACTCGATTTCCTCTAGATCGAGTGAGATCACTCGTTTGCCTAACTCAATCTTGTAAGGATCGAGGCAGAATGGGCCGATCTGTCACTCGATCTATTTACTATATTCTTCCTTCCTTGCCTTTTGGTCAATTTAAGATCATGATCCCTGGTTCCTAACTCCTCTTGCCTGAAAACATAAACATAAAAGCATAAAATTGAACGGGAAATATATACAAAGATAGTCATGGGATTTCCTCCCAAGTGCGCTTTTGTTTAACGTCGTTTTGCTCGACTTTTCTTACTCCCTTAGTGTGGAGCTCGGTCGGTTGGAGTGGGGATGGACGTGGTAGAGCTTATCCCTGGCTGAATCTCCACGGTGTAGGTAGTGTTCATCATTTCTATTATCGTGTCCTTGTCTCTCCCGATCAAGTCATGAGGAAGTAGAAACCTCGCTTTTGCAAACGGTTTCGCACCACCCTTCCTCTTGACCTTTCAGAGTATGGAGTCATCCTTGAGCTCCAATGGATGCAAACTCAGGGTGTCAGGTTGTGGTGGGCTATATCCGGGTGCTTTCTTATCATCCTCAAAGTGAAACTTGAGAGTCTTTCTCTTTATTTTTCTCTCCCTTGGTACTATCTCCGGGTGAGCTTCTTTCTCCTCACAACTGATCAGTGCCAGCAGACCCTTTTGATGTGGTTCCTCATTCCCTATGTCCTTGTCTTCAAGGCTGATCATTTCTCTCGTGGAGACCGAGAAAAAAGAACCCCATTCACATGCATCCTTGCCCTTCAAGGCAACGGGTTGCACTTTCTTCCTAAACGAGTCGGCTTCACCGTGATTCTCTTTCTTAGTAGGACCTCCTCTGTCTATTAGGGCTTTCTCCTCCTCTCCTGGATTCACCCTTCTCATGATGCAAACTTGGAAAGCTTGACCGTTGGTCGTTGGCTTTTTCAAGCCATCCCTTGTAGTGAATTCGAACTTTGTGCCCTTTTCCAAGTGTAGGGAAATCTTTCCGTGCTTCACGTCGATCACAGCCCCTGTTATAGCCAAGAATGGCCTTCCTAATACAAGGGGGTCTTCATCCTCCTCATCCATCTCCAAGACGACAAAGTCCGAAGGAACGGTGACACCATTGATCTTCAAAGGGAGATCTTCAAGCACTCCCTTTGGTAGTCGGGTGCTTCTATCGGCTAGGACTAGGGACATATTGCATTCCTTGAAGTTTGTGAGTCCCAGCTTCCTTGCAGTAGAGTAAGGCATTAGGTTAATGCTTGCCCCCAAATCACAATGGCTGTTTTCAAACTTCAAATGCCCTATTGCGCATGGGAGTGTGAAAGATCCGGGGTCACCGAGCTTCCTTGGAGTTTTCTCCTTATGTGTGACCACGTTATACTCCTGACTCATTGCAGAGATATCTTTGCTCTCTTTCACCTTTTTGGCAAGTGTGTCTTTCAAGAACTTAGCACACTTCGGTATCATAGCTAAACAATCAACTAATGGTAGCTTCAGCTCAACGTTTCTCAAATGCCTTTCAAGCAAGGCTCTTTACTTCTCAATCAACTGATTCTTGAACCGTCCATGGAAGGGAAGTTTGGGTTTGTATGGTGGAGGAATGAAAGCTTGTTCCTCCTTGCTAACTTCCTCAACTTTTTTCTCCAAAACCGCTTCTTTCCCTTTCCTTGGCCTTGCAATGTAGACATTGTCAAAGGTGATCTCTTGATCATTCTCCCCCTCTTGAACCACAATGTCCTCATTGTCTTTTACT
>JAHZTW010000001.1:134967865-134985734 GCA_020283515.1 Alliaria petiolata | reverse complement strand
CCTTGATAGCCACTGTTTTGCACGAAACCTCCTTTGTTGAAAGGAACAAACTGTTTTCCTTGTGTAGGAGGGTAGACTTGGTCCTTTGGGTTTTCCACATTGGTGCTTCGGTATGAGAGGTTGTTATTGCCTTGGAACCTCTGGACATACCCTTGTGGCTTGTTGTACTCTACCCAGTTTGCCACTTCATACTCTTCTTGAGTTCCTTCCTCAAACACATTCAAGCCTTCTTCTACAAAATGAACATGTTTCTGATTTTGGAGCATCATTTTGTCTATCTTTTCATGAAGGGACTTGAGTTCCTTTTTGTGCGAATCCAGCTCTGTACCCCTTGGTGCAGGGTCGTAGTCTTCAAAGTAGTTACCATCACTTAATGCCAGGTTCTCTATCAACTCCATGCCTTCGGTTACTTCTTGCCCCAAGAAGTTCCCTTTGCTTGCGGTATCATGTAATAAGCGAATCTTTGGCAATGCACCTCAGTAGATTGTGCTGAGGAGTGTCTCTTCTGTGAAACCGTGGGGAGGGCAAGCTATTGTATAGTCCTTGAATCGCTCCATTGCCTCACTGAAGGTTTCATTATGCCTTTGGGCGAAACCGCTAATCTCGCTTCTAAGTCTTGCTGTCCGTGTGGAGGAGAAAAACTTGGACAGGAAGGCTTTCTTGCAGTCAGCCCATGAAGTAATAGTGCCTTGTGGAAGAGTCTTCTCCCAATGGAGAGCCTTGTCCCGAAGAGGGAAAGGGAACAACCGAAGCTTGAAGCTATCTTCGGATATGCCATTGATCTTGATCATTCCGCAAACTTGTTCATAATTATCCAAGTTCTCTAGAGGATCCTCCAATGCAAGATCGTGGAACTTGCTGTTCTGAACTATTGAGATGAACCCTGGCTTGATTTCAAAGTTGTTGTTTTGAACAGCCGGCGGTGTGATACCAAACCTATTGGTGTGGGTGTTAGGTGCATCTCCTGCACCAATGATTCGTGGTACCCTCAGAGCATGGTAAGGGTGTCCATTGCCCCTACCATCTGGAGCATGTTGTGGTCGAACCTCTTACTGGTCTTGGTCAGCCATGACTTGCTCAACAATACCCGGTTGCTCTGTTTCCTCACACACTTGCTCTTGTTCTTTCTCTCTTCTTAACCGTGCACTCCCAAGTAAATGAATGTTGTCCAAAGGTTGTAACAGATTGTTGTCACCTCCAGAACGCAGGTTCATGTACCTGAGATTACAAGGAGCAACTAAGAGAAATCAGTATCAACAAAGTAAAAAGAAAAAAAAAACATAGTCTGCACTAAACTTTAAATCATAATAGGTTCAAACAAAACCACAACTTGGCAACAGCGCCATTTTGATAACAAGTTTTTCTGATGTCAAAAACCTTAGTATGCTCATGTCATTGCAATACTTAAGGGTCAATCCAACCTTGGTGTTTGAACAGTACCAAGAATACACAAGCTTTTTGTGAATCTAAGTGAAATCCGAATAATTGGGGGTAAAACCGAAGTAAACTGATTGCAACTACAGAAATACTTGGATAACTATTTTAAAATCACAGGAGGGATGTCTACTAGCTAGCTAAAGACTTATATGAATTTTAAACGAGCAACTACTAGTTTTAAAAAATCGGAATCTAGAATATGACAAAACATGGAATTTCTAGCTAAAGTAAAAGATTTTTATAAACTAAAAATAAAACTCTAATGACTTCTAAAATTTACTAGGATGCGCAACAAGCTACTGTGGGATTTTTAAAATACTAGCTGATGCAAAAACATTACTTTATGAATTTATAAAGCTATTAAGCAAGAAAAAGACAACTAGATGGTTTTGAGTTAAAAGATTAAGACTTTAAACTAAAGGAAATTGATTTTATGTTTTTAAAAGATAAGGGAGGATTTTCGTTTGGGGATCATGTTTAAAGGCGTTCAAGTTTAAGACCTTGGGTTTTATAAAAATGGATCTACTCATTTCTAATGAGCTTTCTAAACCTTGAGAAGATATTCTAGTTTTACCAATGGTTTGTGGTGTAAAACTTTTTCTCACCCCTTCCTCCTAACACATGGTTCGTGGTGGAAAGAAGAGGCCAGAAACGTGAAGCATAGATCTCAAACTGTGGTCTTACTAACCCCCCTCGCATCCATGGTGTGTAGTAAGGGATGGTTAGTATCTTGGATTTGGTTTTAAGTGATTCTCTAGATCTTTCTAGGACAAAGAAATCCCTGAAATCAAAGAGGTCTTTATCAAGATCCTCTTACCTTAAACCCCCAAATCCAACAAGAAATTTTTATTAAGAACTAAAGGAAACCAAAGTTTTACCTCATGATCGAACCACTCACGAACATAAGTTTTGAGGGATTCAACATGTTCGAAAATAAGCTAAAGGAAGATTTAAGCAATAAAAACTGGAAAAGTACTCGACTGAAATCAAGAACTACAATGTTTTTCAAAAGAAGAAAACTTAGAACATGAAAACTACAGAGAAAATGGTGGCTAGACCTAAAGGGGGAAAGAAGACAATGAGAATATTCGATGAATGATCCCAAAAATGGGATTAGCTGTCTTATCTCATCCAAAAGTGGTATTACAAAAAGCAAAAAGCAAAAGCAAGAAGATAAGGATGCGC
This sequence comes from Alliaria petiolata, assembly GCA_020283515.1. Lineage (NCBI taxonomy): Eukaryota > Viridiplantae > Streptophyta > Magnoliopsida > Brassicales > Brassicaceae > Alliaria > Alliaria petiolata. The sequence goes on along the minus strand of JAHZTW010000001.1, from coordinate 134,983,112 downwards.
CTGGGTGTCCGAGATCGAGCTCGGAAGTCGATCTCTCAGGTCTATTTGGAGTTGGTCGAGTGACTTGGTCGATCTTCCTGCTCGATCTCCTTGCCGTCCACGCGAATGCTCCGCCTCAGTCGATCATCCCGCTCGATCGTCCGTCTGAACTGGTTGGCCACTCGATCGTCTACTCGATCTCCTCTGGATCGAGTCATTTGGTCCGATCTGCTGCTCGATCTCGGCTCCATTCTCCTTGTGTGAGTCCTTCTTGGTGCTTCCACGAATTTCTGAGCTATCTCCTGGAACATCCCTCAAACTCCAGCATAGCTTCCAAAGCTCCAAGTACCAAACAACCTGAAAAGTATGCAAATATGAAAGAAACTATGCAAATGGTAATGCAAGGAGTTCTAGGACCTAAAATGTGGTAAATGATGCAAACTAGGCTATTATGCAGGATTTATAGAAGAAAACCTATCCTAAATGCAAGTTAAATATGCGAAATATGAGAGTATATCAAGTATTGATTCATCATTGCAACTCTCAAAATAGTTGCTCAAATTCAGCCACCACACGCTCATATTCATCCTTATCAATAGAGTATATAGCATTGAAATACTCCTTGGGGTTTGGCACGGGTTTACCCGGTAAAGACGCTTGAGCTCGTGTAGAAGATGAAGCAATACCTTTGTTGTTCTCAAATTGCTTGACCTTGGAATTCAAAGAGTCAAACTCGTTGTTGTGGTCAATATAAGAACAATTCACCTTGTTGTGAATTTCAGCTATCTTCTTACTCAAATCCATAGAACTACTTGCTTGACCTTGCAGAATTTGTTGGAGGACTCCTTTCTGATATGTCTGTATTTTCCATCATTTTAGCATCCATATAGTGTAGGTTTATCATCATTTTAGAGTCCAATATAGCATCATAGTGTTGCATTTGATCATTTAGAGTCCTAGTGTGTTCTTGCATGGTTCTTTGCATGTTTTGTTGCATTTGAGACCTTAATTAGGTAAAAAGGATGCTTGGGAGTTGAGGATGGACTTGGAGAATGATGCATACCACTTGGAGGGACAGGAAGCAACAAGAAAGAAGAAGAAGAGGATTTCTGGCAACAGATCGGCGAAGCAGATCGACGAAGCTCATCGATCCAGATTTCCAGGAGCATGGATCGGCGACATGGATCGACGAAAGACGCCGAACCAGATTTTCAGGAGCACAGATCGACGTAGTCTCGTCGATCCATAATCCCAGGACGCCAGATCGACGAGCCAGATCGACGTACCACGCCGGACCAGAAGCTAAGCCATCGAGGATGGATCGACCAACAAGATCGACGAGTCATCGATCCATATTTTCTGAGGGTTGGATCGACGAAGTAGATCGACGAACACGTCGATCCAACCCCAGACGAGTTCTTTTTCTTCATTTTAATGGGTCCCCCTATAAATACTCTTTAGACCTAATTTTTATTCTAAGCTTTTTCTGTTAAGTCTTGTCAAGAACCTTTTAGCCTCTTTTGGCAAATACTATGTTTATGCTTTGAATCTTGAAGTTAATGAAATATCTCTTTTAGATTTCTTGTTTATTCAATCTCTAATCATGTTTTGCTCATCTTCTCTCTTTGATTTGGTGGGCCTAACTATGATTAGTGAGTAGTTCCTTTAGAAGCTTAGGGATGGGTTAGATTAGGGATTCTAATGGTTCAATCTTGCAATCTAGGTTAGATTCTTTCATCTCTCTTCCAAATAAGTGATTCCTAATGCCAACTAGCTAATCTTTGCTAATTTGGATCATAGGCATTTCATCCACCCACCAAGTGTTTGATGAAATGCTTGAACCAACTTATTAGGAGATTTACATTCCTAGCCTAACACATCATTAGTTGTCTAGGGTGTTTATCATGCTATATAGACTTAAGATTAATGCTTGCTAATTATTCTAATGCTAAAACATCATTAGTTCATTAGGGTGATTAGTGAAGGGATTATTACCACACATCATGGATTAGTCTTTAATTAGTGTTCTAGGCATAGAGATGGCTTTATTAGTTGCTTAAATGATTGCAAGGTTGTCCATTTAGTTTTCTAAGTCAATGATTCCATCCCTAGGTTTCGTTTTAGTTAATTTGATAATCTTGTTTAGTAGTTAATTGCTTGATTAGTTCTTGATTAGTGATAATTAAGGCTATTTTGGTAGTATTGCTCTAGTAGTGTCTCTTCTAAGTTGTGTTTAGCTTTTAATTATTGCTTGTGACTTGAATTTACCAATTTAGCTTAGCTTAAACAAAACTTTGGATTCCTATTGCATCACCCAAGATGGATTGACACCTCAAGTATTGCAATGACATGAGCAATTGAGGAATTGCTTGCAAGAATAAAAACTCTTGTATCAATTTGGCGCCGTTGCCATATTTGGATTGATCATTAGGACTTGATTTTAGTTTGAGACTAAGTAATCTTTTTTGTGTTTATTGACCATCTACTTTTCTAGATTTCAGTTTTCCTTGCATGCATTTGAGGTCACTAGGGGACAACTTCCAAGGATTTCAAGAGATTGATCAGTTGGAAAGGGTTGCTAGGCTTGCAAGAAGGGAAGCTGTAAGGTTAGAGAGATTGAGAATGGAAGAACAACAAAGGAATCAAACTCCTCCAATGAATGTGGCGCAAGAGCAAAGGGGGAATGGAAACCCCTTACATGCGCCAAGGCTAGGGAGGACTATTGGGGCTGGAGATGCTCCAAATACACACCAAAACCGCTATGGTATCAATCCTCCACCAGTTCAAAACAATACTTTTGAGGTGAAGCCAGCTTTCATCTCTATGGTTCAACATGACAAGTTTCATGGGTTGCCAATGGAGGATCCTCTAGATCACTTGGACAACTTTGATAGAGTTTGTGGCTTGTTCAAGATGAATGGTGTGAGTGAAGATGCCTTCAAGCTAAGACTATTTCCCTTCTCTCTTAGAGATAGAGCAAGGCAATGGGAGAAAACTTTGCCTCAAGGTACTATTACTACATGGGATGAGTGCAAGCAATCTTTCCTATCCAAGTTCTTCTCAAACTCAAGGACAGCCAAGTTGAGGAATGAGATCTCTAGCTTCACCCAAAAGAACAATGAGTCCTTCAATGAAGCATGGGAAAGATTCAAAGGCTACACAATGCAATGCCCTCATCATGGCTTCACACAAGAGTCTCTCCTAAGCACCATCTATAGAGGTGTTCTACCAAAGATAAGGATGCTTCTTGATACAGCTAGTAATGGTAACTTCTTGGGTAAAGATGTAGAAGATGGTTTAGAGCTTGTTGAGAATCTTGCCTTGAGTGATGGTAACTACAATGAGGACTATGATAGATCTCCAAGGGGAAATGAGTATGAGTCTACAAAGAAAGAGTTGAAGTCTTTGCATGACAAGATGGACAAGCTTATGTCCTCCAACCAAAGGCTTGTTCATTTTGTGGGTGAGAATCAAGATGATTTTGTTGCTCAAGATGGGTCTCAAGAGGGTGAAGAAGAGGTTTACTATGTGAGTGGTCAAGGAGGCTACAACAACAACTATAATAACAACTATAAGGGAAACAACAATCTCTCTTATAGGAGTACTAATGTAGCCAATCCTGAGGACCAAGTCTACCCTCAACAAAACTCTCAAGGCAAGCCCTTTGTGAACTACAACAATCAACAAAAGGGTTTTGTGCAAAGGACTAACAACCAAGGAGGAAACCAAGGCAACTTTGGTGGACAAAAGTATACTCAAGGTCCTCCACCGGGTTTTGCTCAACATTCTCAAGGACCTCCACAAGACAACATCCAACTTATGCTTCAACAACTTCTTCAAGGTCAAGCTCACAATGATGCTAATATGGGGATGAAGATTGCTGAGATTAACACAAGGATGGACTCTTCACTCAATGAACTTGCCACTCAAATAGGAGGTCTTCAACAAAAATTCAAGCAACTTGAGAAAGGCAAGGCTTCTAGCTCTACTTCTCAAGGCACTTTACCCGGAAAACCTGAAGCTAACCCAAAGGACTATTGCAATGCTATCACTTCTTTTGATGAGGATGAGTATGACCTTGTTGTGTTAGAGTTTGAGCAACTATTTAAAGATACTTATGACACACCTACAATCAATGAGGACATTGAGGTTCAAGAAGGGGGGATGATAATTGAAAATGACTCTATAGTTGCTGCTACTGAAATGGGTAAAGAAGCTTTTGATGGACCCAAGACTTCTACAACGGCAAGAGTTGAGGGAGATGTAAGAGAAGTGGCTAAGGAGAGTAAAGAAGGAGCTGGTGATTTCCCCGTCTATAAACCACCACTACCATATCCTGAGTTGGTTTTGACTAAGGCACAAAAGAAAGTACTCTCAAGCTTTAGATAAGATATGGAGAAAGTTGGTGCACCTTTGCCAAAGGGGGAGAGTTTGTTTCAAGTCAAGGGTCAGATAAAGTTCATCAAGGATTTGCTAGCTAATAGGGAGAAGGTAGAAGAGCTGATGGAAAGCCTTACTCCACCAAATACAGCAAGAGATGAGCCTAAGACTATTCCAAAGCTTGGTAATCCTGGAAAATTTTTGGTTTCTTGCTCTCTTGGGAACTTGAAGATTGATGAAGCTTTGTGTGATTTTGGATCAAGTGTCAATGTGATGTCCCTTGGATTGTCTAAGAGCCTTGGGATTACAAACCTTAAGAAGTATCCATCACCTATCACCTTTGTTTATACTACCTCAAGGCAACCAATAGGCCTTATTGAAGACTACCCCTTGAAGATTGGTGATTGTCTAGTCCCAACTGACTTCATAGTCATGGATATGGCTCAAACATCAAGGCTGCCTCTTTTCCTACGAGCCCCCTTCCTCAATACAGTTGGAGCAAACATTGATTTTGCTAACAAGAGGGTGGTTCTCAAGAGTGTTAATGATAAGGTCTTCTACCCCATGAAGCCTTCTACCTTTGTTTTTTTGTGGCACAATCACATGTGTTGATATGGAAATTGATGAAAAACCACCATACACAAAGGAGCAGCTGATGGAATTCACTTGTGTGAAGCTGAAAGATAATGACACCTTGGACCACAATGAGTATGATGGGCCAAGCTTTGATGGAGTGATTTCTCCTTGAGAATGAATTGGGAATTTGGATTGGTAGATAGGTTTTGAATGAGTTGATTGAGTTGGGTATAGTTGATTGTTGTTATGGGTGATGATTGATGAAGTTTTTCAAGGAATTACATGGAAAATTTTGGTTTTTGAACAATTTTTTCTTAGGATTTTAAAAAGTTGCAAAAATTTGGAATTTGGTTTCCTTAAACTTGGTTTTCCAATGTTATATAGATGATTAAGCTAGAAACCTCTTGAATTTTAATTTATAATCATCTAGAGGAAGCTTAGTTTGAATAAATTCCTTGTTACAATTTGTGAATTATAAGAGAGAAATTTTTAATTGTGATTGTCTCTTGCTCTAATTTGATTGCTATTGAGTTTTGATTCTTGAAAGCTTTCATGGAATTTTTATGATTACATGTTTATTGCTTGCAAGAATTTAAAATTCACAATTCACTCACTCCTCTCCAAGAATTTTGATTTTATAGGTACTATGGGTAGAACAAAGAGTGAGTCTAGCAATAGACAAGGCAAGAGGCCTGTGGAGACACAAGAAGAAGAGCCTGAAGAGAGTCCTTCGGTTATGAGGAAGTTATCTAGCAAGGGAGATGTTAGTAAAGAGAAAGCCAAGCAAAACAAGGCTGGGAAAGCTGAAACCTCAAATCCGACTCCCTCATCTATTTACAAGTCCCTTATGGAGATGCCTTTCAAGGGGACTAAGTATCCGGATCATGAGCTGCTTGAGGAGTTGGGTCTCTTGGAGGATGTGACTGAAATTTTCAGTAATTTGGGGTGTGAAAGATGGTTCAACCGATCATACCCAAGCCACCAAGAGGAGACATGCCAATTCCTCTCATCTTTGAAGGTGGTAACCTCAAGCTCAGCGGGCATTGATCCAGAAAAGGATGGGTTCGGATTCATCAAATTTCGAGTTCACAACAAGTCATACAAGATGGGCTTCAAGAAGCTTGGTGAAGTGCTTGGTTTTGATGATGGGACAGGGCAAGGCTCACGGCTGGATGTTCAGAAGAAAGAGTTGGAGAGGCTTTGGAGTTTGCTTGGTAGTGGGACTTACAAAACCGGGAAAGTCAAGAGCAAGCTTATCCGACACCCAGCAATTCGCTATGCACAGAAGGTACTAGCTCATACTTTCTTTGCCAAGAAGGAGAGTGTGATAGTGGCAGCTGAAGAGTGGGAGATGCTTGATGTTGGGCTTAAGGGTATAATCCGTTACCTCTATGACTATGAGATGCGAGGTGATTCTACCGGGAATGGCTTAGTGCAGATTTGGGTTGCTCATGCAGCAAGTTATCACAGCAAGGCTATAGCCAAGAAGAAGGATCGACATCATCTAGCCATTGGGGGCATGATCACTCCCATTCTTGAAGAATTGGGCATCCAATTAGGAGAACCCTCGGCTGATGAGCAATACATCGACGCTTCCTATCTCCTAAAGGGTCAGTTTTTGGTGAAGGAAGGAAAGAGCTTCAAGTACAAGTTCAATGTGGAGCTGCTAAAGGAGGCTACAATCAAGCTACCTTGCATTCACCTCACTACACTAAGGGAGAGGGCAAATGCTGCTTTCACTCCAATGGATGATCAGCTTGAGGATATTGAGACTTTCCCTATGGCTTATTGGGACACTATTCATGAGCCATACCAAGCACCTCCAATCTATGGAAGTGAGAGGTACTTCTTTGACCCCTATGAAGGCACAAACCAAGGAGAGCCTTCAAGAAAGGCTCATGAGCACATCAAGCTCCTTCAAAGGTGGAACAAATGGCAAGACAAAACCATAAGGAAGCTTGTGAAAACTGTCAAGGACATGGGGAGGCAAATCAAGTTCCTCACAGCCAAGAGTGAAGGAGTCTCATCTTCAAGGCATCAAGAAGATCAAGGTGAAGATCAAGAAGGAGATATCCATATGGAAGAGAGGCGCCACTCCTTCCAAGGAGTCCATAGTGAGCCAAGCCATCAAGAAGAGCCACGCCCCTCCTCCCATGAGACAAGAAGGCGCGGTAAGAGAGTTATGAGATCCCCCACTCCTCAATCAAGCAATCCATCCTACTCCATGGAGTCCTCCTCCTCCTCCTCCATGCGTTTTTGATTAAGGTACCAATTCTAACCATTGTAAATACCATCTAGCTTTTATTTTCTTTGTGTTTTGCATTGTTGAAATCTTCTCCAAGCTTTGATTACACAAGAGACTGTGTAATTTAAGTTTGGGGGAGTATGGTATTTGACATTGTGTTTTGTGAATCTTATTTTTCTTCCTCATGCATACATCTAAGGCATAGAAAAAACCAAAAAAATCAAAAAATTTCAACAATTTGAAAAAAATAGCATGTAGCTGCATTTGCATTTGTGAAATAAGTAGGATTGAGTCTAGCTTTCATATAGGATTGCATAGGGGACAATGATGATTTTTCCTTGTAAGGTGTTTAGCTCATGAATTAGTTTAAGGCCCTAGTTATTAGTTGTTTGATGCTTTGTGTGCAAACTTTGAAAGTTAAAGTTGAACCCTACTTGGACCTCACCATTTGCAATTCAAGTTTTAATTGAAGGAAGCTTTGAATAGAAACTAACTCTAATGAACTTGAACCTAATTTGACAAGTAATTATCATGGTTATGCATTGCTAGAGAATTTGTGGATACCATATACATATTTTGGTTATCTTCTTTCCTTTTACCACTCTTGTTAACCCAAATAGTCGACTCTCATCTTTAGAGCGGTTGAAAACGAATTTCCCAAACTAAGCTTCCTTGAAACCTCTTCCTTATTGAGTCCATTAGGCCTTTTTCATCTTGTGAACTTAGCAAAAAGTGTTGAGTTTAGAGCGACAAGGATAGGCTTTCATGTAGCTAGCTCGAAAATAATGAGCTAGGTGATAGGATAGGATTCTTGGGTGGGGATTTTGATTTGATATTTGATTGAGAACAAGTGATTTGGGCGAATTTGAGTTGGTGAAAGGGGGAAAACGAAAATGTTTGGAACAAGTGTTGGCATTGTATATTATGCTCTAAGTGTTAAGAAAAGAAAAGAAATCCTCTAGAAAAGAAAAGTAAGAGAGCCAAGAAAAGAAAAAAAATATATATGGCTAAGTTGTTATGAAAAGAGGATAGCAAGTTGTAATTGAAAAGAGAAAGAGCTTGAAGTAAAAGTGTGCCAACACTTGTGGTTGTAGAAGATGTTTTCCCCAAGTATTTGAAAGAAGGAAAGGGAGAAAGTGGTTTGAGCTTATGGGTTTGGCAAATTGCCTTGTAATGGGTAGCTTAGGGTGGATTTGGTGAGTGCGCTTAAAAGAAAAAAAAATGAGAGTAAGAACAATTGTGTTACAAAGGGTAGATGGAAGTTTGTCCTTTTATGCATAGGTTGCTTTTTACTCTTAGCATTTTACCAAAGTTCACATATTCATAGAGAGATCCCTTGCAATGGAACCCCATGAAGTTGAGATCATTTTTATCTCAAAACCATACCCCAAAAACCAAACAAGTTTTCTAGCAATGTATGATTCATGATCCATGGTTACTACTTAATGAATGTTAAAGAGTTGGTGAAAATGAATGCTTGTGTAGGTTAAGGCTTGGGTTCATTTGAATGAGTATGGGTATGGCTAGACCTTTTGGAGTATAAGTTTGCATAGAGAGCATCCTAGAACTACTGATGAGGACATCGACCTAGCCGAGACCAACGAGCTCGTACCAACGGTCAAGTCTTCCCCAATGACACGGTCCAAGACCAGGAGGCTTAGAGAAGGGTTCAATGTAGCTGTGGAGACCCTCCTGAACACAATGGAGCTGGGAGACACGTTCAGAAATCCATCACCACGATCCGGCCTCAAAGATAGCTCCAACGCGCCCGATATAGACATCTTGGAGGATTTTGCAAGGCTGAGCATCAAAGACAACCAGCATCCTACAGCCCAAGGTAAGTCTGTTTACTTGACAGGAAATGGAGGCCAGGACATCAAGAATCTCGTGGAGATCACATCTCAGCCTCAAGATACCGCGGAAAAAAACCTTGAAGCCGAGAGAGAGCAAATGGAGCAAGAAGACGTTTTGAGAGCCAACCACGGGAAGGGACTTGAAGATTGCTACCAGCTTGATTTCACTAGACCTCAAGAAGATGGAATCATCAAGAAACCAGCATGGAACGGACCAGGACCAGACACAACCCACAAGAATGCATTTCAGGCATTGCGCGCCAAAACAATGTATACTCAGTTTATACAATTTGTGCAACTAATCTGACTTGTCCCAGCGGTTCTTAGCACGTCCAAGAGGCTAAGGTTCGAGCTTCAGAGAAAGGCCACAAGAATAGGCTTAGTTATTTTAGTTCTTTTTCCGTTTAATGAACTTTCCTTTTTGGATGTATTTTGTTTTTGCGTTTTGTTTCTTTTGTTTTGCTTTGAGTTGTCGTTTTGCTTTTATATTTTCGGCCTTAGGGCTCGCTGACGAGCTGTTTATAAAGCTCCCCTGCAGCATTGTATCTTTGGTTACCTTTTGATCATCAATAAAATAACGCAGTTCTTCTAAAATACCTAGCCGCAGCCGCCGCTTGTTCTTGCTTGCTTGTGCCCTTGCGTGTGTGATTCACCAAGGCCAAGTGCTTGTGCAGTATCAGAGATCCTCCATCCCTCTGTGGTGCCATTCGATCCACCATCACTTCCCTTTTAATCGTCCAACAAGAGAGAGCGTGAAAGCCAGCTTGTTTGACACCGTTCAGCTCAAAGACTTGTGGATTCAAGCCTTTGTTCTACCACCTTCCATTCACTGATCTAGAAGAGAGAGCGTGAAAGCCAGGCTCTAGATCCCATCTTCCGCCTGCCTTTAAGACTCATACCGAGTCTAATATCATCTGGTATCAGAGCCAAAGGTTCTGCCTTTGGTTTTTCTTACCCTTATCTTTCACGATTCATTGTTTCTGTTTTGTTAGTTTTCTGTTTTTGTTTTGTTTCATTAAACGAAAACCCATAAAAATCGTGTATGCTTGTTTCATTAGGTTGTTTAGTTTCTGTTTAATCCAAAAAGAAAACCCCAAAAGAATTGTTTCTGTTTTGTTTGCTGGTTTTGTTTATTTGCTTTCATTAAACCCTAAAACCCATAAAAACGTTTTCATTCTGCTAAGTTGCTAGTTCCTTTGTTTCTGTTGCATCAGTTTCGTTTTTATAAAACCTAAAATCATAAAAAAGTTTTGTTTTCAGTGTTGCTGTTTTGGTTTAGTTTGTTTAGACAATTGTTGCATCCGCTTGATTGTTTAAGTAGACTAGTTTCTGTCTTGTTAAGTTTTTGTTTGCCGTGGTGCTTTGATCTGTTTGTTAAGCCTTGCAAGGTTTAGCAACAACAAGGGCAGCATGACGGATGGAGAAGGAGTTCCCCAAGATGCCGTGCTACAAATGATGGCAGCAATGAGGGAGGAGCTGAGGAACATGGGCCAACAGATGGGTACGATGCGGCAAGAGTTTGGTGAAAGGATAGACCGAATGGAGGCTCCACCACTAAGGAGAGCTCCGATCAGAGGAGAGCCTCTACAACAGAACGACCAAGAAGAGGAGATGCCTGACTTGGAGGATGATGTCCAGGACCCTCTCATTCACCGAAACCATAGGAGACAAGATCCTCTAAGGAGAAATCCAGCAAGGGAAGTAGATTTCCGTGAACAGAACCATGAGATTAAGCTAACCCCTCCTACTTTTGCAGGGAAATCAAATCCAGAAGTGTATCTGGATTGGGAGAGACGTCTAGAGCACATCTTTGAGTGCTATGGATACGTGGAGCACAAGAGAGTGGCTGTAGCTGCAGCAAACCTCACGGAGAATGCACTTGTATGGTGGGACAGAAGCATAGCCGAGAGGAGAAGGCAGCGTTTTGGTCCAGTGGCTAATTGGAGTGACATGAAGTTTCTCCTAAGGCAAAGGTATGTCCCTGAACATTACCATAGAGATTTACAGAAACGTTTTCGTAAGTTGTCTCAGGGAACCAAGAGCGTTGATGAATACTTTGAGGAGTTTGAGAAGCTGATGAACTCATTGGAGTTAGAAGAATCCGAGGAGGCTTTGATGGCTCAATTCATTGACGGCCTGCAAGAGAGGATTGCAAGAAAGGTGGAGCGACTCCAATACAGTGGAATGCATGAGCTATTGCATCTTTCTGTGCAAGTGGAGCAGCAGATCAAGCGCAAGACTTCCATCACCAGCCGCAACAAATCATCTCAACCGTGGGCATCAAGTAGTACTAGACCTCTAGACAAGGGGAAGGCCGTGGAGATTGATTCACGTTTCAAGGGGAAAAACACCGAGGCTCCTAAGTTCAACCGACCAGAGCAAGGTAAGTTCCCTAGTACTAATCAAAGGACTCGTGACATAACGTGTTTTAAGTGTCAAGGCAGAGGGCACATGGCTAGAGAATGTCCGAACCAGAGAGTGATGATCCTCACGCCTAGTGGAGACTACGAGTCTTAAGATGAGCAAGAGGATGATGCTAGTGACCACAGTGATGACATTCAGTACCCTGACACCGGCGAGATGCTAGTGACCAGAAGAGTGCTAAGTGTTCTCATCAATCCAGAAGAGAAAGTACAAAGAGAAAACATCTTTCACACAAGATGTACCATCAAGGGAAAGGTATGTAACTTGATTATAGATGGTGGTTCTTGTACTAACGTGGCTAGCAAGTTTATGGTGGATAAGCTAGGACTTGAGAGGACTAAGCATCCGAGGCCATACAAGCTAAGGTGGCTAAACGATCAAACGGAGCTCAAGATCGTGGAGCAAGTTTCTGTGCCATTCAGCGTGGGCAAGTATCAAGACCAAGTCACTTGTGACGTGGTCCCAATGCAAGCTGGGCACATTCTGCTGGGAAGGCCGTGGCAATTTGACCGAGCTTCTCACCACCATGGCCGCACCAATCACTACTCATTCACGTTTAAGGACAAGAAGTATAACCTTGCGCCTCTCACTCCATCTGAGGTACATGAGTTACAAGTCCGAATGAGCAAGGAAACCGAGGTAAGTAAGTCTAGTCTATACTTATCTACAAATACAATTCATAAGACCCTATATACAAAGGGCACCGTGCTACTAATGCTATTCAAAGAATGTCTAAGTTCAGGAACCATTGAGTTAGAGCTTCCTGCCGAGGTCATAGCTGTTCTAAACAAGTTCAAGGACGTGTTTCCTGAAGAGATACCATCTGGATTGCCACCAATCCGAGGCATAGAGCACCAAATAGACCTTGTTCCCGGTTCTGCCTTACCCAACAAACCAGCATATAGGATGAATCCGGAGGAAACTAAGGAACTAGAGAAGCAAGTGAGAGATTTGATGGACAAAGGCTATATCCGAGAGAGTCTCAGCCCCTGTGCCGTGCCTGTGCTTCTAGTTCCCAAGAAAGACGGTACATGGAGGATGTGCGTGGACTGCCGAGCTATAAACAACATCACCATCAAATACCGCCATCCCATACCGCGTCTAGATGACATGCTGGACGAGCTAAGTGGATCCACTGTCTTCTCAAAGGTCGACCTAAAGAGTGGATACCATCAGGTCCGAATGCGTGAAGGAGATGAATGGAAAACCGCATTCAAGACCAAGCAAGGCTTGTACGAATGGCTTGTCATGCCTTTCGGCCTGACCAATGCCCCAAGTACATTCATGCGCCTTATGAACCAGGTTCTGCGTTCTTATATAAGTAAATTCGTAGTAGTTTATTTTGATGACATACTTATATATAGCAAGAACTTAACTGATCATCTCAAGCATCTCGAACTAGTGCTTAAATCACTTCGCAAGGAAGGCCTTTATGCTAACCTTAAGAAGTGCACCTTCTGTACTAATCAGCTTGTGTTCTTAGGCTTTGTAGTGAGTGAACAGGGACTACAAGTAGATGAGGAGAAGATCAAAGCGATCAGAGAATGGCCTACACCGACTACAATCGGCCATGTAAGAAGCTTTCACGGCCTAGCAAGTTTCTATAGGCGATTTGTGAAGGACTTCAGCACAGTAGCTGCACCACTCACGGCTGTTATCAAGAAGAATACACCATTCTCATGGGGATCAGCTCAAGAAACAGCTTTCAATACGCTAAAAGAGAGGCTCACGCAAGCCCCGGTTCTAGCCTTACCAGACTTTGATGAGATGTTCGAAGTGGAGTGTGATGCATCTGGTCTAGGGATTGGAGCTGTGCTACATCAGAGGAAGAGGCCAGTAGCGTTCTTTAGTGAAAAGCTCAGTGGGGCTACACTAAACTACCCTACGTATGATAAAGAACTCTATGCCTTGGTTCGGGCATTAGAGACTTGGCAGCATTACTTGCTGTCCAAGGAGTTCATTATCCATACTGATCACGAGACCCTTAAGCATTTGAGAGGAAAGACTTCACTCAAGAGGAGGCATGCTAAGTGGTTAGAGTTTATAGAGACGTTCCCGTATGTAATCAAGTATAAGAAAGGGAAAGAAAACGTGGTAGCCGATGCACTTTCAAGGAGACACGCACTGATCACTACCATGGAAGCAAAGGTGCTGGGCTTTGAGCATCTAAAGGAGCTATACAAAGATGATCCAGAGTTAGGAGATGCTTATCAATCATGCGGTAAAGAAGCTTTCAGCTCATTCTACTTACACGATGGGTTTCTCTTCAAAGACAAGCGCCTGTGTATACCTCAGAGTTCAATGAGAGATCTTATACTTAAGGAGGCACACGGTGGAGGTCTGATGGGTCACTTCGGCGTGGACAAGACATTGGCCGTAGTCTTTGATCACTTCTATTGGCCACACCTCAAGAAAGACGTGGAGAGACACTGCTCTAGATGCGTCGTTTGTCATAAAGCCAAATCCAGGTTACATCCTCATGGACTTTACTTACCTTTACCTATTCCTAATGCACCATGGGTGGATATTTCTATGGATTTCGTGCTAGGTTTGCCTAAGATCAGACACAAGGATTCAATCTTTGTTGTTGTGGATCGGTTTTCAAAGATGGCACACTTTATACCGTGTGACAAGACCAATGATGCTACGCAAACGGCCGATCTGTTCTTTAAAGAAGTGGTACACTTGCATGGAGTACCAAGGACCATTGTCTCTGACCGAGACACAAAGTTCCTAAGCCACTTTTGGAGAACCTTGTGGAGAAAGCTTGGTACCAAGCTACTGTTCTCTACAACTTGTCATCCACAAACGGACGTACCAAGCTGCTGTTCTCTACAACTTGTCATCCACAAACGGATGGACAAACTGAAGTGGTAAACCGTACACTTTCTGCTTTACTTAGAGTTATACTTGGTAGAAATTTAAAAACTTGGTTAGATTGTTTGCCATTCATTGAATTTGCTTATAATCACACCACTCATTCTGCTACTAAGATGTCACCATTTGAAGTAGTTTATGGTTTTAATCCACTAACCCCTCTTGATCTCTCGCCAATTCCCCAAGTTGAGCAAGTTAACTTAGAAGGCCTCAGGAAAGGAGAGTTTGTTAAGAAGCTACATGAGAAGGCCAGAGAAAATATTTTAAAGAAGACCGAGGGATATAAGAAGCAAGCTGATAAGGGACGCAAGGCATTGACATTCGAACCAGGAGAATGGGTCTGGCTACACATGAGACCAGAGAGGTTCCCGCGTCAAAGGAGTTCCAAGCTTGCACCGAGAGGAGACGGTCCATTCAAAGTGCTAGAGAAGATCAATGACAATGCATACCGCTTGGAGCTGCCAGGTGAGTTTAACATTTCCCATAGCTTTATTGTTGCTGATCTATCTCCTTATGATGCAGATGCAACCGTTTTGAGGACAAAACCTTCTGAAGAGAGAGGGAATGATGAGGACATCGACCTAGCCGAGACCAACGAGCTCGTACCAACGGTCAAGTCTTCCCCAATGACACGGTCCAGGACCAGGAGGCTTAGAGAAGGGTTCAATGTAGCTGTGGAGACCCTCCTGAACACAATGGAGCTGGGAGACACGTTCAGAAATCCACCACCATGAACCGGCCTCAAAGATAGCTCCAACGCGCCCGATATAGACATCTTGGAGGATTTTGCAAGGCTGAGCATCAAAGGCAACCAGCATCCTACAGCCCAAGGTAAGTCTGTTTACTTGACAGGAAATGGAGGCCAGGACATCAAGAATCTCGTGGAGATCACATCTCAGCCTCAAGATACCGC